>OW285189.1:24136922-24747547 GCA_935421135.1 Bugulina stolonifera | reverse complement strand
CACAGGAATGGTTGTTATGGGTGGCGTGTTTGTACTTGGCACTGTGTTTGGATGGTACCTTAAAACCTGGAGATTGCGTTGGTTAGCAGCAAAAAGAGATTATTTTGCCAGAAAGACTCTGAAAGCCCATGAACAATTAGAAGAAGGAATCGAGTCTGAGGGTCGAACTGGTAATATCATCATTCAGTAAACCTACACATGGTATGAAAGATTTATTTGTTCAGTTGGCATGTTTCGGCATTTAGATATAATTTATTACGCAGAAAATCCGTTACAGTGACGTCTGAAATCTAAAGCTAATGAGCTAAGCGAGACAATTTTAGTCTTTACTCTTTTATGAGATTAAGTAGTTCTGTTATTTTGCTTCAACTGTTTCAGTAAGCTTACATGCAAGTAACAAAACCAAACAGAAAACTATAATCGAATAATTCTAATCTGTTTTACTGTTATCCTGCACATGTAGCTTGTTGCAGCATTATGTAACAAAAGGAATGTAACAAATACACTGTACATTGGTATCATAAGTTCTAATTGCTATAGCATCATACTCGCAATGTTATAATACAATAATTATGTAGCTTAATGTTAACTATTAAAGGTATTTTAGCAGAATTCTTAGAATGTAGAACGCTTTCAAATATTTTAGTTGTGGCCTTTTAACTAGTTGCAATCATGGCCTAATCATCAACATTGCCCTCCGTAACATGGCATGTCATGGTCTCACATGAATCTACATTGAAATAATAGAAAACTTGCGTAGTAAAATATGGTTGTAAAGTGAAAGAGCTCTTTGTAAATTTGCAGTCTTGAAAATAAGCTTTGGGTTCAACTCTATACCTGGTATTTTATTAGAAAAGGGGAACTTAGGCAGTTTGTTGGAACAGGGTACTTAGGCAGTAAGTTGGAACAGGGTACTTAGGCAGTGTGTTGGAACAGGGTACTTAGGCAGTGTGTTGGAACAGGATACTTAGGCAGTGTGTTGGAACAGGGTACTTAGGCAGTAAGTTGGAACAGGGTACTTAGGCAGTGTGTTGGAACAGGGTACTTAGGCAGTGTGTTGGAACAGGGTACTTAGGCAGTGTGTTGGAACAGGGTACTTAGGCAGTGTGTTGGAACAGGGTACTTAGGCAGTGTGTTGGAACAGGGTACTTAGGCAGTGTGTTGGAACAGGGTACTTAGGCTGTGTGTTGGAACAGGGTACTTAGGCAGTGTGTTGGAGCAGGGTACTTAGGCAGTGTGTTGGAACAGGGTACTTAGGCAGTGTGTTGGAGCAGGGTACTTAGGCAGTGTGTTGGAACAAGGTACTTAGGCAGTGTGTTGGAGCAGGGTACTTAGGCAGTGTGTTGGAGCAGGGTACTTAGGCAGTGTGTTGGAACAGGGTACTTAGGCAGTGTGTTGGTACAGGGTACTTAGGCAGTGTGTTGGAACAGGGTACTTAGGCAGTGTGTTGGAACAGGGTACTTAGACAGTGTGTTGGAACAGGGTACTTAGGCAGTGTGTTGGAGCAGGGTACTTAGGCAGTGTGTTGGAGCAGGGTACTTAGGCAGTGTGTTGGAACAGGGTACTTAGGCAGTGTGTTGGTACAGGGTACTTAGGCAGTGTGTTGGAACAGGGTACTTAGGCAGTGTGTTGGAACAGGGTACTTAGGCAGTGTGTTGGAGCAGGGAACTTGCCAAGCCCAGCATCTCAACAGGATGAGTCAATCTGGTTTGGCTTGAGTTGTCTTCTGTTGCCCATAAAAGGAAAATACCACATACAGTGTCAGTAAATCAATACTAATTAGATGAAGTATGTATCCCAAATCTGTCCAGAAGCCATTACTAGCCTGGTAGGCATGCATTGGGACATACGCTACATGTAGAAACAGAATATTTCAATTGGACTTTGCTCTATTAAGGGAACTATAATTGTTATTATACTTCTCATGAGTTTAAAAATCATGTTATCTGTATTTTACTTACTTTGTGACAATATTACACTTGCATGTCTGTTATGGAAAGAGTGCAGTGTGTTATTTTGTGTAAAAGATGTATGAATTAGAGTTGTATCTCCTTGCTAATCCCTCTGACGAGAGAAGATAATTCCAAATATATGGTGTGAGTTTCTCATGAGAGTAGCGATACACTATTATGTGTAATATGGTCTACTGATCAAATCTACATGTAGTTATAATACTTTCACAGATACTACAGTATGTTACACTCACTACAAACCACCCCACCTATCCATATAATACCAGCATCAACCAATTCCCTACTAGCAAATGTTTGCTCCCTTTATACAAAATATGCACGTACGTTGGTTTTGTCACTCAGAGAGCATATGTTTGAAATACAGTAGAGTACATGTAATATGGATTCTGTTGTAGTTAACAATGTCTTTATACTTTGATCCTACCTATGGTAGGCCTACTGCTGTAACATAATATATCAAACACCATCCCTACAGTATTTACTGACATGGAGCATTATTATGATAGACATATAGGTCAATCAGAGTAGAGTAAACAGGTCAGTAAAGTGTATAGTGTACTTGACATCTAGATGTGTACAATACATATACCAACAATGTGCATCAAGGCCATGTTTATTTAGTGCAGTGTGAAGACACATTTTTTTAGGCTTGTTCATTTCTTATATTCAGAAGTTGTGTGCTCTTTCATCTAAATACATTCAAAGAGAGGGCAACTCCGGACTGTATGACTACACCCAGCTGATCATTGACCATATACATGTAGTTACAAACAGTAATTGCTTACAGATCCATGGGGCCATGAACCCCAGGGTGTTGTACTATTCTCTTACTTGCTGCAAATGATACACACTAGCTAAGTAAATGCTGAGTACTTTTAAGCATCATGAATTATCAATATAATAATACATGTATATAACAACAAACTCAATAAATCATGAACCATTTGTTTATGTTTTTCTCAGCTAAGCGTATTATTTTGTAAATTCACAATTGATGCCACTGCTGATTGGTGTAATTACATGTAGTTTGGCTAGCCACTACACTGTGGGTCTATCTGCTGAAAGGTGACACAATATTATTGTATATTATACCAGATTATTGTTCCACACTTGGACATTTACACTACACCAACACTTTCATCTTGATAAGTTCTAGTGCTGCCTTACATAGTGTAACATACCAAATAGCATGAGTAATAGAATGGTGGTATACTTGTTTATATTGTGCTGTAATACATGTAGACATTCCATTGTAATGTACATGCATTACACTTATAATGGTAACACATAGTGCTGTTGCATGTAAAACTCCTGTGTTCAAGTCACTATGAAATTTGACAAGCTTTGTTAACATGCATTTTTACCTTTACCTTATAACATGTGACTTCAGTTACAGCAGTGACATCCATTATAGGTCTACAGTGTATAATATTATTTTGATAATTTACTATCCTTTCTTATAGAATATATCCCTACAATCTACAGACAGTGTTTTACATGTAAAATGACCCACATCTGTATATTTATGTACATTTTTCAAAAGCTTTGATTTATGCAAAAATGCAAATTTAAGGGAAGACATCTGACCCATTTTGAATTAGTGGGATAATGCCTAAATGATAAGTGTAATATTATAATTATAAGCTTGAAACCAAGGTATGACAACTCTTGATTGGTTCCTTGATCACACACATGAGGTATGCATTAGCTCACCTTGCTCCACCTGTGGTCAGTGGTTAGAGTCACACAGAGGTTGCATTATATTATTACTTCTACTTTGATGCTATTCTCTTATCACTGTAATTCTATTCTCCTTATGGGTGTAATGTATATCCAGCCACCACCCACCCTGTTTCACATACTGTATTATTGTTATCAGCTGAACAGTAGTATAACACATGGCAACTATGCAGTCACCAGCCTCAGCCCTTTATCTTCTGATTGGATACTCAATCATATCAGACTGACTTATCACGGATTAAGATCACTGGTGTTTCATATCTCACAATACTTGTACTATAATTCACTGCCTCGGAGACTTACATGTAGTACACACTACACCTCTGAGACCTGGTAATACAGCACACATACAGCTACCTGTATAACAGTGTATACATAAATACTGTATACACATATGGAAAATATTGTATACATGTCTTGTGCCTGGATGGGATACGCATCTTACAGTCTGTGAATATACTGGTTAGTGAAGTTAATAGTATACCTATATAACAGTGAGTTATATTTTTGTCTACATCATAACTCAATATACATTGTATTTTGTCAGTATCCACTCTATCAAGTTGGCAAAGCATGTGAGAGATTAAAAATATAAATAGGACAACAACAATTGATGGATCTAACTGTATTTTTTGCTTTTTTCTGCAATTAAAATCAACAATTTTATATTACTGGTCTTTATGAATTACTTGCTGAGCCGTATAACATTATTATGTTTGTATTATTTCTGCAGAGCTGCCTGGGTGATATAATTTCAGAATCGCATGTAAGTATGGTTTCAATTATACAGTAGCTTGAAAGTTTTATGAAAACAGACCAAAGTGTTATGATTTTGAATAATAACATACACTGTATATATAATATAGACATGTAGGCGTTATATATACCAATGTCCGGTATTCACATTGGTCACTACAACAATAGTTTACCATAGTCTACATGTATAACAGTATTGGTGAGAAAACGTTCATAGAGTGTGTGTGTGTATGCATGTATATGTATATGTGCTAATATAAGATAATTACTGTATGTTTATGGTACTGAGTAGGATACTGGTGTTACCAGGTTTGGTTATGTGTAGGCTGCTGGTACAAACAATGTAATATCAAATTTTTGACAATCTCAAGGATTATCATTGGCAAACAAGCAATTACTAGGGACTGTCAAGTAATAAATCTTTTTCTTTTGGCTTCTACTTTGTCATCTCAAACAAGGGTACCAGCAAATCAGTACCTACAAATACATGATGCATATATGTTCGTCATGGAATCGTATATACGTGTAAGCAAGCTGCATACCATTTACTTGTGCGTTGTAGTAACTAACTTAGCAAACACGTAAGTTAATCCTAGCTGCAGATAAAGGGGAATAGGCATTTGTTTCTGAAAAATAGAAATGGAGGAAGCTAAGCAACACGAGGAGGAAACAGAGCAGCAGATGAAAGCTCCAGATCGGCAGCAGGCATGTGATCTGGAGAGCCAGGATACAGGGTCTAAGCTACAGTACTCCATAGAAGACGTACCCCCGTGGTATCTCTGTATCCTGTTTGGTTTCCAGGTTAGTGAACTTCATGTAGACTATAGAACGTGTTTAACTTGAGGCATGGTTGTAGTCAATGTTATGGTAAAGCAAATGCTGATTACAATATTGTGCTGTGTGCTCTTATTAATATAGAAATATGGCATAAACAAAGTATGTACGAAGGACAGTAATCTTTTTATTTATTCAACAGCACATTTGCTGACTGAAAATTGAGAAGTAGCTAATATACTATGTAATACTATTATGGAGTTTTGGGTAGTACTTTATTACTATTATTGTATTACTGTATTACTATTACTGTATTACTATTATTGTATTACTGTATTACTATTATTGTATTACTGTATTACTATTATTGTATTACTGTATTACTATTATTTTATTTACTGTATTGCTATTATTGCTAATCATAGCACTACCTGACTATGGCTGGAGGAGCTATTGCCACGCCCCTTATCATATCTGCTCCTCTGTGTATAGAGGTTGGGAAGGAGACTGATGAAGTCGCCAAAGCTGAGCTCATTGGAACTGTATTCTTTGTTTCTGGAATCATCACTTTCTTTCAGACGACTTTCGGATGCAGGTAAACAATAATGTCTTTAGCTGAACTTTTAATCGCTACATGCAGTTCACATGCATACATAAGCCATCCTTCCTGTATACACGATGCTATAGAATTGCAGCAATCTAAAACTGTTTCCTCTATACTTATTGAAATGGAAGTATGTTTAATCTTCTACGTTTCAGGATGTAATATCATTGAATTCTAGTAATGGTCATTGATACACATCCTCAATCATATAGAGCATTAACATTTTCCAATTAGTGGTTGGAACTGTAGCCGTTTTGTCCCAATATACTAGTTATCAGAAATATTGTACAACAGGTCGACTGTACACTTGCTGCTTGATATAATGTACATGTATGTATAACCACATGTACATGTATGTATAACTACATGTACATGTATGTATAACTACATGTTGTATACATGACCAAGAATAGAAATTAGTGGAAAAGGAGTGAAGAGAATTGGAGTGTTAGGGTACGAGGTATGGGTAGACTTGTCTTCCTCTGTTATAGACTTCTACTGCTCACACAAATGTTAAACTTTTATCTCTAAAACTGTCGTAAAATAAAATCCAGTCCTTCATTAAAAACACACATGAAATGCAAAACGCAAATTATATGACACATGCATAAATCAGATTGAATATGTCTGCAATGCTGCACACAATGCAAGTAGTTGACACCTCAAACAATTGATGGAATTATAATTCTCGTGGTACAACCAAACAAGAGTCATAAAATAGTAGCCTTAGTCCCCACAATAGGTTGGTGCCCAACTCAACTGTAGGCTTACATTATGGACTCTTGAAAATCCGAGAGTGGAAAATAATCCTTTTGTAGGCATACTCACATGCAGCAGTTCAAACAACCTTACGACTAGGCAAAGCTAACCTATGAACATGTTATGCTGGGTTGGCACAGCTTCATACAAGTGTATATTTGTCAGCACTATTCTCAAGTCAGAAAGTAGTTAGGCTGCTGATGTAGGCCACTGCATGGTTGCAGCCCCACTCTGGTAAACAATAAGCGTTATGAGATATAACAGGCTTACATGGTTACACTACAAACTATTTTTTTTTTCTAGGCTTCCAATAGTTCAAGGAGGAAGTGCATCCTTTCTGCCTCCATTATTTGCCATTGCTAGCACGTTTGGGGACTGCCCTACTGTCCTGAGCCCAGGTGAGCTATAGATTACATGTACATGTATGTTAACTGAATGTTAGAATGGTGTCTAGTTACACCAGCCCTGTAAAGAGAATATCATGCAATTTACATAATGTGCACTTACAGGTTGCATTGCAATATTATATAGTGTACATAATACACAAGGTACATAATATGCAAGGTACATGTCTGTATATTATGATAATTTGCTATATTTTTTTTCACCTAGTGAAAACATTTTCTTAGGTTGTTCCGTGTACAATAGCACAGCATATTGGTGTACGTGTGAGCACACACCAGTTGGGGGATGTATAGCATAGCATATTGGTGTACGTGTGAGCACACACCAGTTGGTGTATAATAGCATAGCATACTGGTGTACGTGTGAGCACACACCAGTTGGTGTATAATAGCATAGCATACTGGTGTACGTGTGAGCACACACCAGTTGGTGGATGTATAGCATAGCATATCGGTGTACGTGTGAGCACACACCAGTTGGTGGATGTATAGCATAGCATATTGGTGTACGTGTGAGCATACACCAGTTGGTGTATAATAGCATAGCATACTGGTGTACGTGTGAGCACACACCAGTTGGTGTATAATAGCATAGCATATTGGTGTACATGTGAGCACACACCAGTTGGGGATGTTTTGCATACCATCATACAACAGAAACAATGAAATACTATTTTTATTTGCTTGAATTTAAGGAGTTCCTTGTGCTAATTATACATGCATAGGTGCAGTAGATCCTGAAACAGTGTAGCTTAGACTCATAGTCCTAGCAGAACTATAGTATGCACACAAATTTATAATAATATACTTACAGGTACGAATCTAACAGAGTATCATATAATGAACCCAAACTCTACAAATCTGGTTGTGATAACTGGTTCTGAGGAACACAGAGCTGTTTGGAAAGGAAGAATGAGAGCTGTGAGTAAACCATACGTTGACTTTATGCTGTTTGGTTCAAGTAATCACATCACCCAGCCTTGTAATTCATTAGGTATTATTTACTAAGTCATATTTATTAGGTCACATCTATTAGGTCATATTACTAGGTCATATTCATTCAGTAATATTCATTTGAATTAACTAAATGAAAACTGAACTTCACACATGTTGGGCTACTCTATGAGCCACATGGTTAATTAGTATATTTTATGTAAGGATTTCATCTGCTTGGCCTATAATATCGTTTTTATATTTGCTTATGCAGGTGCAAGGCGCTATTATTGTAGCCTCTATTCTTGAGGTCCTCGTGGGGTTCTCAGGAGTTATGGGACTACTACTAAGGTTCATCAGTCCACTAGTAATAACAACTACCATCACTTTAATTGGACTGTCTCTCGCAAGGGTAGCTGGGAACACGGCCTCAGAGCAGTGGGGTATAGCGTTCCTGTAAGTACTAGCTGCACAATCATCTAGTGTAGTCTAGGTTCCTCTATAATGCCACTGGATTCAGTTACCATGGTAGCATAGACTAGGTTCCTCTATAATGCCAGTGGACTCAGTTACCATGGTAGCATAGACTAGGTTCCCCTATAATGCCACTGGACCCAGTTACCATGATAGCATAGACTAGGTTCCTCTATAATGCCAGTGGACTCAGTTACCATGGTAGCATAGACTAGGTTCCTCTATAATGCCACTGGACTCAGTTACCATGGTAGCATAGACTAGGTTCCTCTATAATGCCACTGGACTCAGTTACCATGGTAGCATAGACTAGGTTCCTCTATAATGCCACTGGACTCAGTTACCATGATAGCATAGACTAGGTTCCTCTATAATGCCACTGAACTCAGTTACCATGATAGCATAGACTAGGTTCCTCTATAATGCCACTGGACTCAGTTACCATGATAGCATAGACTAGGTTCCTCTATAATGCCACTGGACTCAGTTACCATGGTAGCATAGACTAGGTTCCTTTATAATGCCACTGGACTCAGTTACCATGGTAGCATAGACTAGGTTCCTCTATAATGCCACTGGACTCGGTTACCATGGTAGCATAGACTAGGTTCTTCTATAATGCCACTGGACTCGGTTACCATGGTAGCATAGACTAGGTTCTTCTATAATGCCACTGGACTCGGTTACCATGGTAGCATAGACTAGGTTCCTCTATAATGCCAGTGGACTCATGGTAGGATTTACATCTTTCAATGCCATGATGAGAATATCCGGCAATAGAGTGGCTGGGTAGAATAGACATCAAGGGGAGATAAAGCAATTCCGGTTTATCATTAAAACTTGGTGAATTTGGAGTAGGCTACATGTACATGTATATGAAAGCACTGTTGTTTTACATTATGTGTGGGCACAGCACTGTTATTATTACAGTACAGTATTACGCATACATTGTGCAAAACTTGCACACAGTAGATTATTGCAAATTAAAAAGATACGTAATTTCTAGTTAGTAATTACCCTCAATGGTTGCATGTTGCTCCAGCCATTGCTTGATTTTCAAATCACTCATTCTCATGGAGACCTGCTTGTGTGTTGTAATGATTAAATGTACATGTGGGTATACATATTGTATTATATTATATTGTATTATATTATATTATATTATATTATATTATATTATATCATATTATATCATATTATATCATATGATATCATATTCTATCGTATCGTATCGTATCGTATCGTATCATATCATATCATATTATATTATATTATTACAGGACGTTCGCTCTTATACTAATATTCTCTCAATACTTGGAGAAAGTGAAGATACCGTGTTACTCAAAGGAACATGGCGGCTGTTCTGCTTCTACAGGATATCCTCTCTTCAAACTATTCCCAGTAAGTGGAGATTACTATTAGGACAGGTAGACAAGATAGCACAGGTTGTCTATGTACTGTGTGCAAGTAGACAAGATAGCACAGGTTATCTATTTACTGTGTGCAGGTAGACAAGATAGCACAGGTTGTCTATGTACTGTGTGCAAGTAGACAAGATAGCAAGGGTTGTCTATGCATTGTAGTTGTTCTCTTGATAACACTGTGAATAATATCAAAGGATTTTTTAGCTTGACTCTAAACATAGAACAGGTGATTGCACATACCTACGCCACTTATGTGTGCCGTCTGTTGAGACACTAATGTTGTTTGCAGGTGATCCTGGCAATCCTGGTGGCTTACATAGTCTCCATCATCCTAACGTACACCAATGTATTTCCTGATGACAAAGATCATATATATTATAAAGCTCGTACTGACAGCAGGATCTCTGTACTTACTAATGCCAAATGGTTCAGGTTTCCTTATCCAGGTAGACCCTCTAACTGTAACTAAACATACTTAATAGACAGATCCAATTAGGCCATATATTATTATTACTATGACCTTGGGTAGTGTTACAAGAGTAGCTGTACCATATTGTACTGGTTAATAATCTACTGTACAGGTCAATGGGTTATACATACAGTAACAGTAGCTGGTGTATTATACAGGTCAATGGGGTATACCTACAGTAACAGTAGCTGGTGTATTTGGGATGCTGGCTGGAGTTCTGGCCTCCATGGTGGAGTCAGTTGGAGACTATTATGCAGCCGCCAGGTTAGAAAATAGCAAGCAGTTACTTTGCATTTTAAGCAGAAATATGAATTGCACGTTATGCTTTAGGATGGAGCTTAGAGCTGCAGCCACAGGAATACTTACTATACTTGTCAAACTAAATAGAGATATACATTGTATCTGTATTATTCTAGCAGGTTTCAGGAAACCAAATAAACATGGCTTTTCAAGAGAATTGCAGTGTTTAGTTCTGACCCATTTGAATAAATAATAGTTGTGAAGGCTGCTCATCCATTACGGAGGGTGGAAATAGAATACAGTATGTATATTGAGGTAAACATGTTATGAATATCAATTGACACAGGCTGTCAGGTGCCCCTCCACCTACCACTGCTGCCATTAACAGAGGTATTGGTATAGAGGGATTAGGGTGTATACTAGCAGCTGCCTGGGGTACTGGATCTGGTACCACCTCCTTCAGCCAGAATATTGGAGCTCTAGCTATCACACAGGTACCTGTTGTACTAAATGTCTCATAGTTACATTACATGATCTGTATCTATCACCTCACAGATAAAAACTCAGATTAAAATAACACAAATCTAGTTTATTATTACAAGAAATGTTGAGAGCGCAACTCCTATAAACTACATGTGCTGTACATTAGCCCTGAGGACTGAAGTGTCACAACTATATCAACAAGGTTACCACTATCATCTACATATTGTATATCTGTCAGTGTACATGTCCATTTATTATGTTATTACCTTTTAGCATGCATACGAATACCTTGTTTGTAGCATAATATAATATGCATGTTATTGCCTGATAGGTCGGCAGCAGAAGGGTTATACAAGCAGCTGCCGCCTTCATGCTTCTTTCTGGATTAATCAACAAGTTCTGTGCTGTGTTTGTAACGATACCATCACCAGTTATGGGCGGAATCTACCTTGGAATATTTGGTCAGTTCTACAGGAATTACTATATTATTTCAATGTAACTATAAGCTACTGATTATGATAGGGAGTTGTTCTCTCCCAACTTCATAATGAAGTTGTAGTGATCTTTAGTTTTTTCTCAACCTAAATTCCAGGCACAGGTCAAGTTGCTCAAGAATTTTTTGCCTCACTTCCGTCACAGGGTCGCAAACACCGGCCTGGGCTGTAAGAAAACCTTATCTTTGTGTGAGAAACCTTTGGTATGCCGATGAGTGAAGGATGGTTTGCTCTAACTAAGCCAAGTCCCAGGTCAATAGCCCTTTCAGCCTTAGCCAAAGAGCCATCTGGGAAATTTTATTTGTGACCTAGATCGGTTCAAGATGTTGTGAAGACGCTAATTGATATCATTATATTGTTCATAGAGTAATATTACTATTCCTATCTACGTACAACAGGAATGATAGCATCTGTCGGTCTCTCTAATCTCCAGTACGTGGATCTCAACTCTTCTAGAAATCTGTTTATTCTGGGCTCTTCCTTACTCATTGGTCTCGCTGTTCCTGATTGGATAGAAGAGAATAAAGGGGTGATTAATACTGGTATGTGAGATTTAATGGTTGATCTGTATGCCTCTACTGTTATTCTTATCCATAGGCTGCAAATAGACTACAGAATAGTTGTTTACCAATAGTTGTTTACCAATAGTTGTTTACCAATAGCTGTTTACCAATAGTTGATTCTTCTAGTGCAGTGGTTAGGCTACTGTTTGTGGTATTCCAGGTGAACCGGTGGTAGATGAGATATTCCAGGTTCTGCTAAGCACTAGTATGTTAGTTGGTGGAGTGGTGGCATGCTTCCTTGATAACACCATTCCAGGTAAGGGTATGCATCTAACTCTTGTCTTTGTGAAATAGAATGCACTATGCAATATTTTAATTATAAATCATCTAGTTGCCAACTATGTAAAGAGGATATACAGCCAGAATGTTTGATTTGTTAAACTCCTTGTAGGCTGCAGCACAATGTTATTACAAGATCGACACATACACCTACATGTACTCTTACTGTCTTACATGATCAGCATGCATGTACATGTACTCTTACTGTCTTACATGATCAGCATGCACCTACATGTACTCTTACTGTCTTACATGATCAGCATGCATGTACATGTACTCTTACTGTCTTACATGATCAGCATGCATGTACATGTACTCTTACATCATCAATATAATTTGCATTATGAATACAGGAACAGCTAAGGAGAGAGGCATGTTAGCCTGGGTTCATGATAATCAGACAGCCTCCATTGAAGAAATCAGAGAAAAGTTTGCATCATATGAAATGCCTTTTGGAAATGAAGCTATATACAGGTAAGGTAACTCATGTACTCCCATTATTTTTTAACATCACAAGAGCGCATAACTCAAAGCACTAATACTGTAACAAGAGAGAGACAATAATTTTAGACTATAAGCTAATAAAAATGGTGTAGTATAGACTAGTTGCAGCAGACTATGAACAGGTCATGTGAAGGTTGTGACTGTGCTACTTTGGTGGATGCTTCATTTTTCGGCACTGCAATGTTGGACGAGAAAACGTAGCAGATCGTAGCGGATGTTTCCTACTTTATAGTGTAAGCCGTTTTGAATTCTGTTACACAGAGCTAAGTGGACGAGCTATATTCCTGTTTGTCCAAACTTTATGAGTCATCGACAGAAGACAGCACGACCAGAATCTAATGAAGGATTTGAGGCTGATACTTCTGTAAATAAACTAGATGGTGAGCAAGTAAATACTAGACTTTAAAATTGGCAGAAAATTTTATTTGTCACACTAATTTGGTTGTTTTATTCACTGAGGTCAGTTTCACTTTTGTGACAATCTTGATAGAATTTCATGTGGTGTCTAGTGACTTAATTGTACCAATATTGCAGCTTCAGGTATGTTGTAACCAGGACCTATTGTAAATATAACAAGTGGTGCTGGCAGATGATGATGTGCAGTGATTAAATTCACTTATCTAAATTAATTACACGTATATATTTTTCAGGCATTCCTGACCATAACATTTCGTTCTATATTGTTAATTAATAACTATATCACTGATACATGCATTTCTTGCTACATATAAGTTAGAGCAACCAGTTAGAGCAGCCATTTTATTATAATATATAACATTACATAATACTCACTTTAGCCTTTTGTGAATATAAACAAATGCACCATTTTCTAATAAGACTGTTTGATATTAAAAGTGGACTGAACTGAAATTTAAGGCTGTAAACATATCAAGGCGCCTGTGGTGCACAGGAACACAAGACGCCCCATAGTGTATGCGGCAGGCACGTTGTCATATAACAGCAATATTATTTGAATCAAATGCCTTCATAAACTAGCCATTACAATTTTATTTTAGTCTATATATGTTATTAAGTTATTTAAATTTTAAATGGCAATATGACGAAGCTCAGGAAAATGTAATATTTTGAAAGAAAATAAATTTTAACAAGATTTATGTGTGTCCTAGAACAAGGCTACATAATAAACACTTGCATTGAGTCACGTTTCAATGTTGCACATTGTCAAAACAACAACTGTTCACAAGACACCAGTTTGTGTAATAAAGAGTTGTCTTGCCTTTCGTTCTGAATAAAAGTTTTCACAATCGAACCAAAATGTCACTCGACTTTGATGTAGTCATTGGTAATTTGCTGCTAAAAATTCAGGTCAATGACCATATGAACCCAACAAGTTCTGTGTGGTTTAGTCCAAATTGGAGACAACTCCAAACTGGTTAAACATTTTACCAAGAGTGAACAGTCTTGGTAAAGTCGTTGGTCGTGAGCTATCTCCATGACTTCTATTTTTGTTGGCCTATACATGTGTAATTGTAAAACTTGTATTTTGTATTAATAAATGGCCTAATACTGTTATTGTTGGTTTGTTTGATAGTAAATTGGCCTACCTAGTACTATTAATAGCTACATTGTACATGTATTAGCCTGCTCTCTGTGTACATATATTACGATTGTGAACAAATTATTAAAACCATGGTGTGCTTAAGACTACTCAAGATAAATTTTGGCAGATATTATTTTTATGTTGAGTGCAGTGCTATCCAACTCAATATTCAAAGACAATCAATCATATACATATAATTTTACAGAAGTTATGCATTGCCAACTGTGCAGTCCATTTACAGAATGGGTAAAAGGATACCAGTGGATATTACAGAGTACCACAGAATCTAGATCCTCAGCTCAAATATTACTCGCGTTACAAAAATAAAAGCCTAGATCACTTTAATAAGCTATCTTTGCCCGTGGCCTCCATTTTAAATTCTAGATGTACATTTTCATGCAATCTGACATAGCTTTCCCTTTTCCACTGTGTTTAGGTGTAGGCCTACATATTGGACCTCAGACTCTTGTTGTTTTTATGTCACATTCAATCCAGGTTTTACTACTCCCGCTATACACATATGAAGTAAGTAACAGTTATTATATAATATAATGTAAACTATGTAGACTGTTGGGAAGTTATAAATCTGACTCCACCATTATTGTCGACAGCGATTACTGGTACTTTGGAACAATTCAATTATCAAGAGACCTTTTAGAACTGTGATGTTATGTGGAATGGAATTATAAAGTTCGCCTGCTGTGGAAAGCACCATTGCTATTATTACCAGGATAATATAACTAAATACGATATTACTATGTTATGGTAAATTGTATAATATGCAATGCTTGATGTCACTATGCCTGTCAGTAGTTATATACAGTCATGCACATGCACAATGTACACAGGTAAATTGTATATTGACTTTTACTATGCCAATGTTGTAGTTATACGAAGCTAGGTGAGAATTTGAAGGAATAACGTGGGCGTATGAATAGTATGAGCTGTTGACGTCCTCGTATGCTTCTATATTTTATTTCTGACACTTTTGTTTGTGCCAATAAATAATAAGCATGTATTTAGATACCCCCTATAGTATAGAAGCTGGAGATCTACCAAACAACTCATGGCCAGGTATTATGCATCATTTGGTGGTTACAGTATAATATACATGTATATTCTTTGATGGTAGGTAAGGGCAGAACCGGTGAGGCTCTGGGTAAGGGGAGCTGGTGGTTTTCAGCCAACAAATCAGATGTCAGCTTGTATTCACTGCAGGTCTGAAAAAAAGCAGACAGACCTAAGTACATGTAGATAACACTCAACTAGCTGGTGTATAGGTAAAAAGATAGCTACTGGACTGCCCGTTTATCAATAATCAGGAATCCTCATATTACTTGAAATTTTGATGGGAGGAGCTTGGCTGATTAGCTCCAGTCAAGGTCACCCTGCCTCACCTTGATTATTTATAAAACACTCTCAAGTCTAAGCTATGTAATGGCTACAGCTACAAGTGCAATGATTGGTGCTCTGTTATGTGAGATACATGTATATTCTCCAATGATAATTAATAATATGTGCAGTTATAACTGATTGGCCATGACATCAATAAAAGGTAAATGATGCATTAAAGTACATTATTTTCATTTTTTTCTTTTAATGCCATATCACACAATGTTATCCTGGCTGCCCTGTTCATTTTTTGCCTATTATGTTCTATTGTAATAAAATTTATTTATATTTATAGTATGATCAAAAGCTATGTATGTGTTTGAGGGAATGATTAATGGATATTAACGACTTACAACATTTCCACATGTCAGAGCTGGCTGCAATGATTGGCACTTGTCCAGGGGAGCCAATCATAGAGAGGCATGGATGGATGGATAGAGTCATCTCGTACATTACCAAAATTGAATCAACTACCGTCTGTCTTGGATTCTATGATCCCTCCTTACAGATCTTAGAAAGGTAACAGTACACACCATATTATTATTTTTAGAACATGCATTTTGTGACTATATACAACGCTCATCAATGATAGAATTAGTTTTACACTGCATTATATACAATTTATTATCAATACAGTAAACTCTATTATATAGTAGTCAGATCGGACTTTGAACGGTCTCAGATTTTCATACATGTATGAAAATCTAAAAGATAGAGTATTTATAAAGACTAATGCTACATATATGTACATAAGTTATTAATATTATAGTAAATACAATGTATGTAAATATGCATACATATTTTCTTCAAATCAAAGTATCTTATTTTACACACTAGACAGTATTTTCTATCCATTATACACCTCAACTACTTACTGAACTTTTTCTAATGGCAATCATCAATGGGAAATAATGATTAATATTATTACGTTATTATTTTACTTATGTTATATTTGATAGAGCTTACTCAACTCACACTCAGACACCCGCGATAAGACACTAACAAAGCAGAAGGTGGACAGGGGACAGTTCAGTGTGCTAGAAGAACCAGAAAGAAAGATGGAAGGACAGGAACAGGAAATAGAGGAAGTAGAGCACCAAACAGATGGGGAATACGAATTACCTCAGCTAGAGTACAGTCTAGAAGAGGTGCCACCATGGTACCTATGCATTTTGCTTGGCCTACAGGTGCGTCGCATATATACATGTCTGTAAATATTTCAGTTTGCAGTTTTGTTTTAGATGAAGTATCTCTATCTCATAGCTAGGCCAAAGTCATCATTTATTATATTCGTACCTATATTTGAGACCGTGTCTATATTTAAAGTCAATTTCAAAATGCCACACAGAGTGAGAAAATACAATTTTTGCCCCTTTTTTAAGACAGGATAAATGTGATTGTAATTATCAATTAATTCTGAAAGATAAACATTATTATTGCAGTAATTATTTTATGCATATGTTACCTTTTATATTTTATTGTGCTAGTAATTAATTGATAGCATTACTTAACAATGGCTGGAGGTCCCATTGGGCTACCACTTCTTATATCAGCAGCAACGTGTATGGAAGTAGGTCAAGAGACGGATGAAGTAGCCAAAGCTGAGCTAATGACAACAGCATTCTTTGTGGCTGGTATAGTCACATTTCTTCAGTCGACATTCGGATGCAGGTGAAATAACTTCCATTCTATCTAATAAATATTAGAATTACACTGCATATTGTAATTCTACTGTACATGTAAGACACAGTTGAATTAGTTTTTGATCTCTTGTAACAAAACCAAGACGCGTAATCTCAAATACTAGCTGGCTGTTGCTTCAAAGATACAATATACATGTAGGAAGCACAAGTCAATATTTCGACTGAGTTTATGATACTACTGTATAGTGCATACACTAGACTATAAATGCCTACAATTGAGGTGGACGGTAGGCTACATAATTTCATTACATAGGCCGGAGAGGCATATCTATTACAAAGTGACTGTCCATTGTACATAGAATTTGTTGGATTTTACAGATTACCCATAATTCAAGGCGGGAGTGCATCTTTCTTCCCTCCTCTCTTTGCCATTTTCAGCACATTTGGCAAATGTCCAATAGTTCTGTCTCCAGGTGAGCACAAATACCTGAATAGTTCCAGAACTGGTCAAGCATTGTGTCCAATAATTCTGGATAACATTAGTTTATTATGTTATAATGTATTGTGTTATAATAACAAAACCCACCAAAGAATCTCATAGAAGCTAATGGTTTCATTCTACAAACATACAATATCTGAATGGCATCTATCAACTACAGTATATTGCATAGTATAACAAACAACATGCTTTACCTATACATGGCATTCAGATTCTAATATTCATACTACATGTATGTGGTAAATGATTTCACAATATTACAATCACATTTTACACACAGGTACAAACCTAACAGAGTACCACTTAATGAACCCAAACTCCACAGATGTGGTTGTGATAACTGGTTCTGAGGAACACAGAGAGGTCTGGAAAGAGAGAATGAGAGCTGTAAGTTTTGAACAAGTTTGCTCATGTGGTGTGTGTATATACTATAGCAATTTGCAACAATTATAATAATAATATAATACAATAAAAGACAATGTAATATTTATAATTGTTGTATCATCAAAGTAGAAACGAGGTCTGACCAGCTGGTTATTGTAGTTATGATCATATTATTATAAGTGAGAGTACAATAGTACATGTTATCCTGCACCTCGGAACTTGTGAGGTTCGAAGTCTCATCTCTTCATAGCAAGAATGATAACTCCTTCCTATAAGAAAAGCTAATAAATTCTTGTGTAATTATGCTTGACTACCTCATAGAAATACAATGCTATAAGACAGAAAAGGAAATTTATGTGAAAACACAGTATGTACATGTACACGTGTGTATGGGCAGTAGCCAGAGTTCCGAATTCTCCAGAAGAATTCAACCATTGCTGTGGTGACCCATCCTATTGAAGAACGTGGAAGTTAAACTACTGAACGACATAAGGGTGATAGAGTGCTATAAAGATTTCCATAAAAAAGTATGCAGGATTTTGTAAGAAATGTGTAAAAATATTTCTCACATGTTAATGTGTTTAGACGCAAGGAGCTCTGATGGTGGCCTCTGTGTTTGAAGCAGTAGTCGGATTCTCTGGTATGATGGGGTTTCTGCTGAGGTTCATTGGTCCTCTTACCATATCAGTCACAATCACTCTGGTTGGTCTTTCACTTAACAGCATATCGGCAGGGATAGCATCAATCCAGTGGGGTATAGCTTTTCTGTGAGTATAATACACACTATGCAGACAGACAAGTCATACAGACTATGTGCTAGTTCCAATATCTTACTACTCTGATCTGTGCAGCATTGACTAGAACATCTCCCATTATTATGCGCTTGATGTGTGCTGAATATGCCAGAGGAATTCTTTGTTATATGTGGTAGGTAGGCCTATCCATCCATCAAACATTAACTAAATCTAGGGTATAGGACCTTGTCACTTTTTGCATTGTATAAGGAAACGATAATTAAATATAAATAAGTCTCTTTTTTGGATGCTTATCTGCCCTATTTGCTAATCACTAGATGAGTTGCAATAAACTTGTATTAATATCTACCCATACTTTACAGGACGTTCGCTCTTATACTAATATTTTCTCAGTACACTGAGAAGGTAAAGATACCGTGTTACTCAAAGGAACATGGCGGCTGCTCCAAGTCAAGTGGGTATCCTTTCTTCCGACTGTTCCCGGTGAGTAGAAGAAAAGTTTTAACTGCTTTTCAATGTTTCTGAGTTCAGTAGACAGTAGAGCAGAGAGCGTCGGTCTACGCATTATGTACACGGCGTCACGACCGTCACAACCACCGTTCACAGGTGTTAGGGTGGAGTAACAAGGAACACATAAATACAATGTCTCATAGTTCTTCATCAAAAGCATTTCACAACACGCTGGCATAGACGTTGACTAATTGCAAAATATTTACTTGGGATATCGGGGATTACTTCATAGTAGATGAAAGTATTCTCTCAAACATGGTAGTAGAACTAAGGCTATCGTAGGAGGGGAAGAATGCATTGCTCTAACAACCTGTTCATAATAATCATCAACTAATTAAGGCTTAGCCTTAGCTCATTAATACCCTCTACTAGTTTCTTGTTAGAGTGCCATGTTTAGTTTGGGCTGGTACATTCACAGTATATGCATTGGAAATGTAGTCAGAAATACGTATCTTGTGAAGACCGAACCGCTTTCAAATTGCAAACACATGTCCTATAATTTACTTGCACACAGTACTACTTGGCAGGTGGAATTTACGACTGTTCAAAGAAGCCAGTTTGAAACAGGATGTTTCAAAACCGGACAGCTCGAAAGCCCAAGCCTCAATCCCCAGATTTAAACTAATTTTTATTTGTGATATTATAATATTTTTGTTTTTGCCACTGCTAACCTGTAGAACACTAAAAAGATTAATTATCAAGGATTTGTGTTCTTCTAAACTTAATCTATATAGTTTTGAACTGTCCGGTCTCGAAACGTTCTGTTTCAAACTGTCTTTTTTAAATGTCCCTTTACCTGGCAGGTGATCCTAGCAATCTCGGTGGCTTACATAGTCTCCATCATCCTAACATACACCAATGTATTTCCTGATGACAAAGATCATATATATTATAAAGCTCGTACTGACAGCAGGATCTCTGTACTTACTAATGCCAAGTGGTTCAGGTTCCCTTATCCAGGTAAAGCATTCATAGTATTATTTTATTGTCCTATTGCACCCAGCGCTCTAAAATTTTTATATTATGCAGTAGTACATTGCATGTTAAATGTATCTTCCTTCTCCACAGGTCAATGGGGTATGCCGACTGTGTCCATAGCTGGCGTGTTTGGTATCTTAGCTGCCATCATATCATCTATAATAGAGTCTGTAGGCGACTACTATGCTGCTGCAAGGTATGTGTAGGACTAAATGCATGCAGTATGTACAGTGTATGAGAATCTCTACACATGCATGTACATGTGTACTTGGAATTGTGTATTCTCCGCATAAGGAGCTGTAGCTGCTCTCCTATACTCATATATTTTAGATGTAGAGTCATGCTAATAAGTTATTTTTCTTTGTTGATTGGTTCTGCTCATTGAGTTTAAGCTAAGTCTATATTATAATTTAATAGAATGTCAGGTGCTCCACCACCTACCACAGCTGCCATTAACAGAGGGATTGGAGTAGAGGGATTGGGATGTATACTAGCAGGTGCTTGGGGTACAGGTGTAGGCATGTCCTCATACAGTGCTAACATTGGAGCCCTGGCCATTACTAAGGTAGGTATCAAGTAAGCAGAGCTGCTCACACACAGCAGGATGCTATTATGCAGAAAGACCACAGAAATAATTTCTTTTCATGCGCTATCAATACAATAGAAGGAAATATTATGGTACATAATATTATGCTGTAGGTTGAGATGACCATGCAGAATATTCCCTTCTATGTCAAACTGGAACATAGTAAAGGTCTAATAACAACATCTTGTAATCTATTGTATTACACAATTATTAATACTAATCCTCTCTTCTATTATATTATGAAATTATTACATGTAATACTAATCCCATCACCTGTATGAATGACAGTATAACAGGACAGGACCTAACAGGAGTGATAAACCTATTCATTTCTGAGAACAAAAACCCCTTTGTAGATTAAGAAGACTATTGAAGTGATGTTATATAAAAAACTAATCCCATGATTCAACAAGCAGTTATATGTGCATACAGCAGCAGTGTTTACACCACCTTGATGTACAAGTAAGTGTTAGCATGTTACAATATTACAATGCTGTCGTATATTTTTCAGGTTGGCAGCAGAAGAGTTGTACAAGTTGCTGCCATTTTCATGCTGGCATCTGGTGTATTCAGTAAATTCTGTGCTGTTTTTGTAACAATACCAGATCCTGTCATGGGCGGAATCTATCTGGCTCTCTTTGGTAAGTGTCCATCCTTGCAGATAGGTTATTGGGGACTAGGGAGCTGTGTACCTGAATTAATCTTACTTTGAACTTTTAATTTTTATGAAGCTCAAAACTAGTGTTTAATTGCATGGTAATAAGCAGGAGGGTAGTGAGACCAGAAGATGCAGAAGTATACATGTAAGTACACGTACATGTAAGTACATGTACATGTAAGTAGATGTACATGTAAGTAGATGCAGGAGTGCAGGTAGATGCAGGAGTGCAGGTAGATGCAGGAGTGCAGGTAGATGCAGGAGTGCAGGTAGATGCAGGAGTGCAGGTAGATGCAGGAGTGCAGGTAGATGCAGGAGTGCAGGTAGATGCAGGTAGATGCAGGAGTGCAGGTAGATGCAGGAGTGCAGGTAGATGCAGGAGTGCAGGTAGATGCAGGAGTGCAGGTAGATGCAGGAGTGCAGGTAGATGCAGGAGTGCAGGTAGATGCAGGAGTGCAGGTAGATGCAGGAGTGCAGGTAGATGCAGGAGTGCAGGTAGATGCAGGAGTGCAGGTAGATGCAGGAGTGCAGGTAGATGCAGGAGTGCAGGTAGATGCAGGAGTGCAGGCAGATGTAGACATAGACATAAAGGTCACATTGTGGAGGCTGCACTTTGGTGAAAACTATACAAACACACAGTGTAATCACATAAGAGCTGACTGTTGATTAGAATTTGCTAATATTCTAGAG
The DNA here is from genome assembly GCA_935421135.1 of Bugulina stolonifera. Classification (NCBI taxonomy): domain Eukaryota; kingdom Metazoa; phylum Bryozoa; class Gymnolaemata; order Cheilostomatida; family Bugulidae; genus Bugulina; species Bugulina stolonifera. The sequence continues at coordinate 24,725,018 of OW285189.1, read as the reverse complement.
ACTAGATAGAGTTTGATATCGCATTTTTCTGGAAATTGCTGTTGGAAAAAGGTAGATCTCAATCTTCATTTTTCAAGGAGGTGACTCTGAACCTCTCTGATCTATCACGTTTGTTTGCCACAAAAATATAGTCTGACAAGTTAGTTGCCAATTATTTGTATTCTACATCTACAAGGTGCAGACTACATGCTGTACGCTCTAATAAACAGATAAAACTCCTTATATATACAGTATTTATTGTAGGATTAATAGCATCTGTGGGTCTCTCTAACCTCCAGTATGTGGATCTCAACTCCTCCAGAAATCTGTTTATTCTTGGTTCTTCCTTACTCATTGGTCTCGCTGTTCCTGATTGGATAAAAAAGAATAAAGGGGTGATTAATACTGGTATGTTTCACCCACAACAAAATTAACGTGCCTGTTCACTTGGCACTAACTTTTTTTGGAGTTGTCTACCACTTTCTCAGGTTGCTAGAATTATTGCAAATTCTTTGGGCTCCTGCCAGAAGGACTGCATCTTGGCTGTAATATCGGTACAATTACCAATTCAAAAGGGGCCTTTGTACTACTGAGTAACAGAAATAAGGTAGTAATCAATGTAAGGCAATACAATATATCCATGCTGTACATGTATAATTATTCTAAATGCACATTGCAAGCAATGTATTCAATGTGTGCATGTTTGAAGGTGAACCTGTGGTAGATGAAATATTTCAAGTATTGCTCAGTACAAGTATGTTTGTTGGTGGAGGACTTGCATTCTTCTTAGATAATACAATACCAGGTATGGGCTACATAACTACAAGTGTCTACATGTACATGTACATTTGTATATACAGCATAATATATCTACTCACAGGAGTTGTGCTCTCTCTACACTTAATATTTATTAACAAGGGTTATCCTCTCTCTATACTATCATCATCTAACTACTAACAGAAGCTATTTTTCCTCCACTCTATTATTTATATGTTATTATTACGTATCCATTGGCAAGTAGTATAATTATTATGTTAATATTTAATATACAATGTACATGTAGTTACATGTATTTTCCTTTACAACACGACACCAGGTATGAAGTATCTTTACGAATAGGCGAATAATATGGCATAATGTATTACATGCAAATATTATTACAATTTGGTGCACCAAGAACATGAAATATAAGTATAAGTAAATTATGCTTTAAATGAGCATGAAGTGAGACCGGTGTATTAATAACTTCATGTGGGGTAGCTGCTGACAGAACCAACGTCCTCTACTTCTCTCTATCCTGACCTTAGGTTCGGTGCGATTCGATTCCCCTATAATTATGCTATTGCTCAACCTTCTCTTATGCCATACTCTTTTACTTTTTCCCTGTAAATTCATGTTCATTGTTCTTTCTGTTACATACTCATCTTCTGTTCTTTCTACATGCCAAACCACCTCAGACATGGCTGAGTAGACTTTTCTTCCATACTACCTGGTTTATTAATAACATTAGCATGAAATTTAGGGACATATGAAGAGAGAGGTATGTCAGTCTGGGTGGACAAGACAAAAAGTAGCACTGCTCAAGATAAAAGGGAGAAGTTTGCAGCATACGATATGCCGTTTGGGAATGAGGCTATCTACAGGTATTATTGAATTGGTGTCAGACTGTGTAATCTCCTGAACCAGTCTAAATGTCGGTTGTAAATAAAATGGCAAGCTATCTATATAGCCCCATTGACAAGCTATCTATATAGCCCCATTGACAAGTTAAAATTTTTATTTGGTGTTTTCACCTAGTTTGGGCTGGTGTACATGTATTTGCTACATATACATTAGAGTTGGATCATTTAAAGGTGGGTCACTAGAGGTGGGTCGCTAGAGGTGGGCACTAGAGGTGGGTCACTAGAGGGGGTCATTAGAGGGAGTCACTAGAGGTGGGTCGCTAGAGGTGGGCACTAGAGGTGGGTCGCTAGAGGGGGTCATTAGAGGGGGTCGCTAGAGGTGGGCACTAGAGGGGGTCATTAGAGGGGGTCGCTAGAGGTGGGTCGATAAATTCTTGATCAAATTTAACTGTGTCTGAAACTAGGTTGCAGAGACATTTTATGTTGTAAGTTCCTGCTAGCTACTTACTACGTCTAATGCATGGGAAAATCAAGACTAAGTGGTAGAATAGTGTGGCAGGGGCTAGCCTGGGTTCCAAGCGATTGAATGATTGGTTGGTCGAGCTTACACCATATAAGAAATATGAGCAACCCTTTGTATTGATTTGAGTACTAGTCTCTGCTTATTTATTGTCATATACTTGATTATACTTTGTGTTACACAGAGCTAAGTGGACTAGCTATATCCCTGTTTGTCCAAACTTTATGAGTCATCGACAGAAGACAGCACAACCAGAATCTAATGGAGGATTTGAAGCTGAAATCTCATCATGTAAAAAAGACACTGAGACTGTCGATATTTAATTGTGCCACTTTCTATTTATATGATTTAGCATTGGCATAGTTTACCTACATATACATACCTTACCTACATGTACATGTACATGCATATTTGTATTGACATTCATATTATATGCTAATACCAAGTTGTCCTCTCCCGGTTGGGATTGCTCTGTCTAACTGGAAGAGGACAACTTCAAATTGCAATACATTACTGGGAAATGCCTATATGATTGTACCTCAAACTTAATCATTCTATTCCTTATGTAGTAATAGCGGTTTGCTATGTAGCATTTAATAATTATCTATTTTCTGTAACCCACAGTCCTATTCATATTATACTTTACATGTTTTTCTATAACAAGAGTATTGTAACTGCATAACATTCCATTGTATTGGTATATTCTACCTGTACACAAGTTTGAGCTATTTTCATAAAAAGTACATGGTCAAAAGCAACAAACACAATGTACAGAGTATCATACACTAACCCACAATATACTATTAGATATGCTACAAATATACTACACTTACCTACAATATCCATATAAGATATGCTACAAATATACTACACTTACCTACAATATCCATATTAGATATGCTACAATTTGTAGCATATCTAATATGGATATTGTAGGTAGTATAGTATATTTGTAGCCTACAAATATACTATACTACCTACAATATCCATATTAGATATGCTACAAATATACTACACTTACCTACAATATCCATATAAGATATGCTACAAATATGCTACCTACAATATACATATACATGTACATGTTACAGTGCGTCACAACATCATATGTAAATAAATACATACTATATCTATAAGCAGTCTTGTATGAACCAGTACAGTTAGTTGCCAAATACTGAATTAGCTAATTCAGTAAGGGGAACAATCTTCTCTGAATGCATCTACATTCTACATGTACAAGTAAGAGTGTCCTAACCTGCATACTATTAAGCTGGTATTTAACCTTGAAAGTGTGTAAGAACTTGATAATTATTAGTACCACATGTTCATGTAGTAGTAAGTAGTACAATATAAGATCAGTGACAGTTTTAATACATTACTCAATTGTCACTTACACTACTGCAGGGATATACACCTACACTACTGCAGGGATATACACCTACACTACTGCAGGGATATACACCTACACTACTGCAGGGATATACACCTACACTACTGCAGGGATATACATCTACACTACTGCAGGGATATACACTTGATAAAGGTAGTGCAGTGGTAAGTTACTTGTTTGGTTCTCTGCGGGCTTGGCAGGACCACGTATTAGTATTAGTATTTTCTCCACTAAAGAAGTTCTACAGTAAAACACACTTTATGATTTGTACCACCACTGCTAATACTCCGCTGCCGCTGTTGCTGCTGCTGCTATTGCTGCTGATGTTGCTGCTGCTGCTGCTGCTGCTACATACATGTACATACATGGTTTGGGGTGTTTTGCATAACTACTGGTTGAAAGTATAATATAGTTGTTTGACTCTTACTTTACTTTTCAAAATGGCTGTTTATTTACTCTTACTCTACTTTTGACTTGCTTCATCCGATGAGTTGACTCTACATTACTTTTTATCAATTGGGAATGTATACTCTTACTTGACTCTTGACTTGAGTATTTGTCTGCTTGGCACATGTCTGGTATATACTTGGTCAGAGATACTATGATACAATGTAGTTACTCTCACATCATGGTGGTTTTACTTCCTGTAAATTCATTATGTTGAATACGTGGGTAAAATCTAATCTCCCCCAAGCATTCATATACATGTATAAAACAGTGTTATGGTTATATTACTATATAACTATGGTTGCGTACACGTATGTCATCCATGGGTATGTACTACAGATGGGCAGGGCCTTATTTTTACATAATGCATAATAAATTCATATTTACACAAGTGATGGTGTAGCTCAGTGTTCATGAGACACAAATTCCCAATTTGAGTTCTACACTCAACCACAGGCTTGTCCACCTATAATTTTAAAAACTTTGGAGCCCAGTCTACATGGCAATGAAACTGATATCTTGGCACCAATCAGAGGTGGACACCATCTCAGTTGCAAGGGTATATTATTAGCAATACTAAACTACTGGTATAGTTTGTAATTCTAGCAGACTGTTCTCTACATCTAAGGAGAATGGCAGAGTTGAAAATAAATGATATAGAGCAGGAGAGAGTGATATCAGAAGATCAACGAATAGACCAAGAAAGAGAAGGTCATGAGTTGCCTACACTGCAGTACTCCATAGAAGACATACCTCCATGGCATCTCTGCCTTACTCTTGGTTTTCAGGTTAGAGCAATCCGCTATACTGTCTGTATAAAGTCATTACTCATAGGACTTCTATGTGCCAATAAAATACTTGTAGTACTTTTCCAACTGATTGGAGAGAAATTCTATTAGGAGAAGACCGATATAATTTGTAACTATTCACAGCAATTTATTACAATGGCTGGAGGTCCAATCGGGTTCCCACTTCTCATATCGGCAGCAACATGTATAGAAGTAGGTCAAGAGACAGATGAAGTAGCCAAAGCTGAGTTGATGACAACAGCATTCTTTGCAGCTGGTATAGTCACATTTCTTCAGTCGACATTCGGATGCAGGTAACTCAATTACGCAACAGTTTCCTATTCTCATATTTCTGGTGCCAAAGATGCCAGAATTTCAAATCGAAGAATTACAAAAACCACAAATCTGATTTAGAAATAACAACATGAGGATACATGCGGTAAAAATCTACATACATGTAATTTTACTCAATCTGCATACATTGTACTGTTTTGGTGTTTAACACCTCATCAGTGCATGTACTTTTATATTGAATTTTGCAGGTTGCCCATAATTCAAGGTGGTAATGCAGCCTTCTTTCCTCCTCTCTTTGCTATATTTAGTACATTTGGCAAGTGCCCAACAGTTCTATCTCCAGGTAAGTGTCTAGTTGTCAGTGTTTACAATGTAGTGTAATGTAAGTATTTTCAGAGTGTACTATCACTAATAGTTCCTCACAATATACAATGAATACAGAAACTATATTCACACATTGAGAGTCAAGTAGATTTTCTTTTCTGACTTATAAATATGTGCAACAGCTTTCATAACCCTTGTACTATTTTCCTGTTGAACAAAAGCGCATGAAATGTAATACATGATTTCCACTGCTTATCAACAACTCCAACAACTAGCCTACAAAAGTATCAATAGCCCATCAGTTGACTAATTACACACTGATACAGGTACAAACCTAACAGAGTACTATTTAATGAACCCAAACTCCACACATCAGGTTGTGATAACTGGTTCTGAGGAACACAGAGAGGTCTGGAGAGAGAGAATGAGGGCTGTAAGTTTACACAAAGTGTTATTCTATGACATTGATACAGACACAGTCATATAGTTATATATAGTTAACATGGGAACATATTCATTTAGCTACATGTAATTGCAAAAATATGACCAAATATGTACCACTTGTCGTGTTGTATTTAGGGCCAGGGAGCTCTGATTGTGGCCTCTATATTTGAGTTGGTGGCTGGATTCTCTGGTGTCATGGGGATTTTGTTGAGATTTATTGGTCCACTTACCATTTCTGTTACCATTGCTCTGGTCGGCCTCTCATTAGCCAGCATATCAGTAGGAATAGCTTCCAGTCAGTGGGGTATAGCTTTCATGTGAGTATAGGGTATAGCTTTCATGTGAGTATAAAAAAAATATAACTAATTATTACTATTACATCTGTGATTTAAACTGGGCTCTGTAACAATTCAGGCAAAAGGTGAAGCATGCTGTGGGCTTTTCCATGAAAGCAATATGTGTTGCTGTGTTGCTGTGAAGCAGTGCGCTGCTGCGCACTGCTGTATGCTGCTGCATGCTGTATTACACAGTGCATTACACAGTGCATTACACAGTGCATTACACAGTGCATTACACAGTGCATTACACAGTGTACATTTACATGATCGTCACTATACAGTCATTTAGCCCCGTCCATACTCCATCTTGAGTTGTGTTTTACAGGACATTCACTCTCATATTGATATTCTCTCAGTATATGGGTAAAGTAAAAGTACCGTGTTACTCAAAGGAACATGGCGGCTGCTCAAGATCTCGTGGTTTCCCGCTCTTCAAACTGTTTCCGGTGAGCTTCCCTTCTTATAACAGAATACATCTACATGCAATTTATGTACTTTCATAAATATTGCTAAGACAAAAGGCCATTACAAGTAAGCAACCATTACAAGTAAGTGGAATTGCGATTAACTTTCAAAATCTGCTGCTTGCAAACTGGACACTATAGGGATTTTACTATCAAATAATTACATGTAGGCCTACATGAACTGTTGTTCCGTATTATTTATAATGTCTCCCTTCAATGCACCCCACTCCTTTCACATTATGTGAATGAATCACAGTCTACACTTTTACATGTACGTTATACAGATAGTTTCTAGTAGAAGTTCATATCCTGTTATTATGACTTGATATATTAATAGAAATCTACTGGCATTGAAAATACAAGACAAAAAGCTACACGTTTATTTGTATTGTAGTGGTGAACATAGTAGCTATCTGTATTTTACTGAGTGTTTACTCAATCTGAACTCCTATCATACAACACTGATCCATTGACAGGTTTATAGTTACCATAACTTCGCCTGTGCATTCCTTCTTAGCTGCAGTATAATGTCAGGGTAAATACTGTAATGTTTTCGACTGTGTTTACATACGAGTGCCAATATGGCACGGGTATGGGAAGGCCTTGGAGGTTGGTAGAAGATGACCAAGTGACCTTCCACACATTACATAGTGAACAGTTAGTTAGTGCTCTTGTAATTATATATCTTGACGTAGGCCGATGCTGAGACTCATCTAAGAGTCCAGGGTCGACGTAGGTCTGTAGAGTTTATACTCCAAAGGAGTGTAGAAAGAAGTTCTGATAATCTAGGAACTTAGGCCCGACGCTAGATTCATATAGAATCCGGGATCGACTTAAGCCCATAGATGTAGACTCACAAGGAGTGTAGAAAGAGATGCTTAAACGAGTATGAGGATGAGCTCGAGCCGCTTGGATCTAAGAAGATCCGTGGGTGGAGCTACCTGCCTGCAAGAGTAAGCCTCTAGGTTTGAGTTAGGAGATGTTGCTTTATTAGAGCGCAGTCAACAACTGATTTGATACAGAAAATGTGCTGGCTTTTATACTAAATACACTTCCTGAAAAAGGTGCGATAAGGTATCGGGCTAGTACGATAAGGTATCGGGCCGGAACTGATGCAACAACATGGAGTAGTTCCGCCCGACGTCGGCCACCAAAAGGGTCGACCTTGCACAAAAAGTGCTTACAATAGTCCGAAATGGGTAGTATATAAATATGGGCATGTTTCAAGACATCAGCCCAAAAAGTGTATAGTAAAAAGACTTAGCATGTATAATCAGGCAAGAGAGGATAATTGCATACATGCGTAATTGCGATAACCTGATTGGTTAATAATAACAATAATAGAAGCACACTATACATAAGTAGTTGATTATAAATAGTAGTAATGTTCATGCATGTACATGTATAATAAGAGTACAAGGTAAGACAATGGTAATGCATGAATGTGTAAATATGGGAACAATGTCAATGCATGTATACACAAGTTTATAGTCCATGCCCTGGCAGGCTATGCTGTTTCACCACAATACATTCTTTCTTAACTGCAGTATCAGGGTAGATGCAGTTCTCTAACTTCTTCACATCAAAGCTGTTCTACCAACAACTCTATTGCACCTACTTGTACAATGTATGTAAGAGTTGATTGACTTTGCATCTATTAACTTCACTCAAGTTCAATAATTGGTGAGGGAATGCGAGTCATCCATGTTCATGGTGTGACTTTCTGTGTTGTTGAAAGCTGGTTCTCCTTGTCCAATTTTTTTATACAAATTCTCCTGTAATCCTCTGTATACATGCATCCAGACCTTTTTGCAGGTGATCCTAGCAATCCTGGTGGCTTACATAGTCTCCATCATCCTAACATACACCAATGTATTTCCTGATGACAAAGATCATATATATTATAAAGCTCGTACTGACAGCAGGATCTCTGTACTTACTAATGCCAAGTGGTTCAGGTTTCCTTATCCAGGTAGAGTAACCATATTCAAGTAGAATATAATTTCAAATGTCAGCAGAATACAATCTATGTTATATAACCACTATATCTTTAAATGTACCTGCTTTCTCCACAGGTCAATGGGGTATGCCGACTGTGTCCATAGCTGGAGTGTTTGGAATGCTAGCAGCAACCATAGCATCTATAATTGAATCCGTCGGTGATTACTATGCTGCCGCAAGGTTAGACAGCGCTTACTGCATGCTAATAATTCACTCCATAGTTCCTGTACCTAGTCCCCACCAAACAGCTGCTTCCACTGCTTCTACCGTTTCCACCGCTTGCACTGGCTAATCTGGCTAAAAACATCGATTTGACTTCAATATGGTGAATGTCAAGGGAGTTCTTTTTTATGTTATATTTACATTCTACATGGATTACCTATTTCCACCATTACAGAATATCAGGTGCTTCACCACCTACAACTGCTGCCATAAACAGGGGAATTGGAATAGAGGGCTTGGGTGGTATATTAGCAGGTGCTTGGGGTCTAGTCACAAGCACAACATCGTACAGTGGCAACATTGGAGCAATAGCCCTGACAAAGGTATGGAATGAGTGTGTGTTATACATGTGCATGTGCATACAATATAATTATATCTATTAGAATGTGCAATGCTATTTGCAACACACATTTCTCAAAAACTAACATCCCTCCCTCTTTTTCTCCACCATTACAAGTCAACGAAGCTCACGCTTAGTGTGGTGTGACCAAAAAAATATACCCTCCTGTAGACTAGTGTTGTCAACTAAAAGACGCATTTGAAGTTGGTATTGCTGGTACCTCAACAACTTCCTGTACGGCTACCTAAAGGAATAACCAGGAATAATACTATTTTGAAAAAATGTGTCTTGAATTTTTTTTATTACATGCTATTTTCAGGTTGGCAGCAGAAGGGTTGTACAAGTTGCTGCCATTTTTATGCTGATAGCTGGGGTATTCAGCAAGTTCTGTGCTGTTTTTGTAACAATACCAGATCCTGTCATGGGCGGAACCTATTTGGCTCTCTTTGGTAAAGTAGTATAAGATGACAGTTAGCATTATATTGTTTGTCAACATAAATTAAAATAAAAAGACAAGTACATGACATGTATGATGAGTGATTACTGTTTCCATGCATAAAATATTTCAGATCAATGTACATGTATTGCATTACTTAGAGATAATACACTATATAGGATTACACTGACGTGCAGAAAATTTTTTTAAAATTAGAGTTTGGTTCCTCGTATTCTGCTTCCTAAACTCATATACAATGCACTGCAATGTAGATAGTTATACTAATTGTATACGGCATTAATTGACCTATATAGTCATACATATACATATATACAGCAACCTATATATATAGCCACACTGTATCTAACATACAGTATTGACTGCAGGATTAATAGGCTCTATTGGTCTCTCTAACCTCCAGTATGTGGATCTCAACTCTTCCAGAAATCTGTTTATTCTGGGTTCTTCCTTATTCATTGGCCTTGGTCTTCCTGATTGGATAACAAAGAACCAAGGGGTGATAAATACTGGTAGGTCTTCTGTTTACACATGGTGGTTCCTCACTAATGGGATTAGCTTGATGGAAAGTATACCCAAGTTACTTACTGTACACTAATATAATGTGTTACTGCTGTGTACACCAATACAATAATATATGTCACTATAAGTTCTGAATTATATATGTATATTCTAGTACAACATTACTATGTATGTTTGAAGGTGAGCCTGTGGTAGATGAAATATTTCAAGTATTGCTCAGTACAAGTATGTTTGTTGGTGGAGGACTTGCATTCTTCTTAGATAACACAATACCAGGTATGGACTAGATAACTACAAGTTTCTACATGTATGTACAGGAGTTACGCTCTCTTTACACTATCATTATATTTGTTATATCGGCTGTTAGGAGTTGTACTCTTTCCAAACTATTCAAACTGACAAAAATTATCTTCTCGCTATACGACCATATCTTATTTACTGACAAGAGTTATCTTCTTTCTACACTATCATATCATATAAAGCTTAGGCCACACTACAGCGAATTTTCTTGCGAATAGCGAATTTTGGCCAAAGGCGAATTCACAAATTACAATCGAGCGTGCCACACTGCAAAAGCTATAAGCGATTTCGCATTGTGGACGATTTGACTTCACCCAATGAGGGATCCAAAATTATTATCCTCGGTCACGTTTCTAATTCACTGCAGAACTAAAACTCCGCAAAATGTAAAATAAAATTATGATTAAAATAGAATAAAATATAATAATTATTTTATTCTTACTTTTATTCGTTTTACACAATTCTTGCAAACGGAAGTATTCATTTTATTCATCAGTCAAAATAAATGTTTTAATATAATGATTTAAACTCATGATTGATTGAAAATCTGTGGCTCTGAACACGTGACAGTAACGTGACAAGTAAAAATAGGCCAATCACAAATTAGCGAGTTGCAAATTAGCTGATTCAACCCAGCTAATGCGAGTTCGCATGTTTTCCGCGAATTCGCACATATTTTGCAAATCTGCGATTCGCCACTGGCCAAAATTCGCTTTTTGCTAAAAATTCGCTGCAGTGTGGCCCATGCATAATACTGAAAAGAGTCATCATCTCACTATGCTACAATATGCTGGCAGGGGTTATCTTCTCTTTATCATGTGACACCTATTATATTATAATAATATAACATTTAATGGCAGAAGTTATCCTCTCTTTATACTTTAACATGTACTAACAGGTATTAGAGATATTTGGTCCTGAATATCAAGTGTATAAACTACTTTTAAATATATGCACATGTTAGCAGTTCATGTTTACTAAATTATTGTCATATACATGTACCAGTAATGAAAAATAATTCTTACTGAGTATAATATATTATGTAATACATTGTATAATGCCTGGCATGAATTTTTAGTGTTATCATTTAATCAATAAGTCAGTACAGGGAGCATCTCTCCTAGATCTACAATACTGTTGGTATATATATGTATATGTACATAATAGGTACACAGAAAGAGAGAGGTATGACTAACTGGGTACAGAAAGCAGAAGCTAGAACATCTGGAGAAAAGCTGGAAACTTATGACCTGCCTTTTGGAAATGGTGCTATATACAGGTAAACCCACATTATAACCAATAATACTACCCATAACTGGTGCTATGTACAGGTAAACCCACATTATAACCAATAATACGGCCATTGTAGGATACCAGAACTCACTTGTGCAATCAGCTGATGTTAGTATAGAATATTACCTCATCATGGACTCTCTGCTCACATTATTTCTGTTTCTACCCTTTCTTTACTGAAAACTCCAAGTGGTGCTGGTACTACATAAGTATTATGTTATACCTTTGTATTACGCAGAGCTAAGTGGACTAGCTATATCCCTGTTTGTCCAAACTTTATGAGTCATCGACAGAAGACAGCACAACCAGAATCTAATGGAAGATTTGAGACTGATACTTCTATAAATAAACTAGATGGTGAACAAGTAAATACTAGACTTTAAAATTGGCAGAAACTATGTAGTTGGGGTTTGGTAGGGTTGACCAGTTCAGAAAAATTTAATTTTGTAAATAGTAATAATAATAATATAATCATGTAATATGCTACATTATAATCAACTGTAGTGGTAGTAGTGGTAACAAGGTAGTGGTAACATGGATGATAGCAGTGTGGTAGTTACTAGTGGTAGTGGCAAATAGTACCTAGTTGTGCCTAATGGCAAGAGTAATGACTTTGAACTAGCAGAAATGGTTTAGAATTTTGATTTTCAATCTTGACATAAGCCTCTATGCTACATGTATTTCACTGTTATTATATTTTGTTCACTTCACGCTAAAAAATAAATTGAACAGCCATTAGTTGCAAGTTGACCACATGAAGGAATATACAGATCACAAAAGTTCATTACTTTGTTTGACAATTTTAAACGTATTGCATATACACTGTACATGTCTTGTGACAGTGAATAAAAACAAAAACATTATGTGATACTTATATATACAGCTCACACATTAACGTTGGCAATTAACCAAAAAAGCTACTTTGTTTATCCAATGTTGGAACATCAGAACCCCATCTGACATTCCTGTTTCTGGCAGCTATGCTAGTGGAGGCTGATACTCTCTAACGCAAGCACAAGAAAACCAGATTCAATAGAAGGTAAGTTTACAAATTATTGGGTTGTTACTTTCTAGATTATAAAGTGTGGGCTTACTACAATAATTTCTCGTCTTGGTCTGATTAAGACTGCTAGATATACCGGCATCAGTGGAAGTAGCAGACGAACATCTGCAATGTCATCTATCTGAGAGTATCTGAGTCGAACGAATTACCTGTATCTATCAGTTTGTGTGTTCAATGTTATTATCATTAATATAGGGAATATGTTTATAGATTACCTTGTAAATGGAAAGGACTACCTCCTATATGGTTGATATTGAAATATATACTTGTATGAAATGCTTTACAGCAAGTAAAATGTCTCCATAAATGACCAGATATTGGTATGACTGTGGAGTCTGTTAGTACTAGAATAACCGTAAGTACAACTAGCACAGCTTACTACACATACCAACAGTAGAGGGAACAATCAATGCATTGAAGCCAATTCAGTCTGACACGTAGTTTGGGTCACAATTTCAATCTAAGGTGGAGAGGAAATATGAGATTGTGTAGTCACTATGTCCCTTTGTAGCGACGACAAACGTCACAACTGTCACAACACCGACAAATGTCACAACAATTTTTCGACAAACGTCACAACACCGACAAACGTCACAAAAGTGCACCGACAAACGTCACAACACCGACAAACGTCACAACAATTTTTCGACAAACGTCACAACACCGACAAACGTCACAACAATTTTTCGACAAACGTCACAACACCGACAAACGTCACAAAGGTTCAACGACAAACGTCACAATGCCAACAAATATCACAAATCTTCAATAAAATAATGCCATAACACCAAAAATAATGCTTTTTGCCTTGATTTATCCTTCAATTGGATTATTTTTGTTTGTTGTGTTTTCAAAACTGAATAAAACCGAAGATGGCTAAAAGCAGAGTGGGACAACTCTCAATAGAGAACATGAAATTAGCAATTCAATTTTTTCGCCAAAAACCAATACAATTGAGCAGAAGTAGACCTGCTTCTGCCCAACCAACTTGATTTTTAGCGAAAAAATTGAATTGTTAATTTAGTATCCTCTATTGGAAGTTGTCACACTCTGCTGTTAACTATGCAGCCTATGTAAGGAATTCATTTAATAAATTATAATCATTCAATACGACTGTAACCACACGTATTTTGATAATATGCATGTACATGCATGATATACATGTGAGTATAACATGTTAATTAGGACTGAAGCAAGTCATTACTGAATGGCAACAATGACTGTAGCAAAATATGGATGGCAAGGATCACTCAATAAAGATGAAAGCACCAGCTATTACCAGATATGGGCAAGCTAAACGAAATATCCTCTAATGGCCATTTAACTACATGTACAGTGTACTATATCAAAATTGCATTGAGTCGCATTCTGGTCAAAGGGCCGAAGTTTTGCATTACATTTGTACACATACGCTGTAGCCTAGGTCTCACATACACCACCACTTCTCTAAATTAAAAATACCATGCAGCTGCAGGCAACAGATCTAAAGGGAATATGTTATGACACCTTAATCCTAGAACCATCTGCTTCTAGAATATGAAGACAAGTGGAACTCTCCTGCCTATTCATCACTATTAAATGTGTAACTATAGCTATAAATTCCTTGCTAACAAAGTACATCACTGTATAACTAAATGCAAGGATCTACATAAAATTAAAAACATATGCTACTCTACTACTAGACATAGTGCTACACAATGTTTTGATATAATTTTTTTTTTCAGAAACTATTCGCTCTCAATTAAAAATCGACAAAATTGTCCCATAGAAAATCGTATCAAAAACCGAGATGCAACTCGATGCAATTATCATATTGGGAAGTAACCTCTATCCCATAATTCGTTTAGCCTGACATTCCCGGCAATAACTGGTGTTTTTATCTTACCTGAGTGATCCTAGCTATTCGTATTTTGCTACAATCATTGTTGACATCCAGTAAAGACTTGTTTCAGTTTTAATCAACATGTTATATGCGTGTGCTATTATACGAGTAGATACATGTAGTTAGTATTAAATGATTATAATCACTATATAGGCGGCAGAGTATGACAACTCCACATAGAAGACATTAAATTATCGATTCAAATTTTTTGCTAAAAACCAAGACAACTGTGCAAAAGTAGATCTGCTTCTACTCAGCTGTTTTGATTTTTAGCGAAAAAATTGAATCCTTAATTCCATGTTCTCAATTGGGAGTTGTCACACTCTGCTTTTAACTGTCTTCGGTTTTCTTCAGCTTTTAAAACACAGCAAACAATAATCAGATTGAAGGGTAAATTAAAGCAAAAAGCATCATTTTTGGTGTTATGGTGTTATTTTATTGAAAATTTGTGATATTTGTTGGCATTGTGGCGTTTGTTGTTGAACCTTTGTGACGTTTGTCGGTGCTGTGACGTTTGTCGAAAAATTGTTGTGACGTTTGTCGGTGTTGTGACGTTTGTCGAAAAATTGTTGTGACGTTTGTCGATGTTGTGACGCTTGTCGGTGCACTTTTGTGACGTTTGTCGGTGTTGTGACGTTTGTCGAAAAATTGTTGTGACGTTTGTCGGTGTTGTGACAGTTGTGACGTTTGTCGTCACTACATCCCTTACATAACACCCCATCTAGTATCACTACATGATGCAAAATTAGTTGCTAAGTTATTGTAGCATGGTAAAGCCTTTTATGATGTCTTGGTTATGATATAGGGTGTAGGGTATAGGATTGTATTGAGTGACAGCAGTTTTATTTGGAATTGGGAGTGGTGACTATTTCTGTAATATCAGTGTTTTGCTAAAACCTACTAACACATTAAATGTACATTCATACAATCATGTAGATACATGGGATATTAGCCAGAACTGTAGCATAAAATCATGTCATACAATTTATAGTATAAAGGAAACAATCGGGTATAATATACGTGTACATGTATGTATGACTCCTATGATTGTACATATATGCTGGTATAGGAGAGTAGTGATGGAACACAAATCCCCAACACAAGTTTCACAGCCAACCACAGACTTGCCCACTCATAAATTTAGAAAGTTTGGAACCCAGTCTACATGATGATGTAACTGCTATCTTGGCACAAATCACTGATTGAAGCCGGCTTACTCTTTAGTTGAGTCCCAGTCTCTGTTCAATATCTACAGCGGTATAGCTTCTCAAAGCTACAGAGAATGGCAAAGCTGGAAATAAATCAAGCAGAGCAGCAGATGGTGGCATCAGATGGTCAAGAAATAAACGTGGAAAGGGAGAAGCTTTTGTCACCTAAACTACAGTATAGTATAGATGATGTACCACCATGGCATATCTGTATTACACTTGGATTTCAGGTTAGAAACCTTAGATCTATACTGATTACTGCCCACTATAGGAGACTTGTGCTGTCGAAATCCATGTATGTTGCTTGCTTCAAAGTATGTCTTATTGTAAATTGACTCACTTCTGAATAATTTAAATGGAAACATTCACAGCATTTTGTTACAATGGCTGGAGGTCCAATTGGCTTCCCACTTCTCATATCGGCAGCAACATGTATAGAAGTCGGTCAAGAGACAGATGAAGTGGCCAAAGCTGAGCTGATGACAACAGCATTCTTTGTGGCTGGTATAGTCACATTTCTTCAGTCTACATTTGGATGCAGGTAAACTACAATGTTTAGCACTATTACACGGCACGTGCAGTGACATTATCGATAGGATAAACATGAAACAATAATATTTTGTGGTGGAAGAGTTTAACAATACTTAAATTCTACATCTGATTTGGCATAACACTTAAATGTTTTTAGGATCACGAGTAAGTATGTCAGAGGAAGCTTTGGCAACACTGAAGATATTATCTTATTTCCGCAGATTCAAATCTAGAGAAAACCTTAAATGGTACCAGATATGGCCAATAGGGCCACAATTAGCTTTGTCAAATTGAGAATTTTGTTCACCAAAGAAACTTTTTGATAGTACTAAATATAAATGTTTCAGATTACCCATAGTTCAAGGAGGAAGTGCATCATTCCTACCTCCTCTTTTTGCTATATTTGGCACATTTGGGAAGTGTCCAATAGTTCTACCTTCAGGTGAGTGACAAACTGAGCTACACACCAACCGAGTCAGAGGTGAAGCATACATGTATGTTATCAGTAAGGTTAGGCTTCACACTCAGGTTATTCATTTGGGGTTTCGAATAATGTATGGAAATGGAATTAGCAATGAATCAGGTTTTTTCTCTTTCTTTCTATTATTACTTGCCAACAACTAGCCTAAAAGCCTCAGGGGTACTGTAGCCTATCGCTTCATTATGGGTTTTTACACACAGGTACAAACCTAACAGAGTACCAATTAATGAACCTAAACTCCACAGATCTGGTTGTGATAACTGGTTCTGAGGAACACAGAGAGGTCTGGAAAGGAAGAATGAGAGCTGTACGTATATCCAAAAAGATTTGTTAATGTTAAGATATACCGATTTAGATCCCGAAATTCATATGATAATTTTGAAGAACAATATTGCCTTAGAATTAGAAATAAAATTGTAGCAACCATGAAATATAGGGCCCGAATTCTGCCAAGTTTGGGTCCATGAGGATCACTAGAAAAGTTGATTTTCAGAGCCTTTTAGTTAGAGTAGGTCACGACACCAGGACGAGTGTTCCACACAACCTTGAATTGTCTCTGGTTTTCACTATACAGATTGCCTTGTGACAGCATACTCGTAGCTAACCTGGTGACAAGAGCATCTCCTCCTCCAAAGTTTCTTATCTACATGTAGGAAGTACTTGCACTTTTACTTGCTTTGTTTGGCTGCAGTGTATTATGTTTAGGCACAGGGAGCTCTGATGGTGGCCGCTATATTTGAGATGTTGGTTGGATTCTCTGGTATAATGGGATTTCTGCTGAGGTTCATTAGTCCTCTTACTATCACAGTCACCATATCTTTGATCGGCTTCTCACTTGTTGGTGCAGCAGTCAATTTTGCCGCTAGTCAGTGGGGCATTGCTTACCTGTGAGTAATAGGCCTACCATGATTTTGATCCTAATGTTATAACTACATATATATTATACTGTAACTACATGTATATTATACCATAACTACATATATATTATACTGTAACTACATGTATATTATACTGTAACTACATATATATTATACTGTAACTACATGTATATTATACCATAACTACATGTATATTATACTGTAACTACATGTATATGTTTACTGATCATGTAAAGGCACGACTCCATGAGACGCCGAAAGCTCCCATAGGCTGGCTAAGCTGTAGCCACACTTTGTGAGTGTTTGGAAAGCTAAGGGAAAGAAAGCCTCACTAGTCCCTGTGGGTCAACTCTGTTCATGTAGCATAACCTGTATTCTGGTTAGATATTATGCATGTATGCCAACGGAGCATAAGGAACCCTCAAGACGTAAGATAGTCCATTACAGGCTAATGTATCTCCTACCTTAGATCTAATTGTTCTATGGTATGAGATACATGTGTATGAGTTGTATACATCTGTTACAGGACATTCGGTCTCATATTGATATTTTCTCAGTATATGGGTAAAGTGAAGGTACCGTGTTACTCAAAGGAACATAGCGGCTGCTCAAGATCTCGTGGTTTCCCGCTCTTCAAACTGTTTCCGGTAAGTAAAATGTAAATACTGAACACTACTGCTGGTAACGTGCTGACTGACTTAGTTATCTCAGTTATAGACATAAAACAATCTAGTACATACGACAATCTAGTACATCAAACAATCTAGTGCATACGACAATCTAGTACATACGACAATCTAGTACACTAGTATTTCAACACCAAAGATCACAGTCTCTTTGCATCTACCCATACAATTATAATCATCAAAATGTCAGAATAACTATAATTATTGAAATTTGAAGTTTATTTGTAAACCTACAAGTTGTTGACTATTTCACTTTGAATGTAGTGTTGCCATAGAGCTGTATACAGCATGTATTCAGTGTTAGAAGTGAGAGTGCAAATGGGTATACAGAGAGTATCCACCTCCTCATTTGGGCCTATGCACTGTAATAGGCTTTACCCCAAATTCCTTCTCTGACAACCATCTACTCGATTTAGCTAGGAAATGTAATGGTGAGGTTATGTTTGCCTCTAAATAAATCCAATTTCCACCCATCATTGCTCTCTATGACCAGATATACTGATATAGTTTGCATTAGCCTGCATTTCAAGCTATAATATATCATTAGGAGCGGGTATGTTGAACCCATTATCTACCTCAGATTCTAAGAGTTAGGAAAATACTTATTGGAGACATCCAAGATTAGATTAGTGATTTTCTCTACCAGCTTACATTCTGGCCTTTGACATCAAAGCTATATTTGTGACCATACATAGCATGCAGCTATTGCTTGATTATTGCACATCATGTACTGTGTACATGTACACATTAACTGTGCATATTATACATGTATGTTTCAACATTTAATACTATTCTCATCCATACACATGTACATCTGTTGATAATGTATAGTTATTATGCGAAGTACATATTATATGCCGTAAACTGCTAGTGTGTCAAATGTTGAGACAGTAATGTTGTTTGCAGGTGATCCTAGCAATCCTGGTGGCTTACATAGTCTCCATTATCCTAACATACACCAATGTATTTCCTGATGACAAAGATCATATATATTATAAAGCTCGTACTGACAGCAGGATCTCTGTACTTACTAATGCCAAGTGGTTCAGGTTCCCTTATCCAGGTAAAGTATTCATAGATAGCATTACATGTATTTTATTGCTCCAGATAATCTAGAATGTTAGGGGGTTTGGCAATTTTTTATATAATGATATATTTTTAGCAAGGAAATTATTTTTGAGCAGTCAGAGATCACTTGTTTCAAATCCATGAAAATACCAGTCCCGGACTGGGGTTTGAACCCGGGGCCTCTACAGCACCTAATCGCCTAGCACAGTGAACAGAACATGCTACCACTACATCAGCTTAGCAACCTGTTCTGTTCACTGTGCTAGGCAATTAGGTACCGTAGAGGCCTCGGGTTTAAACCCCAGTCAGGGACAGGTATTTTCATGGATTTGAAACAAGCCTCTGACTGCTCAAAAATAAATTTCTTGCTAAAAGTACACCATAATCTAGAATGTTTTATATCACATAACATGTAGATACTAGGTGTCTTCGCAACCTGAACTTCAGACCCAGGCCGATTTACAAAAATATTTTCCGGCACACATCCGTCACAGGGTAGCCAACACACCGGCCTGGGCCAAAAGCAAAATCCTCATTTTCGCGCAAAGAAATCAGGTGTGCCGATGAGCTAGGGATAGTTTCGTCCAGCCAAGCAGAATCCTAGGCCAATAGCCCTTCTTGCCTTGGTCGGACGGCCATCTTGTAAATTTTATTTGCGATCCGGGTCCGTCCAAGATGTCGCGAAGACACCTACTGCAGAATAGACGTTTGAATGTACCTTCCTTCTCCACAGGTCAATGGGGTATGCCGACTGTGTCCATAGCTGGAGTGTTTGGAATGCTAGCAGCATTCATTGCTACAATAATCGAGTCTGTAGGCGACTACTATGCTGCTGCAAGGTTAGATAGTATACAGCGCCTACACTGTCGTACAGTTAACCATACACATGTAGCCTACACAGTGTGATACAATTGCTGCACATTTTTGTCTAGCTAACTGCAATACATTCCTGATTCCTTTTTTGCATAAAATTCTAAACACTTACCAAAGTATAATCCATTATACAACTGTAAATAATGCTACAGAATATCAGGTGCTCCACCACCTACAACCGCTGCCATTAACAGAGGGATTGGAGTTGAGGGTTTGGGTGGTATATTAGCAGGTGCTTGGGGCTCAGGCACTAGTACGACATCTTACAGTACTAACATTGGAACTTTGGCAATAACACAGGTAAGAACTGACTG
The DNA here is from genome assembly GCA_935421135.1 of Bugulina stolonifera. Taxonomy (NCBI): domain Eukaryota; kingdom Metazoa; phylum Bryozoa; class Gymnolaemata; order Cheilostomatida; family Bugulidae; genus Bugulina; species Bugulina stolonifera. The sequence continues at coordinate 24,704,292 of OW285189.1, read as the reverse complement.
TGATTGTATATATAATTGTGTTACTGCTTGAGGGTAAGAGAACTCAGGATTGTGAAATAATCAACCTCTTGAGATTCACCTTCAGAGTAATCACTTGAGTGTCCACTTTTCTGTGATTACATGGTGTCAATATAGCCCACCACTTTGTCCACCTTGTCCTGTTGACCATCTAGGCCTAGGCTTTCTAGATGAAATAAATCATGCATGCATTGTCCATCTTACATATAGGTTGGCAGCAGAAGGGTCATTCACATTGCTGTAATTTTTATGCTGGCAGCTGGAGTGTTCAGTAAATTCTGTGCTGTGTTTGTAACAATAACAGATCCTGTCATGGGTGGAATCTATCTGGCTCTGTTTGGTAAAGTATATACAGCACTTCATTGCCTTTTAAGTGAAAACTAGTGGTATAAATGTGTTATAATTTGTTACTATATAATGTACATTGTAGTATAAAAGGATTGGATTGGCTCACTACATGTAGCTTTCCAGACTCCTGTCCCTGGTTTCCCTCAATATATTTAAGCAAACCACATAATTATAATTACCTATTTAAAATTAATAAGTAATTAATGTCTATGGTGGTGATTATACCCTAGTGACCTTTGTATTCGTGTGTACCAAGTATTCACTATTCAAAAAGGGCAGTCATGTTGAGCCTATTGCTGTTAGGGCTATTAAGGCACATCTAAGTAATGCTGGAATTCCCACTTTGGTAGCTGGTAGCTTTTTTCTTGTAGAAATTATCTGCATGACTGTGTATTTGTAAAAAACTCACCGGCTTATACTCCTCGGCTGACCAGCCTCTAGCAGCTTGCACTGCCAGGTGCCCGTGCTGGCCAACTCCCTGTGAGAAAAGGCCCAGATGACCTGGCCTTTTTTGGCAGGGATAGAGGAGTTGCCTTGAAGCCATGCTTTGCATGACCCCAAGGACTATTGAGGCACAGGAGCAATTATGGATGCTGGATGCTCTTCCTATTCGGATACCGGATTCGAACCTGGAACCTTCAGCTTGAAAGCTCAGTATTCTATCCCCTAAGCCACGGCTGCTCCCTATGATTGTGTATTTGTGCACGGTTTGTAATTAATGAACATGATTGTAGGATTAATACTGTCTGTGGGTCTAGCTAATCTCCAGTATGTGGATCTCAACTCTTCTAGAAATCTGTTTATTCTGGGTTCTTCCTTGCTACTCGGTATTGGTGTACCAGAATGGCTAAAACATAATAAAGCAATGATTGATACAGGCAAGGTTCTTATTTACCGTATCAGTAGATGAACTTGATCTTGATCTAGGTTACTTACCGTAGACTAACACAATGCATTACTAAAATATCATATCATTCCAATAATATAGTCATGTAATATATTACATACTATATATACTGTGAACTGTGGTATCCAGTTACTATGTATGTTTGAAGGTGAGCCTGTGGTAGATGAAATATTTCAAGTATTGCTCAGTACAAGTATGTTTGTTGGTGGAGGACTTGCATTCTTCTTAGATAATACAATACCAGGTATGGACTACATAACTAAAAGTGTCTACATGTATATACAGGAGTTATGCTCCCTTTATACTATATTGTATTTTATTATATCGACTGATAGGAGTTGTACTCTTTCTAAACTATTTTGGTAGAAGTTGTCTTCTCTTTATACTATTATCTGCTAACGGGAATTACCCTTCCTCTATGCTGTTAGGTATATCTACTGACAGGAGTTATTCTCTCCCTATACCAACATGCTAAAGTAGCATCAATCGACAGCAACATTGTACAATGTAATTATACGTACATGTACATGGTGCATTATACTTTATGTAAGACAATCCCAGATAATGATCTCTTCATGATCTGTATTATTCATAGTATTACTAGAATTATTAATGTTTCATTTTGCTAATGACAACCTACAGTCATGTATATATACTAATATTAGGGATTTCTGTCCTAGTTTTAGGATCACATGTAAATGTATAATATGTAGGTACACAGAAAGAGAGAGGTATGCTTGATTGGATCCAGAAGCCAGAGACTAGCAAACCTGGGGAACAATTGGAAACTTATGATATGCCTTTTGGAAATTCTGCTATATACAAGTAGGTGACTACTGCAATTATCCTACTGTAAATGGAATCAATGCTATGATATTGTTATACAATACAGGTATTAGTAATCATTGGGTAGCTAAGAGAGGACAACTCTGGAGATGAATGTATTAGCATGGAGTCTACCTGCATGTAGCCAAATAGTATTAGTGTGTACACTGGTGTCTGATATACTATATCGTAAAGTACACTGCTAACTGTGGTGATATTCCTTTATATTACACAGAGCTAAGTGGACTAGCTATATCCCTGTTTGCCCAAACTTTATGAGTCATCGGCAGAGGTCAGCACAGCCGGAATCTAATGGAGGATTTGAAGCTGACTCTTCTAAGAGTAGCCTACATGTAGAGAGTGAGAAAATAGATACCAAATTGTAAAGTTGGTAGAAATTGTGTGAGTAGTGTAGTCAGTGCAGATCTGTACTGACTACACTAATTGTGTGGTAATTTAATTTTCAGTGCTGAAGCTGCAATATATGATCAGTTATAGTAAATTCTACAGGATATTATTAGTTATTAATAGATGATCTATAAATTATAAGCCTATACATAACATCATGTTATTATATTGTGACTAACCCAATTGAATGTACAAAGTAATTGAATAGTGTGAAACAACAATATGCTAAGTGTTTGAAAATAGAATACATATTTTGTATAATATTCATACTCTGTTAAAATGTGGTATACTACATGTATATCACTGTGCTATGTATACTGCAGAGTACAGAGGGTACAATTGTTATTTAAAAACAGAATGATTGTTAATATGTGTTATAACTACAGATGGTAAAAATTTAAATTTGAATGACAGATGACATATTAGTGATTGTGCTAAATATAACATGTATAATGTTTTGGTGACAACTTGTGCAATGCACATTGGTCTTTCAATGGTAAAGATATTAATAATGTCCAATATAGATATATATTACGGTTTATCTAACTGGTATTGCTATTAATCATAATTGTTGTGTTTAGACCTATACTGCATTCAGTGGTAGGCTATTAGATATACTCATATGCAATGACTATGTTAGCACACACTAATATTTGTTCTGATTCTTTTATACTCCAAACTAATCTAGAATTCAGATGTTCAAATGAATAATGGAATGTTAAAACTTGAGAATAAAACCACATTCCATAACTTGCTGTACATGTGTTGTAGTAGTCGTAGTGCAGTATGTAGTGTGTAGTGCAGTATATACACCGTAGTGCAGTATATACACCGTAGTGCAGTATGTACACTGTAGTGCAGTATGTACACTGTAGTGCAGTATGTACACTGTAGTGCAGTATGTACACTGTAGTGCAGTATAGGCCTATACACTGTAGTGCAGTATGCAGAGAGTAACTGTCATGTACAGTAGCTATTCGATATTCTACATATTACTTGATCTGTGGTTCTCTGACATGTATCTAAATTGTTATGCTGGGGAGGCCTAGTAGGGGAGAGATGGAAATGAAGGCTAAAGTGCATGTTGCTGTGTTTGAAATGTGCCTTAGGAGTTATTCTCTCTCTCTCTCTAGAAGTAGTAGTTCTCTAATAATAGCAAAGCCTGGGTGTGGTCCCTATTGACTACAATACCATGTCAAGTAAACATCATACAAATCTGGAGGGTTTAATTGGTGAACTTTATTCAGAGATTCTCCAGGTGAGAAATCCTCATATGATTTGACTCGTTTTTCCATTAATTTCGCTGGTGGTTTTAAATTCACACAAAATTTAAATTTCATGTAATTTCAACACATTTTTTGCTGGATTTGCAACTGAATGTAGCTGTACTATGAATACTTTGATAGCCAGCTTCCAATTTAAGGAATATTATAGAAAAAGTTCCGTTATTGAAAATTTCTTATGTTGTAAAACCTGGAAGAAATTGGGAAAGTGTACAAGTGTTCTGGGAGTTTCCTGTCCAATCCTGACAGGTATGAATATCTGAATATCAGGCTATTACTGCACTATACATCCATCAGTGAAACTTTTAATTTATTCATCACCAGATAGAAAGATGCACACAGTTACTACATAGTAATAGTAATGCTGAGATGATATTATACTCGTATGTGTCAATTACAGTCATATTCCAGTTTAGTTGTTTATAATTAATTGCAGTCTCCCATTGACAATCATGATATGACATATCAGTCACTTTCTGGTAGCGTTATCAATTGATACTCTGTTCTGATTGGCTGGTACTTAATCACATCCACTTGTTGATTCTAAAGGCCAGTATTATAAATTATATCATTTCATACAGCAGGTTGTAGCTAGTATATACTTGTAGCTTAGACTTAGAGCATCAGCTGAGTAGAGTATTGAGCTGGAAGAAAGTAGCAGCTGTCAGCAATATCACAGTAAGTTGTTATCTACATGACTGTAGCTATTCCATTTTTTATTGTTAGTATATAATTTATATATAGGTAACTTGAAAATGTTGCAGGTGTTGGTTAATGTACATGTTGCACTAACTACCACAATTATTGCAGTGCAAAAAGTAGATAGCTTGAAATCCAAGCGCTTGAATTGAATGTCCATTTGTTACACAGCTTGCTGTAGTTCTAACCTGTAGACATTAAACTGGGTGACCTAAACTAAAGTATTATAGTGCACACGGTATGTTATTCTACAAGACTAGTAATAATACCTGTACAGTCATGTTAATCTCCATAGAGTGGATAATCCAGTAATGCCTACCCTAAAAGCAGAAATGTATAGCATGTGAAAGTTTCACGAGTCTACTAATCCTGCAGTTTGTGATGGAAAATTTTAGCGAGTTTGGTCAATCGAAGAATTTGTTTTAGTTTCAATATATCAGTAACAGTGCTTGCCTTCTTCCATATAACATACTATGAACATAATAGTATTACATTGTACTGTAAGTATACCACTAGTTTCACAGTTTCATATTCCAACTCATGTTTGTAGTTCTTATCTTAAAATAGTTGATAAGATACAGCTAAACAACACGATTGCCTCTATCAATATTTGTCTCCATTTCTTCAGCTGCTAAATTATGTTCACAGAGCAAATATTGTTATGGTTTAATGCAGTTATATATACAATGCATTTAGTACAATGACTGCAGTGATAAGGGGTTAGAAACATCTCTGGTTGACTGTATTACTTCAATATGTATTATGTATTACTTCAACTCTACATGTATTACTTCAACTCTACATGTATTACTTCAGCTTGACATGTGTATTACTTCAACTCTACATGTATTACTTCAACTCTACATGTATTACTTCAACTCTACATGTATTACTTCAACTCTACATGTATTACTTCAACTCTACATGTACTGCTTACTATGTTTGCCTCTCTGCAATGGCTGGTGAGTGATGAATCAAACAATAAAAAACTTCCAGAATGTACAATGAGTATGCACTTCATAACTACCGTATATCACAGAATGTTATATTTTAATCTATCCAGTAGCCCTTGCAACACACACTGCAAAGTTGTTTGTGCTACATAGCCTGTGTACATGTACAATGTATATGCATTAGTGTCTTTGTGACCTAAATTTCAGGCACAGGCTAATTTGCTGAAATACTTTCCAGCATACATCAGTCACAGAGTCGTGAACACACCGGCCTGGGCCAAATGCGAAATCCTCATTTTCGTGCAAAGAAATTCGGTGTGCCGATGAGCTAGGAATTCCAGGCCAATAGCCCTTTGGGCCTAGGTCGAACGGCCATCTTGTGATTTTTATTTGTGATCCAGGTCCATCCAAGAAGTCGCGAAGACACTATACATGGTACATGTATATACCATGATACTAGCTTTTATTAGAGAGAAGTTGTCTTCACTTATAATAGTGTGAATAGAATGTTATTACATTATGTTATTACATTATCATACCAGGAGGGCAAACAATCATTCCAGTCATAATGTTTATACATAGGTAGCTTTTAAAAACAGTAATTTGCTGAAATCTACACTTATGATATCTATCATAATTTGCCTGAACAGATTATGGCTTAGTGTAGTAATCCCCCTCAAGCAATTTATGTAGTGCAATGTCCAGCTGATGTTCCCACTAACTGACTACTCAGTTGAAACATTTATCATAATCTTATCTTTGTTGTGACAGCAATTAACAACTGCTAAGAACAAGCTTAGCTCGGCTATGCAAAAAACAAAAGATCTCATTTTTCATTTTCACCTAGAGATATGGCAATCTGCTGGATTTGGTCAGCGCTTATAGCCGGACTTGGTCAGCACCTATAGCCGGACTCGGCCAGCGCTTATAGCCGAACTTGGCCAGCGCTTATAGCCAGACTTGAATATTTTTGATTGAAAATCATCTGCCCTTTACTTCCTATTGACTAACATTCTAATGGCATAAAGATGTGACTTAACTCTATAAATACAAAGAGTTGCAGATACAACTATCTGTACATGTAAGATGCATCCTGTCTTAGGATTAATCCCATTTATCTATATTTGGGATAATCTTATCCTCTCATTAGCCATTTATTCTACATTTATTTAGTTTAATTATATGCCTTATATTTCTATTCTATACATAACGGATGTAATCCTAGTGTCCTTAAGTAAACACCTGAAAATAATATTTACATGTACATGTATATATATCTGGCTATCAATCATCTCAAATCTGGACAAACAAAAATTACAGAGTATGATAATATTATCATACTGTTGAATAGCTTCTCTTTCCCTTTGGTCTGGTTTATGGCAAACCCAATCTTTCGGGTTGGCCTAGGCAACGAATAAAAATCCCAAGATGGCTGTACGACTTAGGCCGAAAGGTATTGTGGCCTTGGTGGGCAAACATACACTTGAACCTTCCAGTATTATGTTTGCAGTTCTGCCATGAAGGACTTATGATTGTGACCTTATATGTATTATTAGCCTATAATGTATAAAATGGGAAATCATACAATGGAGCCCACATTCAGTCTACCAATGTACAGTGTTATAATGTGAAACACCAAAGAGTGTGGCTACATAGAATACACCTATGGAACTTTGGAAGAGGGTGTATCGGAATCATAGATGCTACAGGTATGATGATGGTTGGTGCATTACAGCAACCTAGACTAGATTCTTACTTCATCTCAAGAGTTCTTTTGCTGTGTTTGCAGATGGATTTAGAAGAGCGTCAAAGGGAAGGAAATGGTAGTCAAGAACACGATTTACCGACACTACAGTATGCTATAGAAGACATACCTCCGTGGTACCTCTGGATAATTCTGGGCTTTCAGGTTAGTAGTCCATGTATACTTTAACTCACCTACCTTATTGTCAGTCAATGCACCCAGCGCAAGTCATGTCAGTGGTGGGTGAGAACGAAATACCTATATTGACTGTAATTGATTTCGGATGCCTTTATTTGCTAAAATTTCACACATTTGTATAGGCTTAGTAGGCTTATATCGCCAGGCCAGCTTTGGTGTAGCAATATATATGTATGCTTATATGACCAGGCAGGCTTTGGTGTAACAATATATATGTATGCTTATATGACCAGGCAGGCTTTGGTGTAACAATATATCACCAGTATGAATGGGTGGGTGCTCTCCTTTAGGCTACACAATGGAAGCTCATGTCTCAAGTATATTTTATCTGATTTTGGAGTATGAATGAGCTTCCACTTTAGTTCTACATAATATTGTACATTGTGTACATGTACATGTAGCTATGGTTATAGTTAGTTCTATATAATATAGTACATTGTGTACATGTAGTTATGGTTGAACTATTGGCTATAATAGAGGCAGATGATTGTATCCTTTCACAATCTGTGCCACTTCCCACTTCCCATTTTCTACTGTGCAACGATTATGTTGTCTACCAACGGATCTTCCTTAGTCATAGTTTACAACCTCCACTTCCTTATTTGAAAGAAAGTGAAACCTGATCAACAATATTTGCGATGATCTATTAAATCAATTGTTTTTAAACTTGTGTGTAAAGCATAAAGAATATTTCCAACAAATTATTCATTGAAGAGATCAATTTGGCTGTCCTATGTAGGTCACTAGGCTATTGAAATCTGATTGGACTGCTTGATGTAGGTCACTAGGTTACCAGAGTCTAACTGGACTGCCCAATATAGGTCACTAGGCTACTAGAATTTTGAAGATTGCTGGTCGACCAATATCCAAATACACCTATGACCAATATCCAAATACACCTATGCTATTTAAAAAGTTGAAAAGTATGTCCGGAGAGACAGGCACCGTTAGGGTGGGGTCGGAGTTTGGGGTGGGGTCGCAGATAATAATAATAATAACAGTAATATATAATGTACAGTCTACATTCTCAGATGTAAGGGATTAGTATTTTATGCTGAGTTTTAATCCAACCACACATGTGTCTAGCTTAGTGACCAATGGTCAACAGAAAGTAGAATGTTAACTGGATTAATCCTGAGAAAGGGGTAATTAAATGTTAAACCTCAGTTTGGAATGTAAGATTGACGTTATGGTATTGTATTTTTAGCATTACCTGACAATGGTTGGGGCGACTATATCTATCCCTCTGATACTCTCCGGTCCCTTGTGTATAGAAGTAGGCCAGGAGACGGACGAAGTAGCCAAGGCTGAACTTTTAGGAACCATATTCTTTGTCTGCGGAATAGCAACATTCCTACAGACTACATTCGGTTGCAGGTATAATATTGGTCGTCACTCTATAAAACTGCAGTCTAAAATATGCATGTATAATTGCTATAGTTATGCTACTAAGAGGCAAAGATCTACCAAACAAGAATCCAAACACACCTTGTTTTAAAAGGCGACACACAAGCATGCATTCTTCATCCATACATTTATATTGTATTGTTAGTATGCTCAGCATTAGAACTTTCAGATGTACGTGAAGATGTAAAATATGTTTGTGAGAAGAGCACTCAGTAGGCTTAGCACAACGTCTGACAGCAGTATCGACCCCAGTTACAGGTCACATGTGACACCCAGTATAAATATAACTTTAGTCTGTAATAAATGTTGTTACAAAATTAATGTATTTGGTGTATTTGTAGACTTCCGATAGTCCAAGGGGGAACCTTTTCATTTTTACCTCCAACCTTTGCCATCCTCGGAACATTTGGAAGCTGTCCAGTAGTTTTACCTGCAGGTGTGTACCATGCCATATATACATGTACATGTATATATTCTACCAGTAGTCTTACCTGCAGATGTGTACCATGCCATATATTATACATGTATATATTCTACCAGTAGTTTTACCTACAGGTGTGTACCATGCCATAATTATATACGTACATGTACATGTATATGTATATGTCCTACACAGCCTATATACTATGATAGGGATAGACCTATGCAATATATACATGTATATTAGACATATAATATATATACGTGTAATATATATCTAATATATATAACATATAATTATAATATAGATATAATATATACCTAATATATATAATATATAATTATAATAATAATTATATATATTATAATACACTATGTGCACCTAATCATGTGTCCAGATGAATTCAGTAAATTGCTCACCACCTGCTATGGTGCTCACCACCTGCTATGGTGCTCACCACCTGCTATGGTGCTCACCACCTGCTATGGTGCTCACCACCTGCTATGGTGCTCACCACCTGCTATGGTGCTCACCACCTGCTATGGTGCTCACCACCTGTTATGGTGCTCACCACCTGCTATGGTGCTCACCACCTGTTATGGTGCTCACCACCTGCTATGGTGCTCACCACCTGCTATGGTGCTCACTACTTGCTATGGTGCTCACTACTTGATATGGTGCTCATACTTGCTAGTAGCCTACTTGATTGGCTATCCTTCAAATAACCAAATCTCTCTCTCTCTCCCAGTTATATCTACAGTATTATCTCATCTCCAAACTAACCAAGTCTTTATTTAGAATTCCTGAAGCTTCACATTACTATTGCTACGCCCGTTAAGGAGTTCCATCAGTTATAATGCATTCTGTATGACACATATGAAAGTATTAGTGGTCTCTAATCATTTCTTCACCTTTTCTGATCCTGGACATCATTTATTATCACCTGCAATCACCTGCAATCACCTGCTCCTGTTTGACACTTAAGAATCTACTCAGCAATAAACTACCTACATTGTACATTATGTACATGTCTCTTTTGGCACTAGCACAATCTACATGTATGCTATATACTATATTATAGGCTGTACGTATACAAGTACATATACATGTACATGTATATGTACTTGTATTTATGTACACCCATCAGTTAGCGTGTTGTGATATCAAATAATGAATAATGATACATCTACTATAGATTCTACCAAATATTACATGTACATGTATAATATGTACATGTATATGTACATAAATATACATGTACATAATATACATCATGTACATGTACATATGTACATGATGTATATTATGTACATGTATATTATGTACATGTATAATATGTACATGTAATATGTACATAAATATACATGTACATAATATACATCATGTACATGTACATATGTACATGTACATGTATATATTATACATGTACATGTATAATATATACATATACATGTATACATACATGCACATATACATGTATATGTTGTACATATGCATGTATATGTTGTACATATGCATGTATATGTACATGTATATATACATTTATATATACATGTACATATACATGTACATGTACATGTATATGTACATGTATATATACATGTATATGTATATATATATACGTGTACATATACATGTATATGTACATATACATGTATATGTACATATATACATGTATATGTATATGTATATATAAATGTATATATACATGTACATATACATGCATATGTACAACATATACATGCATATGTACAACATGTACATGTACATGCTACTTGGTTGTGGCACCCACTGTCCACCTATCACAATGCAATGTACCTTCCAGATACAAGAGCGCACACAAGCCCAGAAACTCTATGATAATTATACATGTAGCTTATATCATAATACATATAGGCTGTGGTTTACTGAATGGTGGTAGCTATATTATAATAAATACATTAATCTAAATCCAGTTGACCCATCAGTTAGGGTGTTGTGATATCCAATACTGAATGATGATACATCTACCATAGTTAATGTGATTTCTGAAATAGAATTGTTGTGTGACTATCATCAACATGTACATGTACAGTAATATCCTCTCCAGCTACACTGTATTTCACAACTTTGATATGGTAGCATTGGTTGCTACTTGCCTTCAATACAATATCATATAACCCAAATGGTCTAATGGGATTACAATTCTTTCACCTCAGATGTGGTTTTGGTATTCTTATTTATTCTAATGCAATACACAAATTAAATTAATTATTTTATAAGCTGCACATTAGAGTAATCCTAAACTGACTACAAATAGATTCCATGTTGCTGCCAGACCTAGATCTACATGCTCCAACAGATCATACATTGCTGCCACTTGTTGGTCATAAGCAGCAGTGAGTTGGCGGCCTGCCAGCATGGTTATCATTCGCTATTTCACCATTACGTTACCACCATTAGATGATTCACCACTTGCTTCACTATGCTTGGTCTACCCGTAGGCACTAATGTAACAGAATACCTCCTCAACAACCCAAACTCCACAGACTCTGTGGTGGTGAATGGATCTGGGGAACATGGTGAGGTGTGGAGAGAGAGGATCAGAGCAGTAAGTACTGACGTGTTGGTTTGGTGTAACCAGCCTTCCTTGGCAGCACCTAGCATGTGTGCTTTAGACTAATAGACCGTGATGGAGTATGGTAACAGTTCTCTTTGTTGAAGTAAGCTGTATGCTGTAAAGGAACATTCATTAATAATTATCAAACAATTGCTCAATAATCACTGATCATTATAAAATAATTAGAGTAAATTATCCTACTATTAACAAAATAATGGTTATAACCATTTATTAAAATTTATTCAACATTTGAGCCAGATGAACATTTTACTGTCATGTCATCCTGGCTCCTGTCTTACCTGTTCCTAACTACATTTCAGCTTGATGACAGAGCTCAAAGGAATTAAATTTGATTTTGCTAAAAGCATTAAAAATTATATATTTGTATTCATTTCATAATCTGCAGGAAAGTCAGAAGTCGGTCTCTTGTGTGTAATAGTATATTCTACTCCAGTATGTATAGGCTTATATGCTAAGGTAATAGCATATCTTACTACAGTATGTAGAGGCTTATATGCTAAGGTAATAGGATATAACATTGTGTTTCAGCTGCAAGGTGCTATTATGGTTTCAGCCATCTTCCAAGTTCTGATTGGTTTCTCCGGAGTGATCGGCATCATGCTGAGGTTCATTGGACCTCTAGTAATCACTCCAACTATAGCCCTGGTCGGCCTCTCACTCTTTGAGGCTGCAGGGAATAACGCCTCCAGTCAATGGGGTATAGCATTTCTGTAAGTATAAGGTACCAATGGGGTATAGCATTTCTGTAAGTATAAGGTACCAATGGGGTATAGCATTTCTGTAAGTATAAGGTACCAATGGGGTATAGCATTTCTGTAAGTATAAGGTACCAATGGGGTATAGCATTTCTGTAAGTATAAGGTACCAATGGGGTATAGCATTTCTGTAAATATAAGGTACCAATGGGGTATAGCATTTCTGTAAGTATAAGGTTTATTGATTTACATACATGTACAGTGCAGTTACTTACTAAGTAAATACATTTGTGGATACGCAGTGAGCTAACCTACTGTACACTGTACAGCAATATTGACATCAATCACTAGCAACTGACATTCAATGTCTTATAATTACAGTGTACAATGTATATTACAATATAGTTTGTTTGTAGAGCTGTGATAATTACTGTTAATAGGAAATCCAGAATAAATTAAAATTGAATATTACATCTTACTTGCTTGACAAGAGTGGTAAGGAAATGCCATGCCTAGTATTATACTAGTTTTATCTTATCAGAGAGGGTGTAGTCACTTTACATACTAATACTCTTACAGTGTATCAAATAACATAACTACTAACTGACTGACTAGGAGTAATAGCTGTTATCAGTGATTTGTGTTGCCTTTCCTCCACTTCATAGCATTTCTCTATGCACATCACATTTTTGAAATAGTAGGCATATAAATAAAATGTGTCAATATCCCAGATAGGACCAACTAGAGCCGTTGAGGAGGCTCTGTGACCGACACATTATGTAGCTATGTAGATGACAGTTCACCCTATTTATGTATTGTATAGCAGAGAGCTACTAGCACCATGGGTGCTCATAAACTGCTGATCATAACAAGAAGTTATCCTCTCCCAGCTTGGTTTTACCTTTGATCAATAGCCCATCATTATGGCCAATTTGGCTGTCTAACACACTCCATAAATATACCAGGACGGGTATATTTACTCAATAACACACAGCGTTACTTTATTTTCTACTATACTAATGGCATTCTGTATTCTTCTGGAAATTGATAAACACTTTCATATGATTCCAGAACAATAGCTTTGATGGCGACTTTCTCCCAGTACATGTACAAAGTTAAGATTCCAGTTTATTCCAGAGAAGACGGAGGCTGTTCACATTCCAATGGGTATCCACTGTTCAGACTTTTTCCTGTGAGTTTATAAATCACTTGTTCACACTGGCTGTAGAGTCAAATCTGTGGGCTTTTACTATAATAGCACCCTTCCTCCTCATACGGCAAAGAAACAAGTAGTATATGGATATGTATATCAGCACATCACAGACTGCAACACTTTGATGGCAAATACAGCAGTTCTTTCCCCTTTTCTCCCCAAACCTACATTTAGGTCTTGTATAATACATTCATATGAAGCAAGTATAGCAAGGAGAGATAATACTACAGTATAGATGGTCATTCTAATCGGTATACAATTAAATATTATACTGTCATATAATTGTATATAATATTATAATAATTATTTATTACTAGCGTAACTATGACAATAAAATATCCTTTTGCAGGTGATCCTAGCAATCCTGGTGGCTTATATAGTCTCCATCATCCTAACATACACCAATGTATTTCCTGATGACAAAGATCATATATATTATAAAGCTCGTACTGACAGCAGGATCTCTGTACTTACTAATGCCAAATGGTTCAGGTTCCCTTATCCAGGTAGACCCTCTAACTGTAACTAAACATACTTAATAGACAGATCCAATTAGACCATAATATTATTATTACTATGACCTTGGGTAGTGTTACAAGAGTAGCTGTACCATATTGTACTGTACAGGTCAATCGGGTATACCTACAGTAACAGTAGCTGGTGTATTGTACAGGTCAATGGGGTATGCCTACAGTAAAAGGAGCTGGCGTATTGTACAGGTCAATGGGGTATGCCTACAGTAAAAGTAACTGGTGTATTGTACAGGTCAATGGGGTATGCCTACAGTAACAGTAGCTGGTGTATTGTACAGGTCAATGGGGTATGCCCACAGTAACAGTAGCTGGTGTATTGTACAGGTCAATGGGGTATGCCTACAGTAAAAGTAGCTGGTGTATTGTACAGGTCAATGGGGTATGCCTACAGTAACAGTAGCTGGTGTATTGTACAGGTCAATGGGGTATGCCTACAGTAACAGTAGCTGGTGTATTTGGGATGCTGGCTGGCGTTCTTGCCTCCATGATTGAATCTATTGGAGACTACTATGCAGCTGCCAGGTGGGTTGTGTATCAGTACGCTACACTATGTCATGTTGTCATGCCATTATGTAATATATACATACATGCACATGTACATATACATATACATATACATATACATATACATATACATATACATATACATATACATATACATATACATATACATATACATATACATATACATATACATATACATATACATATACATACCTATACATTTTATTTTATTTTATGTATATATTTATGTTAGAATCAGATTTGTCTATTTTAATGTTTTAAATAAATATTGGGTATTGGGTATATTGAGCTATTATTGCAGATTATCAGGTGCCCCACCACCTACTACTGCTGCCATTAACAGAGGGATTGGCATGGAGGGTATAGGATGCATACTAGCAGGTGCTTGGGGTACAGGAAATGGTACAACATCTTATAGTGAGAATATCGGTGCTCTGGGAATTACCCAGGTAGGCCAATAATGCTCTTTCCTGTACAGTATGAAATGAAAAGGCTGTGTGTTTGAATCATAATGTTTTGGTGAGCTTAGCCATCCTGTAGCGTGCAAATAGCAATAGGTTTTTCTATACATATATACATATATACATATATACATATATACATATATACATATATACATATATACATATATACATACATGTGCTACTTTTACCTGTAGGTGGGTAGTAGACGTGTGATACAAGCTGGAGCAGCCATTATGTTATTCCTTGGTATAATAAACAAGTTCTGTGCCGTGTTTGTTACTATACCAGATCCTATAGTCGGTGGCATATACATTGTCATGTTCGGTGAGTGTAGAAATGAGCCGAGTAACGTGAGGAATGCAGATATAATGTTTAATTTTAGACTGAGTTTTAGTGGTGTAGGGGCTGACAGGTCTACATACAGACAAGGATACTGTAGAATTTGTATTTAGCTGAGAAATATATCAATCAAAGTCTGACATAAAATCATTTATTTCAGTAAACATCAATCTAGCAGAAAGTACTACTTGCCATTTTTGGCTTGGAAATGCCATTTTCTTCACTTTAAGGTATTTTTACAGTTGTCAGTGTTCAGATGTGTTATGTATATGTACATTGCATATACAATATATACGATGTACATGCATATACAATATATACGATGTACATGCATATACAATATATACGATGTACATGCATATACAATATATACGATGTACATGCATATACAATATATACGATGTACATGCATATACAATATATACGATGTACATGCATATACAATATATACGATGTACATGCATATACAATATATACGATGTACATGCATATACAATATATACGATGTACATGCATATACAATATATACGATGTACATGCATATACAATATATACGATGTACATGCATATGGATAAAGTCTACATATTTTTATGTTATTTATTTACACCATATAAATATCATAAAAACTTTATCCATGAATATATTTCATAATTTGCTCAGTTCTTCAACTTGAAGCACTATTTTGGAACCTAAACGTATATGTATATCTACACGTATATGTATATCTACACGTATATGTATATCTACATGTATATGTATATCTACACGTATATGTATATCTACACGTATATGTATATCTACACGTATATGTATATCTACACGTATATGTATATCTACACGTATATGTATATCTACACGTATATGTATATCTACATGTATATGTATATCTACATGTATATGTATATCTACACGTATATGTATATCTACACGTATATGTATATCTACACGTATATGTGTATCTACACGTATATGTATATCTACATGTATATGTATACCTACATGTAGATATACATATGCATGTATATGTATATGTATATCTACACGTATATGTATATCTACACGTATATGTATGTTTCAATTTGTGATTTAATGACTCATCGACCATCCGTTGTGATGTGAAATTGTCTTCTTTCAATTCTTTCACCCATTTTAAGAAATAAGGAGGGGACAACTTTATGTTATAGTATTATCTTGTGAGTGCACATTGTAGTGTAGTTTGTCTGATGTACTAGCTACTAGGAAATGCATTCTACTTCCACAAGCATATTTGTTTATAAGGATATGTTCATGTAATGTATTATGTATGTCCATGTAATGTAATGTATCATGTATGTTCAAGGAATGGTAACAGCTGTTGGCCTTTCTAACCTGCAATTTGTGGATCTGAACTCCTCCAGGAACTTGTTTATTCTGGGTTTGTCTCTGATGCTTGGACTTTCTGTACCAAACTGGACCAACAAGAACAAAGAGATGATAAATACTGGTAGGTATCAAGTCCTATCTACATGTAGGTACTAGATGCATTTTATTATCATGCCAATAGTATAACAATTTCCCAACACAAGCAGTAATAGAGGCTATTATGTGAATGGAGAAGGGTTTACAGAAGGATACCCATTGGTGATGTCAGAGAACATGCACTCATTGCACTAATATCTCTACTGCTCCATTTCTTCTCTCTATTAATCTCCATCGATCCCAACCAGAGAGTTGTATTCCATTGGCTAAACTCTCCTCAGGCTCAGCCTTCTCCTTAATTTAGTGTTAGAAATGTGTTGATCTACTGCTATTATGTATGGATCTACTGCTATAATGTGTTGACCTACTGCTATTATGTATGGACCTACTGCTATGATGTGTTGATCTACTGATATTATGTGTTGACCTACTGCTATTGTGAGTGGATTCTTCTACTCTCAGGTGAACCCATAATTGATGAGATATTTCGGGTACTTCTGAGCACCAGCATGTTTATTGGAGGTGGAGTTGCCTTCTTCTTAGATAACACAATTCCAGGTTAGTCAAACATTACTTGTAGTGTATAAAATACTTATACATTATTATACATTACCTACATGTATGTACTTATACATTATTAATATACATTACCTACATGAATGTACTTATACATTATGATACATTACTTACATGTATGTACCTGTAAATGATTATACAAATTTTCTGCTGTTTGACTAATTTTAGTCAGCTCTTGGCTAGTTACCAATGAAGTAACATTCACAGGATTAAAGTGCTCCTTGCATTATAAAGTTTCACTACATTATTCTCATATGAACGACTAAACGTATTTCTCAACTACAACTTCACTCTCGTGTAATGTAGGCCAGTGCACCTTGACATTAAATAAACTGATATATTAATTCACGATTATAAAAGGTACAAAGAAAGAAAGAGGTTTATTAGCCTGGGTTCACCAAACAGAAGCTCTCACAGCTGAGGAAACCAGAGAGAAGTTCTCCTGCTATGATATGCCATTTGGAAACGACCTCATCTATAAGTAAGTTTGCTAAGCTGTTTACATCTAGCATGAAGTGTCCCTGTATGCTGTATCAACATATCTGCTTGTCTAGTTAATATTCTATGGAACAGGCTGACTATTTTGTATCTTGACTAACTAGTACTGATAATATAAGATAACATCTTATATTATCAGTACTAGCTGAACAAGCTACATGCTAGTATATTGTATCTTATATTACTAGTGCTAGCTGGACATGCTACATGCTAGTATACTGTATCTTATATTACCAGTGCTAGCTGGACAAGCTACATACCCATCAGTCCGAACTTCCTCAGCCACCGCAGGAATAAGCACACGATACAAAATGGTAATATACAAGGAGGTAATATACAAGGAGGTAACAACGAGGCTTACAAAAAAGAGGAAGAGTTTAACAATCTGGAACATGCTCAGTCTGCCCTGTAACTATTATTACTAATACATGTACATACAATACTGTAGATGAATCAATTCCCCTTCAGTAGAGGGTAGTATTGGGCAGTAGGAGACATTTATTCTTATTATCCAACATTTAGTATTATTCTAATTATACGTATATATTGTCATTATAAATGTTTGTTATTCCATATTGAAGTGAATTCAGCACTGTACATTAATTATATATTATAGTGTTCTATATCATGGACTGACCAACTAGTAGCAATCTATACCAGGTCACTACTTATCCCAATAGCTGGCCATATAATATATTGAATATGCTATAATACTCTTTTCTAACTAGGCACTGAATACTAATAGCCTAGGCTTTTATATTTTTATATCATATGTATTTAAATATAGTGTTACTATTGCAGCTATGTAGTGTAAGCCCAGCTCACCTAACCTATCTGGATTTTGATTCCAGATCTCTAATTATTTGATAAACCTGCCAGCAATTATCCTCTCCTGAACCATGAGTTCAAATTCTAGAGCACAAGTATGTATAGACTAGGCATCAGACTCACTAGCTCTGCCCATGTTTCTAAACCACCAATCAGTAATTGAGTACAGTTCAACGTGTAGTGTAGTGTAGTGTAGTGTAGTGTAGTGTAGTGTAGTGTAGTGTAGTGTAGTGTAGTGTAGTGTAGTGTAGTGTAGTGTAGTGTAGTGTAGTGTAGTGTAGTGTAGTGTAGTGTAGTGTAGTGTAGTGTAGTGTATGTGGTACAGTGTGTAGTGTAGTGTAGTGTAGTGTAGTGTAGTGTAGTGTAGTGTAGTGTAGTGTAGTGTAGTGTAGTGTAGTGTAGTGTAGTGTCGTACAGTGTGTAGTGTAGTGTAGTGTAGTACAGTGTGTAGTGTAGTGTGTGTAGTGTATGTAGTACAGTGTGTAGTGTATGTAGTACAGTGTGTAGTACAGTGTGTAGTGTATGTAGTGTATGTAGTGCAGTGTCTAGTATAGTGTGTAGTAGTGCATAGTGCAATAGTGTTGTAGCAGAGTAATGCATGTACGTGTAGTTGGTTTAGGCAAGAGTATGTGTAGTTGGTTTAGGCAAGTGTATCTGATGCGCAGGCTAGACATTGTAGTGCAAAGTTTGATGTTGTCAAACTATACAATTACAACTACTATCACATTATATTATCATCTACGTAGGAGAGTGTTGGTTGCACTGATTTGTGAAATCATAAATGTAATGCAATGGACTATTAAGTATTATTGAAACACTCAGTATTAACATACATTTATGTCTAAGTACTACAAATAATGTCAGCCCATAGCTCACAGTATTATATAAAAATATAAAAATATTCAACTTTTAATAATAGATGTTTGACCTTGAACTACTAAACGTCCTCAAAGCTACAATCATAGTGCACACAGTAATACGTGTAGATACCCAAAGTGGTGCTTGCCAACTTAAGAGTTAGGCAGGCACCAGGCTCCAAGTCAGTTAATAGGAACTACAGTAAGTTGTCCCCCCCCCACATTTTACCCATACTCGAAACAAATTAATGAGAAATAAAAGTGAATATTTTAAGGACATTTTGAGGTGCTCTTGAACAAACACTTAGCAGCCCTAACTAGATTTCATGTCATGATAATTTAAGTAGACTCTAAGGTCAAGCAGAGCTAGACCCTAATGCTACACGCAGTAATACAATATTTATAAGTAAAATATCAGGATAACATTGATATAGTACGCGTCATTATTATAGTACAGTCTTGCCATAATAATACTAGCTGCAGTGAGAACCAAGGCAAGGTCAAGGTTAGTTTGTGTCTTTGTGTAGAGGTAGGAGCAATTAACCATATAGCCTCAGTTCTCAAAGTCCATTTCTGGTTGATCTGGTAATGCACCTGCAATATGATGAGTGTGTGTGAGCTGTTAGCAACATATGACTGTAGTCAGTCAGACTAAGATATTGGTGAATAGGTGATGAAATAGTGCTGTGAAAGTGATGTGACAAAAAATAAATACATATTTCATAATAATGAGAAAAATTCCTTTTCCAACAAAAGATCTAGTAAGCATGCACATGTGAGAATACTAGTTATCAAAGAAATAAATAAACAACATAAACTAGTCTCAACAGTGATAGATAGATAGATGTAGAGACATGTAATGTACATGTCATATGCATTTGTATATAAAGCAAGGCAGTACAGAGAGATGTTTCATTGCATACACACTTTCCACTTAGAGGATCAATAACGAGGATCAATAACAACCAATAGCAAGGAGCAAAGACTCACAATAACAACAAAACATTTACATTAACAAATAATACTAAAAAGTAACTAAGTTTACTACAAACAAACAGTGTGGATCATAGACCATGCTAGGGATACTTACTTGCTTTAGAAGGCTAAAACACAATGGAGTTAGTGATTGTAACAAACATCAACAGAATATACAAGTAGATGTGAATGTAGACACCCTAAACTTTACATTAGATGATTATATGTACACAACGTCTAATGACATGCTGGAAAGATATCTTACCTTCAGTCATCTGACCTGAATACATGACCTCCCCGTGACCTGGAATTACGTTCTCATGGAAGCTGTTGGCAGAATGAATACTTCCACTGTACACTCGCTTTTTCTCCTTACTGTCATCCCTTCTCACACACAACCACTACACAGGAATACGGTACAGAGTACACTACATTATAATGGCTGACAGTGCTACATTAAGTGAAATATACCCTAATTTTAGTTATAAACTGATGTCTACATTATCTTTGTAGTTTAGTATAAGCTATTGATTGAAATTCAATCTGTTAAATTAGGAGTGGATAACTCCAGTTATAATTAATAGCTTCAAGAACCCAGGTATGTGTGAAGTATAGAAGAGAGTATAACTCCAGCTGATAACACTGATAATAATATAATATTGTATTACTTGAACTACATGTAAATGCTATTCTATTATATTATATTACATTCTATTACACTCTATACAATATGTAAAACTATTGCCTACCTAAACATCCTTGACCTCGCATACATGTAATAGCCTTAGACCCAATTGAACTCCTTTGGGTATAAAAGAGAGATAGGCTTATTATATATTATATAGTCTATATATAGTTTAGACTTAGAATATATATAGAGAAATACTCACCACTATGCAGCTCACTACTAAAGCCACAACTATAGCAGCAGCGACACCAATGATAGCCCACATTGCCCATACGGGTAACTTGGTAGAAGATTCTTGTGTGTTAAACTTGACCTCTGACTCACCAGCTGGGTCTGGATACTTGCTATAAAACTCCACTGCCTACAATACAACAGATATTCTGCTATTACGCAATCTGCTCCATTTAGCCCAACGAAGCTTCATTCTAGGGCACGTTTTGCTTTTTGCTGTTATGGTATATATAGACTGCTACAGCTAACAATGCATGGTATATATCACATAGATGTACATCAGGCAAGACATACTTACATTATATAGGTATCCCTTATCACCATTACCCCAGAGGGCTATCAGTCTTTCAGCTGCTGCTATGGACTTGGCTCTGGCACTGGAGTCCGCACTCCTCCATTCTCTGTACAGTTTATACTTGAGCCAAAGAGTTACTGAAGTCACAACAGTACGTCGATACAACTAAACGCTACTCGTTAGTAGATAGACTTGATATAATAGGTCACCACCATCAAATCACCATTGAATTAGCAGATACAATATCAAAAGTAAAAGCTTATACTTGATAGTTTTATACTCCTGTACAACTTCTTAATTGAATCCACAACTCATGAAATAACCCATGATGCATTGTAGATAGCCACAGTTCCACATTTTATACTTCTTTTGTACGGCATCAAATCC
The DNA here is from genome assembly GCA_935421135.1 of Bugulina stolonifera. Taxonomy (NCBI): domain Eukaryota; kingdom Metazoa; phylum Bryozoa; class Gymnolaemata; order Cheilostomatida; family Bugulidae; genus Bugulina; species Bugulina stolonifera. The sequence continues at coordinate 24,681,898 of OW285189.1, read as the reverse complement.
AGCTAATATTCAAAATGCTTAATATTATACAGGTAGACATTAATGTGTATGCATATTAGACTTGCAGATGTACAAGCTCTTCCTCACCTGCGCTGCCGGGGCGTCTCGAGTCAGCTGCATCAAGAAGTTGCTCCACTTGTGTATAATCAATGTTAGCTTTAGTGATGGATGCCCAGGCTAACAGCTGCTCACCAGAAACTAAGTCTAAACCCATACTCATTCTATCAAATGACGGGGAGAGGTACCTCTTGTCATCATCTGATGAGTCATACACCTTCTTAGCACCAGTATCTTTACTGTACAATCTGTAAGCAGTGTTTGTCACAGATCTGTACTTACTTAGCAAACTATAATATACAAATAGTGTACATGTACAAGCATTTGATGGACATTACAATTTCATTCTCCCAAACAAAATCAAACTAAACAAAGTCAGTCAACACAAAATCAGTCAAAAGTAAAGTAACTCACAGATATGCACGTCACTTAGGAACATTACAGCTATTGCTGTTGCCGCCCCACCCACCCCACTATAAGCAGCAACAAGTATACTTACTCATAGAATGCCTCGGCTACAGACTTCCAGATCTCAACCATTGCAGAGGGAGATAAATCATCCAGCTGTTGCTTGACGGTTGTGAGCTGCAAAGTATCAAACACATGGAGAGAGATAGTTAACATTGAATACCACTATCACAGAAATAATTCATTTTATTTGAAACGTGTACATTACAACATATTCAACACTTTAATTATCAGCTCAATAAATTAGTATATACATTGTATATTATATTGTTGTATTTATTAGGTGTGTCCTCAACGCTAATACTGATGTTATTCAGACATTTGTGTGTAGTATGGTATTCTAATGACATAGTTACATGTATATCATGTAGAGATAGGGCCCTGAGTAAAGTGTTTCACAATCCACTAGATTCAGGGGTGAGTGCGCCTTACAACCATGGGTTTTGTTTTGATACTAGCAAAAGTATCCAGTAAACCTCGTATTTAGTTACGGCTGTATTACTAGTAGACGAGATACAAGTGAACATTAAACTTACATGTATAATGTACAGAGGCATTATAAAAAGCATTCAGCAAACAGGGTTATAAAATATGGGCACCCATCAGCTGTTGATTATGTTTTGAAGTTATCCTCTCTCAACCACCTACATTGGGAGAGGATAACTCACAAACATAAGCCACAGCAGATGAGTGCCCATATTTTATCGTTATGCTTATGGAATATATTTTTAATAAATATTTAAAAAGTAACAGCACTTTATACAAGCAACTATTAAAAACAGCTACCATGCACCATGTAACAATCAACAAGATATAGATAGGCACTCACCCTTGCGTTTCTCACGTTTGTACTATAACTGTTGTTCACTAAAACCACTGCACCGCTCATAGTCCAGTACACAGCCTTAACAATATCCTCACTTGGAGTGAGAGAGCTTGTGCCTACATCCTTCTTATCTCCAAGAGAGGGAAACTCCTAACACATTATATGCTTACTATCAACATAACAGCATACATATCTATGTATATTATGTGGTGCAGTAAAACATGTGTGTGTACATGTACAGTCATAAGCTAGTAGATGAATACACATTGTATAGTATAGTGTGCACTTACAGACTCGATTAGTTCAGCGTAGGTCTGAGCTGCGTACATGAATGCTGATAACCTGTTGACACGTTCAACTTCTTGGTAGAGCTGTGCAGCTGCCTTATATTCACCTCTCTAAATGTTATATTATAACACTCTGTTATCACAATATACATGAATACTATAATGCACTAGACAAGTACTATATGAACCAACTAATATTTATCGCATCCAACACTTCATTTGCAAATTCAGTGAAAAAATTAATATTATAATTATTACAGCATTATTGGAGTTATCACATCAAGTGCCACGTAACCTGGAATACTACTCAATACCCAAATGACCTCACACTGCGTGTCTGTGGGTTTGTATTGGCAGTTTGTATAGAATCTAGAGAGAGGACAACTCCAGACTACCAACCTGAATTAATGCAAACTGGTGCAACTGCAGAACAGATGCTCTTAGTGCACTACCCTCACTGTATCCCAGATAGTTTTTCTCTCCTTCAATAGAATTGCACTTGGCGATCAGATCACCCCATTTTCCCTCTAAATACAGTTGATCTGCTTCGTATATGCTAAAAATAGATTATAATTATGCTATAAATAGATTACATGTATATATACACTATAAATAAATTATAATATATGCGACGAATAGATGAACAGCTCTGTATATGCTATACTTAGTACATGTAAATGTTGGCAAACAGTTCTGAAGATAACATTCCACATATCCATTACATATACTTACTCTGGCCTGGGGGATGCAGGAGAAATTGTTCGCAACTCTTTAATTTCGTCGGTAGCGTTTGATAAGTCTTGGAGTATCAACCCAATATAGTCAGCAGCAATCTCTGGACCCCTGGCATCATTCTGAATAAATGGAACAGTTAGTATTCTATGATAACCTTACACATACAGTACATGGCACACCTACAGTACGCATACAGTACACATACAGTACGTATACAGTACGTATACAGTACGCCTACAGTACATAGTACACCAAAAGCATGCCTACGGCATGCCTACGGCACGCATACAGTACATATACACTACATACTACTATATCTATGAAATAAACAAACTAACAATGGGCAATACACATCTCATACTTTTTAGGATCGATATGTATAATGGAAGTAATTTCTCTATTTTACTCACCATATTTACGTATGAACGTCGAAGGAAGTTAATCATTCGATCATCCGGGTATTTCTGAGCCAAATCCTACAAATCATTGAGTAGTGTTACTGCTATGTTCTCTGACGATATACAGTACTATCTACTGGGTATCTGTATGGGCTGACACCAGAATACATGGTAGGGTACGTCTAACATGTAATTATAACATGGTAGGGTACGTCTAATATGTGATTATAACATCGTCACTCCCACAGCATATTTCTAAACTATCTATTCTTTCCCTACGACTGTAAACAGGAGAGAATACTAAATATGTGCTTTTAGCTAGCAGATGCTGCAAGTTTTTAACAAGTAAGCATTCTATTAGTACATACATGCATATCTACATATAATATACTTTTATATGCTGTGTTATGTGCATCTCATATCAAGATTAAAAATACAAATAAACAGCTACTGTATAGATATTTTTCTCTCTCAATGGGTGTAATGACTCACTACAAACTTATTCTTAGCATCCTCTGGTTCATTGTTGATTATATATTCCACAGCGAGCTTTAGATCTCTCTCATAGTCTGTGGTGAACGTTACCTCAGTGAGTAATAACAGGGCGTCCTCCTTATGGTTTGGATCCGCACCACTAAATACACATTTTATATCAGCAATTATTATTTTATTTTCACATAAACACATTGAAATAAACAGTTCAAGTTAAAGACATTTGAATTATTTTGCTGCAATATTAGCCTGCTGGGATTCGATTACATCAATGGGCTACCCTAAGATTGCTGGTAGTTATCTTCCCAATGTATTATCCAACACTAGGATAACTACTACACAATCAGAGATTATACAGGAACATGGGAGGAACTCACAACATGGCAAGAGCCTTGAGGATTCTGGGTAGTCCCACATATGGATCCAACTCTATAGCCTTGTTCAGCTTGGGTAACACAAACTCAGATATACCATTACTCATAGCTTTGACCGCTAGCAAGAGCTGAGAGAAACCATTGGTTGTAGCTGAAATATACACAGGAAATAGTGTGTATCCAGTATGTATACGGAGTGTATACAATGTATGTATGGATATAAATAATGTGTATAACAACACACATTACAGACATGAATGGTGGTGCTGTTTAAATTGGTGGTATTTTCGATTACAATTTTGGTGTTTTCTCTTTGGAATAGTCATTAAAAGAAGTATCAACAGACTTGCACAAAATGACAGAAGATTCAGAATAAACCAGAAGCCCACCAAACAAAGTTAGAGCTAACGACCAGTATTTTACTCATTTCATTTATTCTGTGATACTTCTTAGCTGAGTTCCTTACCTTGCGGGCAGGTAGGAAGGGCATAGTACGTCTCATCATCGACATTTGTAAATTGTTTATCTTGGCTAACTTCATCATAAGTTTGATCTTGTAGAATGCATCGATTGAATCCAAATGTGAAAGATTTGCATTCAAATGTTTTCTCTGCCAGACACCTATTCAATATTTACATACATGTGCATGTAATCATGTGTAAGAACACAGGCTAGTATATATGCACACATACATACAATTGTATAGGAACACAGACTAGGATGTACATGTATACCTAGTATGAGAATAGGTGATTCCTACCTCTGTTTACAAGCCATTACATTAGTAGCTGAATGGATGGATGACTGGGTAGATATAAGAGTACGCTGTAGTTTCACTTCCCATGTGTCCTCCTCATTCTTTAGACTGTTGTATCGGTACACCATACACGGTGACACTGTAATCAAAGGAATGTACATATAACAACTGTTGTATCGGTACACCATACATGGTGACACTGTAATCAAAGGAATGTATATATAACAACTGTTGTATCGGTACACCATACATGGTGACACTGTAATCAAAGGAATGTATATATAACAACTGTTGTATTGGTACACCATACACGGTGACACTGTAATCAAAGGAATGTACATATAACAACTGTTGTATCGGTACACCATACACGGTGACACTGTAATCAAAGGAATTTACATATAAAAACTGTTGTATCGGTACACCATACACGGTGACACCGTAATCAAAGGAATGTATATATAACAACTGTTGTATCGGTACACCATACACGGTGACACTGTAATCAAAGGAATGTATATATAAAAACTGTTGTATCGGTACACCATACACGGTGACACCGTAATCAAAGGGATGTATATGTAACAACTGTTGTATCGGTACACCATACACGGTGACACTGTAATCAAAGGAATGTATATATAAAAACTGTTGTATCGGTACACCATACACGATGACACTGTAATCAAAGGAATGTATATGTAACAACTGTTGTATCGGTACACCATACACGGTGACACTGTAATCAAAGGCATGTATATATACAGTAATAACCCACTCTAAGTTCAGCCATCATTGAGTTATCATAATGAGAGTATTTGATAAGAAACACCAACCGCTACCTAGAATTACTGTGTTATTTACACTTCAGTTGTGTTTACTTACTAGCTGATATTTTAGGCAGCCATTTCCATTCTTTATCTAAACCAGAATTTATTTCCTTGTCCGTCTCGGAGTCAAACAGAACTTGTACATCAGGGAAACTGGCTGGAGAGAGCTCACTGAGCTCCAAGACTTCATCAGCTGAATCTAATTGGTTGAAAGCACTTTGAAGCCTGCAGGTATAAAATAGCAGGTAAAGTGTTCATAAGTAACTGCTGAAGCTACTTAGTAACACAGATAAAGATTGTGGCCGCAGAACCTCCTCATAGACATATACAGAACTACGTCTGCTGGATATGGAAATATTTCCATATCGTAAAAAGTTGTAGCACAGTTATGCTATCCTACATTTCACCTAGCATAGTCTAAAACTACATTAATTGTGAACACCCTCCATTGTACATGTACATTTGATACAGAGACGAACCCCTTACCATGGTATGTCAGCTTTAACCATCCGGTCTTGTGCTAGTTGTAATGTATTCCTACTCCCCTCAATATCTCCTACTGCAAAGAGCAGTGCTGCCTTGGTGTTGAGTTTATCCGGAGTCAGCATTGGAAATGTGTCCTCGAGGGCACTTAGCAATGCTGCCAAATCCTTCGGCACATCTGGCCCATCGGTTACACGGCCAAAGGGTGCAGGAATTTCCTACAGTTATGTAATATCGTACAGTACAGTGCAAACACAATCTGTAAAGGTTTCAGTGGGTGGAGTTACAACATGTACTTAGTGAATGATTGTATCGGGAGCAGTAAATCTACCCACAAACCTTTGCTAGCTTAACCACTGCATAGGCCATCATCTCGTATATACCCAATACTTGGTATTCACCGTGTGTAGCGTCAATAGTTAACTCGGCAGCCATATTTAAGAAACCAGTTTTTCCAAATAGTTTCTCCTGAGTTGTCGTATCAACATTCACTCTATGTTTATGATAAATAATATTTATTAAGTATAAACCTTAAAATATACACGTCGCCATGTACAATTTACATGCATAACTAATGTTATTGTTTATCCAATGCCATTCATTCAATCTACATACACTGTACTGTTTCAATGTATAAATATATAAATGATATATATTTCATTATGTCACATATTTATGTGTAACATGCACGTAATATATTAAGATAATAATTATACCACTTACTCATATACATGCATATGTAGCTCATTAAACTTGGTAGAGAGTAGATGACTATATTGTAAGTACATTTACATACACATTAAATGTACATGTATATCAGGAACAACATTCTTAATGTTGATTTAGAGTTATCCCCTCTTATCACTGTATTAGACTATAATATATAGCAGTAGTATTAGGAGACTTACAGAGCTCTCTCTGCATTCAATAAGTGGAGGTTGTAGTTAACAAGGCTGGTGAACGCTTTATCGAATCTAGTAGAGTTGTCCCTCAGTTTCCTCCAATTATTTACCAGCTAAAAGAGTTAGTAAGTACGATGCATTAGATATGCTAAAATAGTCACAGTAGAAGAGAGACTGTAGCCCAAGATATATAATGTAATATACAACATGGTATGTATAACATCGCCAGTCATAACCATTGCTTGTATAGGTACTATTATCAAACATATGCATAAAATATACATACACAAGGACTATACACTGGACATCTAAATACATGCAGACATATTGTATATGTATACTAGTATATCTACCAAGCTGAATTCCGTCTCATTGCCATTGCGTAGCTGCCGAGTGACTACAGCCTGTCTGTACATGTACTGAGCCAACCTGGCTGCTGTATACAGCTTATCACTCACAGGTTCTATGTTCTTAATGGATACTATGCTGTCCAACCCGAGCTACAGGTGAAGTAAGATATTCAGTGAGTATATCATAGAATGTTACTATATAAGGATAATGTACACATGGTATAACATGTTACTATATAAGGGTAATGTACAGTGCTGTGCATAATTCAGGAGTCACATTAAAAATTTCGCAATTGTTTTCATATACATGCATTTTTCTTATGAATTTATGTAAAGTGGTATGTAAACCTATACATTTTTGAAATCCTTGCTTTGTAAGCAACATGAATATGCCTGTCATTTTACTGTCTGTTTAAAAATAACAACTTTTTTTGCCATCATAGGTAGCAGAGTCAGCCACATTGAAAAATCCCCATTGTGTTAAAAGTTGCTAGGGCCCAACGAACTACACTTGTCTTGTTTACAAAGTACTGTAAACACAATTTTTTGAACAGCACACTCTTGAGTAACATATGGTGGCCCTGAAAAGGCCGTTGGGTTTGATCTTTGTCGTCAATACTTGGTTCGCCACCCTTTGTTTGCAATCACCATCTGGCAGCGTCTTGGAAGGGGCTCCACAAGTTTCTGAAGTTCTTCAGTTGATATTACTCAAAACCATGCTGCTATTACTGCTTCAGTTAGCTCTCTTTTGGTCTTTGGCTTGTTCTTGACAATGATGTTGCTAATTCTCTGCCACAGTTTCTCTATTGGGTTGATATCAGGCGACTGCGCTGGCCACTCCAATCGTTCAATATCCTTGTTTCTGTACCAATCTTGGACTATCTTTGTTCTGTGGCAAGGTGCATTGTCGTCTTGAAAGATCCATTTGTTTGGGCCAAACAAGTTCCTTCCACTTGGTATCAGCTTCCTTTCAAGCACATCAATGTATTTTGTACCATTCATCATGCCTTGTACCACCTCCAATCGTCCAACTCCACTGGCAGCCATGCACCCCCAAACCATAATTGAGGTAGGGTGTTTAATAGTTGGAGAGATGCAGTATGGTTTGTACTCTTCTGAAGGTGATCTTCTGACATAGTTGTTGCCACCATGGTTGTTTATGGTAAATGTTGATTCATCGATGAATATTACGGTTTTCCATTTGTCAACAGACCATTTAACATGCTAACGTGCCCACCTCAGACGAGCCTTTCTCTGGCGTTCTGTCAGCAAAGGTTTTTTTCTTGCTTTGCACCCTCTCAAGTTGTTCTGCAACAGTGGTCTCCATATGGTTGATGAAGATAACACAGCACCAGTGCTCTCCTTGAGATCCCTAGAAAGTTCTACAGAGGTTAGTCTCCTGTTTGCCAAAGACAGTCTCACAAGTGTTATGTCCTCTCTAACTGCGCTCTTACGTGTCCTGTCGGGTCGACTCTTGCGTTCGGTCTTTCCTGTCTCATTCCACCTCTTTATCACTCATTGAACACCCTTCAATGAGCAACCTGCTTTCTGAGCTATAAATCTCTGAGAATTGCCTTCTTGATGAAGAAAAAGTATCACTCCCCGAGTTTCTGCATTAATTTGTTTGCCTCCCATGGTCACCACTAAAATACTGATGAAGGTGCTCTAAACAGCCTCCAAAAAGTGAACATTGTGTTATGACATTGTGCAAAATATAATGTCTGACACTATTCAACTTCACTGTGAGAGTTTCAAGATGTGGCATAATCAGTGATAGCCATCCCAAAATGGGGCAATTTAAAATGGGGCTTGCGAGATTTTGTAGAATTATGACTCGATGAAAGTCTTTATGGGATCACATGGTCAGTTACTGTCAGATTTTATTAAAATCAGTCTTAAAAGAAAGCTGAGAGATTTATCTTTTGTTTGATATATGAAATGCAAAAGTTTGAAGCAAGCTCATACAGAATAATGAGGCTCAAACCTTAAATATCGAAAAATTTGCTGGCGACTCCTGAATTATGCACAGCACTGTACATATTGTATAACATGTTACTATATAAGGATAATGTACACATGGTATGACATGTTGCTATATAAGGGTAATGTACACATGGTATAACATGTTACTATAATATGAGGGTAATGTACATATTGTATAACATGTTACTATAATATGAGGATAATGTACACATGGTATAACATGTTACTATATAAGGGTAATGTACACATGGTATAACATGTTACTATAATATGAGGGTAATGTACATATTGTATAACATGTTACTATAATATGAGGATAATGTACACATGGTATAACATGTTGCTATATAAGGGTAATGTACACATGGTATGACATGTTACTATATAAGGGTAATGTACACATGGTATAACATGTTACTATAATATGAGGGTAATGTACATATTGTATAACATGTTACTATATAAGGGTAATGTACATATTGTATAACATGTTACTATATAAGGATAATGTACACATGGTATGACATGAGTAGTATAGTCAGTGCAGATCTACACAGACACCCGGCCCTTTCCGCGTCGTATTAGCCCTAGATCCAAAAACTCCCCGGGCGGACGACCACCCCACCCGTCCTCTCGCCCCTCCTCTCCCCTAAACCTCACTCTATGTGCAAAGCCCTAGAACCTACTCCCCCCCATCGCGGGTGGGGTTTCAAAAACCTCATCGGCTGTTCCGCGGAACCCAGTCTAAAGAGCAAACCCCTCGCCCCATCCCACGGCTCGGGCGAGGGGGCGCGCGTACGCGCGCGCCCCCCCCCGCCCCGCGAACCTCACCCGTCCTCCCTCCACCCGTCCCCGCCCCTCCCCACCCCTCCCCACCCCAAACCCCTCCGCCTCGCCCTCCGCCTCGCGGCGGTTCTCGTTCGCGAGTCCAGCCGTGGCCCCACGCCGCCCTCCCCCCGCCCATCCCCCGCCCCTCCCCCGCCCTCCCGCCCCAACGACCCGTCGCGACCCTCGCGGGCGGACCGTCGGCTGGAGTAGGGTGAAGCGAAGGAAAATACGGGTTAGAGTAATGATAGGCTACACCCGTGCGGAGTGCCCGTGCAGAGTTTACGACGCTGACTATACTACTATAAAAAACTTACCGAGTGGTGGTGCTTCCGGATGATTTCTTCGCCGGGGACTGTTGAGACTGAACTGGTCGGGGTGACACCGCACTCGCGCGCTCCTCCGTTCGAGCGCCCCCGGACCTTCGATGAAAGACTCGCGTCTTAACCCTCATTTTCCCCGGACCCTCCCCTAGGGAAATCGCCCGTCCCCGTGACGAGCGGCGAGAGAAAGTGAAGGCGGTGGCTCTTCCGCGCTTCAAACCGTAGACTTCGCGAGGAGGTTAGCCGACGACATCATCGCTCGGAGGGGTAGAAATAGAAATAGATAAACGGGATAGATGGATGCTTGTCTTCTCATCGCCATCGTCATCATCATCATCATCATCATCATCATCATCATCATCATCATCATCCTACAAATAGACCCGCCTCTACGATGATGTCGTTGACTCGCCACCAATTTCTTTGACCACCGCGTCCACTTTCCCCCGGGTAGCAAACTCCGATAGGGAGAGAGCGCATCGTGCGCGTGCGATGTCACCCCCCACCTACGAATGAAGACAATAGAAGAAATGTGAACTGATAAGGGGTGAGTATGAGCGGAAGCTGCGCTAGTACCGTCTACCCCTTTGGTTTGGAGAGGTAAATGGTTTTTAATGTATTAGCTAGTGTTTTATTGCTCGGTTTTAAGGCTACAACCGGTAAACCCTCCGTTTTGAGGACGGAGACCCCTTACAATAGAGAGTGAATGTGAAAAAAATTATACGGGTATATGTAAAAGGGTTATGATGCACTGTTCGTTTACTCTCCAATTTATCGAATGAAGTAGTCTCATCTCCGAGAAATCAGTACTAGCATTCTATAGGACTCGTACTCACCCCGTCTTCTGCAACCTTCCGCTTACCATAGAAGTAGGTGAGTCCGGTCTTTAGCTGGGTGTAGCTATACGTTTGGTTTCCCCTTCTGATAAAACCCCGATTGTCCCCTCTCACCGACTCCCCTGTCCTGAGCACGGAGAGGAACTTCTCTTTGGTTAGGGCGTTTCCTCTTTTGTTTAGTCCTTTGCTGCTATACTTGCTATCACCATCAGCGGACCAGCAAAAGTATGTTTTTGAGTTGAGCGCGATGACCCCCTCCCCCCGAAACTCCTCCTTAAACAGGCCGGGGGTTCGTGTTTCGTATCGTTGCACCTTCTCACAACATTCCCTCATCTCCCACTCTTGGCCAAGCACCTTGGTCGTGATAAAGTCTTCCTTGTGCCTATCGCAGAAGGGTCTGGGAAACCATCTACCATATTCTCTGTAGAACTCTTCTTTTTTATCTTTTCGGATGACCTCATTTATACTACGAGCACTCAGAGCCATGTAAGCGCTATCCGTGTCCATTTCTACGTACTCAAAGTCCTCTCTGCTGACGAATCTGTGAAAATAAAACGGACGGGTTGTAGGGGGGGGGGGGGGGGGTTGGGGTTGACACCAAAGAATAAATAGAGAAGGATTTGATAAAATCTTTGTATAGTCTAGTTCTACTTACCTATCCATAAAGTCGTAGTAGAATTCTAGCATTCTCAACTTGGCTCTCTGGAGGATAACGAATCCTACGACAGATGGAACATCCATTCGAATCTAAAAGAAAGAGAGAGAGTTTACCCTACCACTCAGAAAAAGTTTCGTCAAATCAAGAATCAAAATAAAAAAAAAGATTGTCAACACTTGCCTTTTTCTTGTGAAGCTCTATCTCAAAGTAGTTTTCATCAACTTCGTTTAGACTAGAAAAGTGCCTACTCCTCACTTTGACAGCCGCCTCCTCTACTGTCTCCACATACTTGACAGTCTTATGTTTCTCTTTATTTGTTATGGTCTTTCCGTAGGCTGAATTCCCAACGAGCTTGCTGGTGCTGGCCAAGAGGGCCAGGTCGGGGTTCACATCCCCACCTCTTCTTGCGTCTGAGACCGAAGAACCAAAGTCTTTGTAGATGGCTCGTGGGATAAAGTGAACAAACTGATAGATCCTGGTAATTATCAAACCTTGATCTAGATACCATCTAGCCAGATCGGAGAGTAGTGTGATTCGCTTGCCAAAAAGACTCCCCACGAGCATTCGCTGAGGTCTCTTCAAGAATCCGTTCTGTTCGGCAAAAGCGCGCATGTGTTCGCTAAGGTGTTCTCTTCCCACGTTTATATTCTTGAAAATAGGTGCCATCTCAGAGAACTTCGCTTTTAGCTCTTCGGGTACGGAAATGTCACACTCCACTAAACCATAGTACTCTCCACTACGAATGTTATTGATTATCTTATCGAGGTTGACGTAACCCCTCTCCGGATAGAGAGAAGAAAAGAAGATGGCGAGAAATGTCCTAACTTCTACATCCGAACGAACTCGCGCTTCCCACTCACACTGCCGAGTGGTGATGAGCTTATAGCCTAGAGCCTTGATGTAATCTTCTTTCCTTGCAGTGTCCACCCGGAGCTCTTCATTCGTCATGTTTCTGACACCTTTTCCGTTCCCTCCTAGCTCGCACTCGTGCCCATGCCAGTAGCAACCGTGGAATTGGTACACCGTCCGACTCTGTTCGCTATAACCATCCACTGGTAGGTTGTGACAGCCTATCCTCATTTCTCCTCCATTCTGTTGGTGAAGGATGACCTCTCCTCTCTTCCACGATTGGAACTCTAACCAACCATGCGCCACTTTGCTGAACTTTTTAATAGGTTCTAGAGCAAAGCCTCGGCTCTCTAGCCTCCGCCTGGGATAACCCGTAGGCATATTCCCCATCATACAGTATAGGTAGAGGGCGTTGGCATCAACTCCCAGAATGGACCTACAGGGTTTTGCGGATGTGCCATACATCTTCTCTCGAATAGAGGTCACTCCAACCTCATGATGTCTGTGAAAGATAATGCTTGGCCCTCCCACGAGGTTATCGCGAAGAGTATGGTACAGACTTTTGCTCTCCTCATCGAACAGACATATGGGTTGCGAGTTGCAAAGTTCGTCTCGGAGAGACATTAACCTATGCAGCGGAAGAGCGGCTTGTGGAGGAGAGTAGCCATAAGGTCGGGCCTCCACCTCCATAAACAACCATCTGATAGCCAAGCCTGGAAGCGAGATTGCGGATTTCAACATGTCAATACCCTTTTGTCGATAGAGCTCTGACGTGCAATGGCCTCGATGAATGGGGCCACATCGAGGTTGTTGTACCAGATGAGAAAATCCCTGAACGTTTCCATGTTCTCTCTTTCCCACACCTGACAGTGGTGATAATCTTGCTCGCTCAATTCTTGCTGAGTCAGCGAGTTGAAAAAACTCTCTCGGGGAGGGAGTCCATAATAATCCAACCTTCTCAGGGAATCTACCCAGTCGTAAGGAAAGAATCCCTTACTCTCTGACACGCCAAATGCCTTCAAGTATTTGGAGTAGTTGAAGCCCGGTGCGATAAAGTTGCATATGTCAAGGAACCTAAAACGTCTACTCTCCACGCAGGACATACTGTTAACACGCTTAACGATGAAGACAAAATCTTCTCCCTCCTCCTCTTGTAGAGAGCGAAGCAAAGGTCCCTTTAGTATATTTAGGTCATACTTTTGTGAGTTGAAACCAACCACCGGAACGCTGGAGATGTGCTGTTCTAACTCTCTTTCTAATCCGGAGAGACCGGACTTCACCCTGTAAGTCGAGACGTTAGAGAACTTTTCGTCAGCAAAGGCTTCTTCTCTATCCGCCCGATCCGCAAGGAAAGTAGAGAGTCGCTTGCGTACATCCCGGAATCTTTCTCCGAACAAATCTCCTGCCACGTCAGCAATCTTTGCTATGTAGTGGACGAATTGACGAATGCACTTCGTTCCATCCTTGCTGTCGACACTCCTCACAAAGCACTTGGCCTGCTCAAACCCCGGGACGTTAGAACATACAGATATGCTCAGTAACTCGTGTCTTGCACTAAAAGTCATTGTGGAGGTGTTAGTTTGTAGGTTGTCTTTTGGCATGAAGCATTCAATATCATAGGTGATATAGTAGGGGTAGTATAAGAGGTCGGGGTTCACCACCTCTATTCCCGCCACTCGCTTGAGTTTTGTGAATATGGTTGGCGGGGGTCCAAACGTTCCACCAGGGAAAACAAACACCGATGCTTCCTCTGGCGAGCACTTATGTCGCCGTAGGCTGGACAAACGTGTGAAAGCGCCATCGCACAACTTGCAGGTGAAACATCTGGCAAACGAATCAACATTCTTTATCCAGCTGAAGTGTTTTTCGTACATGTTGACAAAGAGTTTACGGGCTTTGTTTCGTGCCCCAGATGACCAAACTATCGGAGCTACCCCCTCATCAGTTAGGCAGAAGACTATTATAGATATGTCAAAATGATCTTCCAAGGCCAGCAGATCACTCGCGCCCACCCCGGGAAAGTCTGACAAAGTTGATGAGGGTGGGGAAGAAGATCTAGATTGTCTCATGTATTGTTTAAACAAGCGATGTGTTGTGGTCTGAGAGGGGCGATGACAGCAACATCCCTTCTTTGGGTCGCAGTTACAGTCATACATCATGGCCAAACATCTAAAGAAACACAATTTGTCTGGGTAGGGACGGGCACCTCCTCTGGCCCAAAAGTCTACATCTAGTGCTATCACATGTCGGTTGTTAAGTATGTAGTCTGGGAGTTTGCTCACTACACCACCCACCTTGCCAATCTCTAGGAGTTTATAGATGTAGAATGTCAAATTTGCAATGTGACGTAAAACCCAAGCGGTGTTCGGTCTCCTTTGTGCTGACCTCTCTCTCAAGTCGAGCTCCTGCACAGATTCGCAAAACTCTCTCATCTCATTCTCTGCTCTGATCAGTCTTGGCTTGGGGAAGAACGCGGCATTGTTGCTTGATGAGTGAAAGTAGCGCAACTCTCCACTGGTCTTATGCTCAAGGATGACTCCAGCGCTACAGTTAATCTTCACAGTACAAGGTACTCTCTTCCACATCGCTCTCAATTTAGTCCACACCTCTTCATCTCCTTCATCTTCACATTCCCCTCTCCACACTCGAACGTTGAGAATGTCTTCTACAGGACGAGAGTGTATTGTGGACCTGATCGAACTCCAATAGCGGGCTAGTAGCACCCCCATCTCATCCCCCTCTTCAGCTGTTGGAGGTTTGGACCAGAAAACATCATCAAACTTCTCTGCATCCCCCTCATCTTTTTCCGCCTTGGCCTCGCTATGAAATCGTCTCATGTGATGACCTAGCTTTCTTCTCCCATCAAAACATCCGCCACAAACCGGGCACTTGTGTGGGTGAGCCTGTGCATGCATTCTCTTCGTGTGCCTGTCTAGAGAAAACGCTGTTTTGAGAACCAGACCGCATAGTTGACAAGTGTGCTCGGCCTGACGAGAGCTCTCCCCCCCCTATAAAAATACAAAATAGTAGGGTGTAAGTTATTCTTTTACCTCATACTACTATTAGCAATCCACAATTGTTACCAACTACCTCATTTAGCACTAACCTTTTTTACTTGTTGACATCTCTGATCAGGTGCTGACTAGTAGGTAAGTGTCTCTGTTTAGTCTCCCTATAAAAAATATATAGTAGTAGGGTGTAAGTTAATTTTTTTTGTTTTTGGCTCAATAGCGTTATATACAATAGACACTTCACAATTGCTGCCGATTACCCTATTTAGCACTAACCTTATGTTGTACTTGTTGACATCTCTGATCAGGCGCTGACTAGTAGGTAGCTGTCTCTGTTTACTCTCACTCTGTTGACTAGAGGCTGATTGTTCATACTGCTAGAGTGAGAAACTCATACCTTAAATAGTAGTATTCAGTGGGCGGAGTCTAACCATTTCCCCACCCTTGGCAATACCACCCCGATGTGAATCCGAAGCCTCCCGATGTGAATCCGAAGCCTCCCGATGTGAATCCGAAGCCTCCCGATGTGAATCCGAAGCCTCCCGATGCACCCCGATGTGAATCCGAAGCCTCCCGATGTGAATCCGAAGCCTCCCGATGCACCCCGATGTGAATCCGAAGCCTCCCGATGCATCCCGATGTGAATCCGAAGCTTCCCGATGCATCCCGATGTGATTCCGAAGCTTCCCGATGCATCCCGATGTGAATCCGAAGCTTCCCGATGCATCCCGATGTGAATCCGAAGCTTCCCGATGCATCCCGATGTGATTCCGAAGCTTCCCGATGCATCCCGATGTGAATCCGAAGCTTCCCGATGCATCCCGATGTGATTCCGAAGCTTCCCGATGCATCCCGATGTGATTCCGAAGCCTCCCGATGCATCCCGATGCACCCCGATGTGAATTGACACATCGGGACACATCGGGATGCATCGGGAAGCTTCGGAATCACATCGGGACGGGTGGAGGGAGGACGGGTGGGGTTCGCGGGGCGGGGGGGGGGGGGCGCGCGCGTACGCGCGCGCCCCCTCGCCCGAGCCGTGGGATGGGGCGAGGGGTTTGCTCTTTAGACTGGGTTCCGCGGAACAGCCGATGAGGTTTTTGAAACCCCACCCGCGATGGGGGGGAGTAGGTTCTAGGGCTTTGCACATAGAGTGAGGTTTAGGGGAGAGGAGGGGCGAGAGGACGGGTGGGGTGGTCGTCCGCCCGGGGAGTTTTTGGATCTAGGGCTAATACGACGCGGAAAGGGCCGGGTGTCTGTGTAGATCTGCACTGACTATACTACTGACATGTTGCTATATAAGGGTAATGTACACATGGTATAACATGTTACTATAATATGAGGGTAATGTACATATTGTATAACATGTTATTATATAAGGATAATGTACACATGGTATGACATGTTGCTATATAAGGGTAATGTACACATGGTATGACATGTTACTATATAAGGGTAATGTACATATTGTATAACATGTTACTATATAAGGGTAATGTACACATGGTATGACATGTTACTATATAAGGGTAATGTACATATTGTATAACATGTTACTATATAAGGATAATGTACACATGGTATGACATGTTGCTATACAAGGGTAATGTACACATGGTATAACATGTTACTATAATATGAGGGTAATGTACATATTGTATAACATGTTACTATATAAGGGTAATGTACATATTGTATAACATGTTACTATATAAGGGTAATGTACATATTGTATAACATGTTACTATATAAGGGTAATGTACATATTGTATAACATGTTACTATATAAGGGTAATGTACATATTGTATAACATGTTACTATATAAGGGTAATGTACATATTGTATAACATGTTACTATATAAGGGTAAAACACACACCTGTCCAGGTATTTCTGTAAAGGCTGTTTGGAAGAATCTGTTAGCCTTCATCTTATATAACAAGGTCTGGTATCTGACCTTGAGGTCAGGGTCAGCCTCGTTCTCAGCCAACCCATCTACCTTATCCTCCAATAGCTGAGCATACGTCAGGTTGAACCTCTGTCAGTATTTCAGTATTAACACTTAGATATACAAATGAGACACAACATGCACTACAAACAAAAATTAAACATTCAAGCAGTACGAGTTGATTCTCACTGCCGTACATCACAACACAGCCTCTACCTCACTGCCGTACATCACAACACAGCCTCTACCTCACTGCCGTACATCACAACACAGCCTCTACCTCACTGCCGTACATCACAACACAGCCTCTACCTCACTGCCGTACATTACAAAACAGCCTCTACCTCACTGCCGTACATCACAACACAGCCTCTACCTCACTGCCGTACATCACAACACAGCCTCTACCTCACTGCCGTACATCACAATACAGCCTCTACCTCACTGCCGTACATCACAACACAGCCTCTACCTCACTGCCGTACATCACAACACAGCCTCTACCTCACTGCCGTACATCACAACACAGCCTCTACCTCACTGCCGTACATCACAACACAGCCTCTACCTCACTGCCGTACATTACAACACAGCCTCTACCTCACTGCCGTACATCACAACACAGCCTCTACCTCACTGCCGTACATCACAACACAGCCTCTACCTCACTGCTGTACATTACAACACAGCCTCTACCTCACTGCCGTACATCACAACACAGCCTCTACCTCACTGCCGTACATCACAACACAGCCTCTACCTCACTGCCGTACATCACAACACAGCCTCTACCTCACTGCCGTACATCACAACACAGCCTCTACCTCACTGCCGTACATCACAACACAGCCTCTACCTCACTGCCGTACATCACAACACAGCCTCTACCTCAATGTGAAGTTATAGCAGATAAAGCAATGACTCCATGTTTGTTATGTTACTAAGTTTTGTACTGGCTATGGGCAGCTGGTGCTAACTGGTATGACATACACACCAATTAGTAAGCTGCCGATCATTATAAAGAGTTAGGCTCTCCAAATCCAAATTGAGAGAGGACAACTTCTTATTGGTAGCAATAGCTAATGCACGCCTGTTTCCATTACTAATCTCATGTTGAAGAAGTGAACACATCAACACTTGCACGTTTAAGCAACCTAGTATATGCAAAAAGTGAGTGCATAGAGTGCCCATCCTGTTTTATACATGTCACATGAATGTATATACATTGTACATACAAGTAAGTGCATATTATATAGTGCACATGTAAGTATATAGTGCACATGTAAGTATATAGTGTACGTCATGTACACAGTGGTATACTTGGTATATCTATTTATAGTATATATATAGGACCAAAAAGAAGACAACTTACGTATATATGATTGAGATGAGCAGACACAAGCATCTTTAACCTGAGGTCTATACCCATAGCCTCTGATACATATCCATTGCTCACAGCCTGTGTCAAATAGCCTTCTCCCTCAACCAGATCAAAATATTCCAAAACTTTCAGCGGCCTGTTTGTTAAAAGGAACATATTATTACGTTACGTTATTTGTGAACTACTAATAAGATTCCAACGACAAGAGAATGAATGTGTACATATTCAGAGGAGGTAGTGGAATTATCTGCTCACACAGGGAAGATATAGCAAGGTAGATTAATACATTGTAACATGAGATGTGCATTGTGGGATATTTACATTATTGACACTTACATCACATCTGGTACCAAAGATACTACTTACATCTGGTACCAAAGATACTACTTACATCCGGTACCAAAGACACTACTTACATCTGGTACCAAAGACACTACTTACATCTGGTACCAAAGACACTACTTACATCTGGTACCAAAGACACTACTTACTTACGAAAGATACTACTTACATCTGATACCAAAGACACTACTTACATCTGGTACCAAAGATACTACTTACATCTGATAGAACTTGTATACTCTCATAGCTATTACATAAGACAGGATGTTTGTATTATCAGCAGTGATTAAATCCTCGACATATTTTAGAACTTTCTCCTTATCTTGGCTTAGCAGAGTCTCCAGGTCCATAGTGTACTGATTAAGGAAGAGGTACAGACCCTGCAGTAAAATATGGAACTATAGTCTGGTATAGCATCATAATAGCATAAATATAATACGACATGCATGTACGTTAACAGTAAATAAAATCAACAAGTCATTTCCAATATAATTATATAATATATTATTCATTATAGAGTTTAACAAGTATTAATAAGGTGACAGGTACATAGGTTGACATACATAGACGTTGGATGGTTGACTGTCTAGTATATCATCTACAAGTGATCTAAAACTACTCATATCATCGATAAGGTAGTAGGTTCTGGCAGCAATAACTCCGGCTAGTATATCTTTAGAGTCAGCACTCGAACTGTCATATATCTTCTGTAACATATTATATACATCCAAATGTAATAAATAACACAGGTATATTAATTAACTAGTACTGATGGAATTGTCTGCCCTAGATAGTTCAATCACCCACAGGCTCAGATACTGGCATAGTGTACTACATGCAGATAGAATATGTAGGGCATTGTTCTTGTGCAAAATACCGCAGTTTGAAAACAATTTGATATATGAAGATGCCTCACAGGTGCTTTAAAAACAACCTCCTGAGCAAACTGAGAGGACAGGAATAATATAGATGTACTTTGTAATTCGACTACAATTCATATTGGGTGTATCAAAACACAAAGCATGATATACTGGTGAGAGAAAGTTTAATGTATCACATCATTCCAGACATGTGCCAAGCAGACAAATACTCAAGTCAAGAGTCAAGTAAGAGTATATATTCCCAATTGATAAAAAGTAATTTAGAGTCAACTCATCGGATGAAGCTAGTCAAAAGTAGAGTAAGAGTAAATAAACAGCCATTTTGAAAAGTAAAGTAAGAGTCAAGCAACTAGTGCCAAAATGCTAGAGTCAGAGTAGAGTCAAAAGTACATCGTACAAGTACAGGTATGTCAAAGAGAACACCAATGGGAATTTTGTATAACACAAATTTCTGATGTATACAAGTGTGACAACACACAATAGGTAATACTTAGTGTTAGATCCAATTTTCTGCCAGTTATAGTAGTTCTGAGGAACAAAGGCTACTTCAAATTTGCACTTGTTATAATGGTAGGTCTGTTTATCTATAAGCCTCTCAGCTTCTCTATGGTGGACAAGACTTATTACATAATTACACCAAACCAATAGAATTATCATTGATAGCTGAGAGATTAGAGTAAAGTAAGAGTCAAGCATCGTGCTTTTAGTAGGGGACCCAAGGGGTGGTTTCTGCTCATTGAATTCTACTTTATGTTCTATATATCAAATGAAAGCTGAGACTCCGCTGATTTCAAAACTGCGAGCAACTTTTTTTTACCTAGTGGCCATCGCACGCTACAGGGGTGGATTTAACAAAAGAGAGGATTTTCCCCCATTTGTCGATTTTTACTGCTATGTGTAACAGATCCTCCAACACTAAAATGACTGAACCAAATCTTTTGGTATTGATATCATACATTGACCGGAAGGTCCTTTGCCTACATAACAATTTTCGGTGCCGGGAAAGAAAGTGGGCGGAGTCTACCAGCACTTTTCGTACAATGAGTCAAATTATGTGAATTTTTTTAACTTGGAGAACTGCCATTTTTGTTGTGGGGGTATGGTGAATCCACTATTTTAGTATGCTATTAAGTCATCTCTTAGTGATGCATATGTGAATTTATGTGATGCTATGTACGATACTTTGCTAAAAAATGACGCTTTTTTGATGCTAAACCATGTTTGGAGTTGTCTCCCCTAAAAGATAAAGCGCATGATTTTGACATGTAAAGCAGCAATAGAGACATGATAATGCCTTAGATATCTATAAAAGTAAGTTGCGCATTATTCTTTACTTGAAAATTGGTGTCGGAACAGGAAGTGGGCGGAGTCTACTAGCAAGATTCCGGAAGTTATGCACATCTCTTGTGTTCAGAGAGCCACCACTTGTGTTATAGGACTGTGTTTGTTCCAACGCTCTAGTATGTTAATACACAACCACATGAGAGTGGATCTTAAAAATATTAGGATTCTAAGTGCAGCACTTCAGTACAAAAGTGCGCATTTTTGATGCTGCTTCACGTTTTGAGTTGCCTTCCCAAGTAATAAATAGGCACAATTTTGATGTGGTGAGTTGCACTAGAATGAAAGTGACGCAGGATAATTCCAGAAATCTTTGCTATAAGATTCAGAATTATTTTATGTACCTTTGTGACATTACAAGTGACATTCGTGATGTCAAGACCTAGGCTTTTGTTTTGTTACGAACGTAGAAGACAAATCAATATTACAAAAGTGATTTCTTAGCCAATTTCCAAACAAACAGTCTGTTTATACTGTATCTACAAAGATACACTGTCAAATACCAGTGCTAAAATGATTAATCATATACTGTACATAAACGATCAGCATCCTCTCAAATGACATGAACTCGAATCTTAAATACAAATGAAGACGCTGCGTTTCGTTTTCAACAATTTATTGACGCTACAGCACAAGTAATGTATGTTAAGCAACGTTGTAAATTTAATAAGAGAAAATAAAGCATATGATAGGAATTAATAGACTCTCAACCATGAGGATTGAGGAGGTAGTGCCCTACTGGCTTCCGTATCATTTTTACTTTTTAGTCTGCTTACTCGTAACCCTTCCTCATCTTTGTCACACCGCCATGTTTTTCTGTGGTAGACCGGTGTAGCACCCCGATGGCCTCACAACTTGACTGATCTCTCTCTCTCCTGTTGCAAGTCCTTTTTCAGTACTTGAGAAGCAGTTTCTCTCTCTCTCTTTCTCTCGATCTCCAGGAAGTCTTGGTTTGCTTTGTGGGTTTTGTAGTTGGCAGGTGTAATTTTCTTCTCCATCTTTTAGGGAGGTGATGAGCTGAGCGGGACGACTAGTGCCCCACCAAGCCTTTTGTCTCATGTTTCCGCCTAGGTTTTTTTGGAGGTTTCTTTCTTGCTGAACATTTAGTGGTCCTCACACCTAAATCTGGTTATTCATCAGATGACTCTTGACATACTGCTCCAGAGCATCAATCCTCTCGAAGCGCTTTCTATGTTATACTTATATGTACATTATATCCTTGCTCATGTCCTGCGTGTTTATATATACCTACATGTATGTTGTTGGAGTTGACAAGGGAGGAGAGAGGTGTAAGTGCCTGTCCTTGTGGGTAGGTAGTTGTGGCTTGGCCCCTACCCTTCGACTTGCACTGAAAGTCCATGAATAATGTCTCAGTGCTCTTTACGTGCCCTTTACTCTTGATAAAACACGGCATTACGAGAACAAAAGGCTGTTTGGCAAAAACCAGGGTGATAGATAGTTAGCACATGTGGTGCCGACATTTATGTAACATTTCTGAAAGAACCCTCATATCAGCGACCTGGGCTGACAGCGTGGCTATTAGCATAGAGATATTGCTAGATCTCTTGTCTTTCCCAACTTACTTTACGCTCAGGTACACACTTTCTGTAATCAGCTTCTTCATCTGGCCAGTGTCGACTGCCAGCATCTATTATTGCAAATTCATCTGGGAAGTCTGAGTGTGGGGTTTTAGTTTACTGCAAGCAGTCCTGGATTCACTGCATTTAGTAACACCATCACTTTTGCCAAGTCCCATTGCAGCAGAGTGAAGGTAGATTCACAGAGAATTTGTAAAGTAGCTTTGGCTTCTCTAGCAGAGTGCTATTTTATTTCGAAGTTAATATAATATAATATAATATCCGTGGCGCCAAACACAATTTTTTAACGTGGCTGCCGAGTAGCAGAGCTAGTCGAGGGGCCACCACGGCTTCTAGAGCTGGATATTATTATAGTTCGATATGGCACAGAGGGAAAACCTTCTTCGGGACGAAAACCTCCAGGTCGTTGGTGGGACGCGAACCCACGTCCTTGCAGATAACTTGCGTCATTGCTGCAAGACCAGAGTGACTAGCGCTAGACCACTCGGCCACCAACACCTATATAAACACCTATATAGAACTGCCGGCACAGTGGTTTCAGCACGAAATAATGGTTGTTTTATCATAATTCATTTATGTCTATAACATAGAGAAATTCTCAACACTCCTACTAGCACTGAATAAAGGTGGGGTGAGCACTCAAGTTTGTGGAAATGCTTGTCGACAACAATACGAATTATATGTGTTAATTGGTGTCAGCTTTGATTGTATGTTTTTCATTGTGCTACCTTTGCTGATACCTTGGATACTATAACTGGATGCTATGTTGGTTTACTTCTTTGCAAGTTATAATTCTGTCTTGATTTCATGTGAAACAACGTCTGGTTATGCTCCTTTTATGAGATCGTTTTGTAGCTAATGTAACTTGGACCCTTTTCTAGTCCGATCCTGACCTTTGTCTGCCTGTTAACTTTTGACCTCGATCGGAAACTAATTTTCATATAAAAAGGAGCACAATTTTACATTCTTGCTTCAGATGCTTGTAGGCTATTGATCAATAAAGTAATTGAACTAACTATACAGTCTGTTACTGTTTACTGCTAGCAGTAAGATATCAAACACTCTCTCTGGACTTGGGGCCCTCCAGGTACTGTCCCATTGCTGCTACCATACCCAATGTTCCAATACCCCAACACAGCCTTAGGTACCGCTTCTGCCACACTCTGCAGGGTAGCAAGAATCGACACAGTCTGGTTATAGGATTCGTACCCACATGCCTGACAGGTGTTTCCCTTCTAACTATTGGAGCGTTCCCCAGAGGTCTTCCCTTTTTCTCATCCCTCTCCCCTTGTGTCTGCTTAGTCGGTTTTCACTATTTCTCTTGTTGCCCTGACCTGTATGTTGTGTGGTCATAGCTCAGCTACCCAGTCGGACACAAAAATACTCTGTTATAATCTGTAATCAATGAAAATAATTTGGCAGTTTGTCTCATCCGCTGATGCCATAGCGCTAGTATGATGGTTTAAATAGCTAAAAATTCAATGGTGAATGTTAGCAAAAGCCTTCCTTAGATGTACGTTAACCGCAAAGAACATGCTGATTTTGATTGACTCTCCAAAATTTGAGATGAATTATATACTCGTCTACTAGTAATATAATGCACTCATTTAGTGCGATGTCAATGGAAAAGGTGCAGTTACCCCATGTTTGAAATACACTCAATGGTCATAACAGCTGAAGCTGTGCAGCACCATTAGTATTTCTTATAAACATAGTGTACCAAGAAGAAAACTGATCATGCACATGTATTAGGCGCACCATTTCATAATTAGGCGGTATAGCTTCTGGTGTGTCATGGAAGGAACTCAAATCTATCAAATGGGCAAAATTTAGTTAAAATTGAAAAGATAATTGATTGAGAGATCAACATACAATACATTTTTTGATCTTCAATGCATTACTTTCCTTTTTAGCTCATTAAAATCATGTCTTTTATTTTCTGGGAAGATAACTCAAAACTTGCCACAGCATTAAATTCAGTTGTTTTGCACCAAAGTATTGCCCTTTGAGATTTAAAAATTTCCCAAATGGACTTTTATGAGGGTGGATACTAACACAGAAGTGTTGATACCAATATACTTTCACAGCAAAAATGGTAGCTCACTGAACTCAATTGTAGATGCGCACAACTTGGAGACCTTAGGAAAACTAGCCAGCTGACTTCCTGTTCTGACATCAATTTTGAAGTAAAGAACAACAAAACAAGAGCCTAGGTCTTGCCATCACGATTGTCACTTGCAATGCCATAAAGGTACACAACATAATTTCAAAATCATAAAGCAAAGATTTCTGAAATTATCCTGCGTCACTTTCCTTCTAGTGCAACTTGCCACATCAAAATTGTGCCTATTTAATACTTAGGAAGACGGTTCCTAACATGACGCAACATTAAAAATGCGCTCTTTAGTATTGAAGTATTGTACTTAAAATCCTAACAATTCCAATATACACTGTTACGAGGTTGGATTCTAACATACATAGAGCATTGGAACGATCACACTCTCATAACACAAGTGGTGGCTTTCTGAACACATGAGATGTGCATAACTTCCGGAATCTCGCCAGCAGACTCCGCCCACTTCCTGTTCCGACACCAATTTTCAAGTAAAGAATAATGCGCAACTTACTTTTATAGATATCTAAGGCATTATCATGTCTCTATTGCTGCTTTACATGTCAAAATCATGCGCTTTATCTTTTAGGGGAGACAACTCCAAACATGGTTTAGCATCAAAAAAGCGTCATTTTTTAGCAAAGTATCGTACATAGCATCACATAAATTCACATATGCATCACTAAGAGATGACTTAATAGCATACTAAAATAGTGGATTCACCATACCCCCACAACAAAAATGGCAGTTCTCCGAGTTAAAAAAATTCACATAATTTGACTCATTGTATGAAAAGTGCCAGTAGACTCCGCCCACTTTCTTTCCCGGCACCGAAAATTGTTATGTAGGCAAAGGACCTTCCGGTCAATGTATGATATCAATACCAAAAGATTTGATACAGTCATTTTAGTGTTGGAGGACCTGTTACACATAGCAGTAAAAATCGACAAATGGGGGAAAATCCCCATTTTTGTTAAATCCACCCTTGTAGCGCGCGATGGCCACCAGGTACAAAAAAGTTGCTTGCAGTTTTGAAATCAGCGGAGTCTCAGCTTTCATTTGATATATAGAACATAAAGTAGAATTCAATGAGCAGCAGCATATATAAATTGGGTATGTGGGTCCCCTACTATTTGTAGGAGAGTAGAAGTAAAAGTCAATTCCCAGCTTTCACACAATACAAAAGCACAAGTCAATAAAAGTAATGAAAAGCTGTTGCTCTAGTTAACTTGAGTCGAGTCGAGTAAAATGACTCGAGTGCCCATGTCTGCATCATTCAAATCACAGAAAAAGCTAGAGCCTGACTCCAAGCATATATATCACACAATAAACACACTATGCCATGATAGCCATTTAGTTACATTGAAGCATACACCTGTAAACAGAGTAATGGCGATAACCAGAGTATACTCTCCTTCCACTGGTTAGAAAGGTGAGACAGAAGATGCCAGTATCTATTCACTCTCCTCTACACAATAATCAGATAAACAAACACTAGACCACTAGAACAGCTCTCAGGTTTGAACTGAGAGCTGATTGTTAGTTAGCGGAGGGAGTTAGTGGATACCTCATCCTTGATAGCATGAGCAGGTCTTGTCTGCTAGCTGACCAAGTGTGCGGAAATGGTACAGGAATGCCAGGAATTCTAATGGAATTTTGGTAACCACCCTAATTAAACATCCCCACCAGAATAGGACACCTTTACCTATATAAAACCCATCCCACCTAAATAACATTCCCCTACCTACATGTAAATAACACTCCCCACTTACATGTAAATGCTAGATTTGCCGTCAGCAGAAACTGGTACATGGCTATAAAAGACCAGGATACTCTCTGCAGTATTTTGCCTACTTAGCGGAGAGCAATGAGCTCCACTCTGTCTTGTGTAAACTAAGGCTACAATATGTACCTGCATAAACCAAGGCTACACTATGTACCTGCGTAAACCAAGGCTACAATGTACCTGTGTAAACCAAGGCTACATTATGTACTCATCATTGTATAATCATGTTCTATAATCTCGGACAGGTGGAAGGTTAGTGAACTGTGGCTGAGCATGATTTGCCAACTGACAGAGGAAATTATTCACGACTATTGATTTAATTAGTCTCACGTTCATGAGCAAACATATGACCAACACAAGTAATACAGGTAATACAGTCAGGTAATACAGGTATGTTCGTGCCCTTTCCTTGTAATGCTATACTATATAAATATAGTAGAAAGCAGAATAGGATAGCAAATATCTGAAGTACCAGTAGCTTATCGAGGGCTGATTAACCAAATCGATGTTTTACTCACTCTGATAAGAGAATGAGTCATTGTCTTTCTCTTAATGATTGTGCAACGCACCACTCTCTTGCAGTCCCCTTCCCCTGCATCCCCTTCCCCTGTATCCCCTTCTACCCCTGCATCCCTTCCACCCCTCCTCTTCCTGTATGCATAGTAAACTACATGACTACATGCTATTATACACGTAGTTATGTTACATGTACATGGTTTATAGAAACACTGATTTACCTTGTACTCAGTTGCAAGAGCATTAACTTCAAATCCTGCAGAGTCGAGAGCCTTCTCTAAAGCTTGGAAATAGTTAATCTCAGTAGCCGAAAGATCAGTTGCATACTCCTTGCTCGTGTCGATACTATCTAGGACAATCTTGGCTTCACTGGCTGGTTTACCACTCTGCAGTATATAGCCATACAATACTGCATGTACTATGATGGGGGTACTATGACAGAGTGTGGGGTGAAAGGTGGTGTTATGCTACTACTAGAGGCTAATGGATTACATGTATAACTATTGATTGTCCACTACAGGCAGATAAATACTCACATCAGACATTGCATTATATAACTGCATTCTCTCTCCAGAGTAAAAGTACATCATGCTATGGCTCTTTTTAATTCCAAGGTCAATCCAAGTGCTCATATCAAGCGGTTAGAATTTACAACTACTCCATTATATTACACATGTATGCTAATGCGCATACAATACTGTGGCGCATCAACACCAAACCTAGCATTCACACCAATCTCTCACCATGACAGTCAGGACAGCTACAGCCCAGTAGTTCATCCTATTCCACTTATCTGTCTGCAGAGCCTTGCTCATCATCTCAAGTGAGTGCTCGTAACGCTGGGTAGCCAGCAGCTTCAGACCCAAACGAAAGTAACTCAGTGAATTGTTTTCTAAATAAATATAATAACATGATATTATTTGATGTTCTTTAATTGTGTGTATACAATTTCTATGTTCTGATATCTAATTTAACTAAAGTGATTACGACAGAAAAATTAAAATAAAATAAGGAAGCCGCGGTGTGGTACGAGCAACAACCAGATTTGAACAAAATATTCACAGGTTTCTGAGGGTAATACAGTGCATAAGAGAATACGTTATGTCTAGTTGATACACACTGTAAGTCTGTAGCACACCACCGGATATGTTAGTGTATGGTATATTGGTAATCAAGTAGTCAGTGCCCCTATAACCTATGCATAAGTGTCGTAAAGCAACTCCTTGACCCCTGAGAGAGAGAGCAAATAACCAGTCTGCATGGACATGAAGCAAAGAGCATTGATATAGTATTGGAGCATTCTTCTCCTGTGAGTTTTTACAAATACAGTAGGTTTCCCAATATATCACTGGATACAGTCCACCTACATACACATATTGTGCATACAACACAACGTACAACACAATGTACACCTACGTTAGGCACTGAACCATGGTAAGTGTTATACTTACGGGGAATCTTGTCATCTGCCCGCACAGGTTTCTCTATGTAAGTCGTCAGGTGACCATTAGTGGCTTTAGGGACACCACGTGACTTGGATAGTCTACATTTATCATAGTCATAGCTCCAGTCAACCGATTGGCACCAAGGTCGGACTCTACATGCATGGATACACACCGCCCTGCAACATAAAGTCAATATTAGTTAATCCACAACACTATACTGTATTACCCCGAAACAGACAAATTTCCCATAAAACCTGTGATCACATCTATCCACAACAGACGTATCAGGGCTACTGCGCATATAATAGACCTCCTAGTACAGTACATGTAGACCATAGGGACTATGAACCTACATACTACGGTACACCTAGGGGATTAGTATCAGGCTGACGTATTGCCCCTTAATTACAAGAAATAAAAGACTCGTAGTTGAATCAGTACGGATCACCTTAACAGTAAATAATCTAACGGTACAAAATGAGTATCTTTGGCAATCATTTGAATCAACCGCAGTGTCATGTGTGAACAGACTATCTTAGATAACACTGATCATCTGGAATAGAGTAAAATATAGTCTACAACTGAAGAGTAGTTTGTTATACTATAGTCGACATTGCACGCCAATCGCACAAAAAATTCATGACTTGGTGCGAATTCGTTAAAAATACTGTTAAGGTTTGAGTTTCAACCTGGCTACTAAGTCAGTCTCCGGGCACGACCTCAGGGTTTATCCGCGGCTATAATTGCATATATTATAATACCAGTAAGGTACACAACTAGACTTACTGTGAAAAGATAGTCCCTTCCATGTATTCAGAGTAGTTAGCTTTTGAAAGAATTAGATCCTCTTTTCCTGGTAGAGCGCTCTTTTCATACTGATAAGAAAATGAAGAACACATTCATGAGTTTGTCAGGAGGGCGGGAAGTCTAGTATTAGATGCAGCAGGTATAAATGATACAATGGGACATAATTATGCAACTTACACTGAAACATACATACTCTGTGTGAGGTTTGTGGTCTAGGCTAGCTATGACTATATCACTGCAGGGCAAAGCAGAGACAGGGTACGTCTGATTGGCTTGCCAAGTCTGCTCATCGCTGTACCCGATAACCATAATATAAACTGGGTTTGTGGGCCCAGATATAGTCACATACATTTCCCTCCTACTATATTTGGGCCAAATCCAGCATAGATACCAACGAGTAACATGAATTGGAGAGTTTGGACCCACCAGCCAGTTGAGTAACAGGCTCAACCACCTACTTACACGTATTTACCTCAGTATCAACCACCTACTTACATGTATTTACCTCAGCATCAACCACCTACTTACACGTATTTACCTCAGTATCAACCACCTACATACAAGTATTTACCTCAGTATCAACCACTTACTTACACGCATTTACCTCAGTATCAACAACCTACATACACGTATTTACCTCAGCATCAACCACCTATTTACACGTATTTACCTCAGTATCAACCACTTACTTACACATATCTACCTCAGTATCAACCACTTACTTACACGTATTTACCTCAGCATCAACCACCTATTTACACGTATTTACCTCAGTATCAACAACTTACTTACACATATCTACCTCAGCATCAACCATCTACTTACACGTATTTACCTCAGTATCAACCACCTACTTACGCGTATTTACCTCAGCATCAACCACTTACTTACACGTATTTACCTCAGCATCAACCACTTACTTACACGTATTTACCTCAGTATCAATCACTTACTTACACGTATTTGCCTCAGTATCAACCACTTACTTACACGTATTTACCTCAGTATCAACCACCTACATACACGTATTTACCTCAGCATCAACCACCTACTTACACGTATTTACCTCAGTATCAACCACTTACTTACACATATCTACCTCAGCATCAACCACTTACTTACACGTATTTACCTCAGTATCAACCACTTACTTACACGTATTTACCTCAGCATCAACCACCTACTTACACGTATTTACCTCAGCATCAACCATCTACTTACACGTATCTACCTCAGTATCAACCACTTACTTACACGTATCTACCTCAGTTCCTGAGATAATATACATGTACTGTGACAAGGTTGACACTTACCTTCACCCATTCACTATCAGGTATGTTATACATGTATTCATTCCATTTCTCATCTGCAACCATAGACACAATTATGTATACAGCATGACCATATTACGTAACACATATAACATAAGCAATATTTTAAGACTTATCAAGCACTGTGATACATTTGTACATAAATTAATATAATACAATGCATGATATGGTATACAGTATATATAATGTCATGTAAATAAATTATATAATTATAGTTATTATATGTAGGCCTTATAAAGGTAACATTTAGTGTAATAATATAATTTAGCCTGCATGTATACATAACTATATTATAAAGTGTACAAATATCTACATGTAGTACAAGTAAATAAAATAATGAATTCGTATTGCATAGTTAAATGTGACCATGTGCATCAATAATCATGAATAGGAAGTTAGCCTGCAATAATATATGGTAGAAGGAATAAGTGAATCTCTACACATTACTGAATATATAGGTGGATCAAAAAAAAACCGATTTGCAAAAACTACGGATCAGATTTCTACTTGGAAACCCGATCAGCATTCTCAGCCCACAGATTCCTCAACAAGAGAGTATGCATACCACAACTCAGGGGTGACTTGAATATATCTATTATATATCTATTATATTGTGATGGTACGCCCAGTCGTATCTTACATCTGACACTCATTATTGTGTGCATACATGTATATATCTGCTTGTACTCTACTCTTATATTGTTATATATGATTATATGATTATATCTAAGTCTTTTAATGCCTTTTATACCCATGTACAGAGGCCCGACCTCTCAGAATCCATTGATATTCATTTTGTACATGAATTGGACCATTATAAGCAACTTTTGTAGAACCCGACCTATTTTGGGTCGGCTGTCGGGCTTCCGGCGGCCATCTTGTTGCGCAACTTCCGGACGACCACACGTCGTCTTTTCCCGACGTCACGTCGGCCGGAAGTCCTTATACTATATAAAGGGCACTGTTTTACTGTTCATTGTCTCAGTCTACACTTGGCTTTCAATAAAGACACATCTATACTTGATACAGAGACTCTCTCTTCCTTTTACTAGGTCATTCGCTTTGCGAACCGCCTACTAGGTCGAACTACTCTCTTTCATTGTATAGTCTGAAGGTCGGACTTGAGATCAGATGGGTCGTCTTTGGTAGTATTTGGGCTACTGAGACCGCTCGATCTTTCATGTAATGCGAAGTCCTATTACCACTCATAGGCACTTCATTTCTGGGTCGATAGTCGTCCAAGGACGACCGCACCAAATCACAGAAACCATTACATTGGTGGCAGCGGTGGGATTCTAAGGTCGTACTCTTACGATACGAAGCGAAGGAAGGTGACCTCGGCCTCGGGTAACCCGACCGACCTCATTCTTCAATACTTCGACGGCGATTTAGGACTCGGACCCGGGAACCTTGGATACGAGAAGGTGACAAACGCTAAAGTGCACCCATAATTCTCGTGGTTCCGCTGGATGTAGCCCGACCTACGCCGGATCTTCAATCAACGACCGACCTTGGATCCAGAATAGATTGACGGTACTCAGTACGTCGACTAGGCCGACACGGCCTAACAAATCAAGGAAGTTTACTCACTACCCGACACCCTACCGACATGGACCAAATTAGGAACCTGCTTCAGCAGGTGATGTACCAAGCCGAGCAGGACCTCAAAACACTCAGCTACAATGGACAAGAGGACGTGGAACTCTTCATAGAGGACTTCACCGCTATGGCAGGGCGCTGCAACTGGAATGACAGAGCACGCCTCATACGGCTTAGAGCCGCCCTACACGGGCCCGCACAAGAATGCGGACGACCCCGATCAGTCGAAGGGATATTTTCCCGACTGAGGGAACAGTATGGACTATCTGCCAGAGAAGCCCGATGGAAGCTGTCCACCCTGGAACAGCCAGCCCACACGTCACTCAGAGACTATGCAGCTCTCATCCGTAGACTGATGGCAACAGCCTTTGAAGGAGCACCCCCTGCATCTTTGGAAGAGTGGACTGTCGAGAAGTTCTGCCTCATAGTCCAC
The DNA here is from genome assembly GCA_935421135.1 of Bugulina stolonifera. NCBI lineage: Eukaryota > Metazoa > Bryozoa > Gymnolaemata > Cheilostomatida > Bugulidae > Bugulina > Bugulina stolonifera. The sequence continues at coordinate 24,648,934 of OW285189.1, read as the reverse complement.
AACCGCGGCCTACGCTGGTACTACACATGGTTATTGCCCGATGATATGGAGGAAGCACTGGAAACCGGAACGGCCTTCCTACGCAACAAAGATGGCAAGGCCAGCCCTCCAAAACCACAAGAAGAGCTTCCCGCCGACCTCCTACGGAAAGCCCTACATACCCTCCTGCAGAAATGTCAAGAAACGGATGACGGACCAACGGACACATCAGAACCCATCCCAGTAGATGAACACATTCCTACTGAGGTCAAACCCAAGAAGAGTGGACCAAACCACAATGGTCGTCCACAGAGGCCGACGGACATATCAAAACCCGTCCCAGTGGAAGAACCTATACCCACTAGGCCTAAAGACAGGAGTAGCCACTCCAAACAGAAAATCCCACGTATAACTAGCCCATCACACTCCAGGCCGACGGTGTCACTCACACCCGTCACAGTGGATGAACCTATACCCACTAGGCCAAAACCAGGCAAGAAACAACTCCACTCAAAGCCGGACATGAACGAAGTGACCACAGATCACCCCCCAAGGCTGAAAGGACGACTCACAAGTCCCGCCCAGTCGAACCAGACCTCACAAGGCAAACCCGACCTGTCCTCAACTCAGAAGTACCAACAGGATCTGGCCACGTCCAGACCCGACACTACTCAGCAACTGATTCCCTCCAAAATTCAGTATACCCCGACGGACGACTTATCGTGTGTAGAACTGCCAGACACTACAGTCCAAGTCCGCGGCCTGAGGATCGACACGGAGCAAACCGTGCTGGACCAGATAGAAGAGCTACCTCTGAACCTCTCGAAGAATGTTCAAGTTTCAATAGCCCGACATGATCCAGAGGACGCGAAGTATCGCGTAGCCGACCTCCATGACATAATCCCTACGACGGAGATACAGTCTATACTGCCAGCAGTTCAAATAGAAAGAGCGAAAAGTTCTTTTACGGAATTCAGTATTGCCGAACAAGTTCAGCCGAAAATACAGATTGCCGAACTCTCGAAATCCCATGAAGCGGATCAGAAGCAATCGAAGGCAACTATTGCCGTGTTCCCGCGCTTATTTGACGAGTCGAACAAAGAAAATGTGCCTAAGGCATTGCCTACAATTGAGCCAATTGCTCATCCCTCGGCTAGTATAAATACGACAGCTCACAGACGAGTAGTCCTTTCTCGTCCAGTACTTCACCAAAGCGCATGTATCCCTACATGTGGCAACCTCTGCACTCTTCGTGTCACTGGTGAAGCTAATAACAGCACTCGTATCCTTTCTCATTCTTGTATGGACGAGACGGCTACTCCTTCCAGTACGGATCACTCCAATCAGCCTGTTTCCACAGCTGAAGGTAAGCAAATCTCAGTGTTACCAGTAAGGACCGAATCAGAATTAGAGGTACAATCAACACCTGTGGGACTGTCAGGCATGAATTCTCTCTCCCTCCCCACTCGGCATAGACCAGTCGGGACAGAGGAGGATTCCCCTGAACATTCCCACAGGAGAGAGCATGAGTTAGAAGGCGGAGGATACACATCAGATGAATTATGTGTTGTAGATGCATCTCCTCTACGGAAGACACTTACGCCAGACGGCACGCCTCCACCTACTCCACCTCCTGTTACCTCTACCCTGAAGTTAGCTACAATTAAGCTGCACAAACTCACTGACAAGCTGCCCATAGAGTCATCCCAGCATTCCGGAGCCACTAAGCCATGGATTAGTACCTTCACTCAACAAGCCCGAGACGACTTGGCTAGAAGGAGTCAACCTAACCTCAAATGTGCAAAGTGTGGCTTCTCCGGCACCCTCAAGAGACTGAACATACATATTTGGCAACACTTTGCCCGCTTCTACTGTCGCTGCGGACGCAGCTCAGTTAGCCGTGATGCTCTAGGCCATCACTTCAGTCGGAGATCCAGTATCTGTGGGAAACGTCTCTTCCTCACAGACGGGCCCAGCTATGGGGCCCTCATGGAATGGTGGGGCGTAAAGGATCCCCCACCATTTCTGCCATGTTGTCCTACCATGGACGGACAGTCGGGGACAAATAAACCAGTCTATTTGCCTAGCACCTCCTCCACAAGGAAGCGACCTCCCAAAAGACGGCACAGCCCATCTCCAGAACAGACACCCGACTCCGCACCTTCTGATGCTACCTCCTCCTCTTCCTCGTCGCCTACCACTCCTGCTGGACCTTCTCCCTGGCGACCTCCTGCTAGTACCTCCGCTGTAAGTGTCGGCCCCCCTGGCCGACGCGGACGTCTACCCTCTTGGAAGACAAGGCCTGCTCCAAGGAAGAGTATGCCTGCTGCTCAGTCAGGCCCTCTCTATGAAGGCTCTCCACCCAAGGTCTCATGTGCAGCTTCTTGTACAGCTTCTCCGGTTCTACTAATCGAGCCATTGCAGTCCAGACCCACACTAGAGGTCTCACCACACCGCTCTCCTTATACACCTGTCAGGGACCTACTCCGAGCCGCTCCAGACTCTCCTGCCGTCCAGTTCCCACCTCCTGCATCTCCTGTATTAACTCAGCCGAATGCCACATGTCCTGCATCTCCGGATCCGTCGTTCATGCAACAACTTGCTGAACTCAAGCCACGGATTCACTACCTTGCCAGCCGTCAACAGGTGGGGGACACTCTACGCCAACACCTGGAACCTCTCTATGCTCGAGAAATAGCTCTTCGCGAACTAGCCAACCAGCATCTAAAACCACCCCCAACGACTCCAGCTCGTGCAAGCAGACTTGGATATAGTATCCAGAGAATCTACACTGTACCGTACCCTTCTTAACTTGACACTAGAGACACCCATGACCTAGTGTGAGGGGGCTATGTGATGGTATGCCCAGTCGTATCTTACATCTGACACTCATTATTGTGTGCATACATGTATATATCTGCTTGTACTTTACTCTTATATTGTTATATATGATTATATGATTATATCTAAGTCTTTTAATGCCTTTTATACCCATGTACAGAGGCCCGACCTCTCAGAATCCATTGATATTCATTTTGTACATGAATTGGACCATTATAAGCAACTTTTGTAGAACCCGACCTATTTTGGGTCGGCCGTCGGGCTTCCGGCGGCCATCTTGTTGCGCAACTTCCGGACGACCACACGTCGTCTTTTCCCGACGTCACGTCGGCCGGAAGTCCTTATACTATATAAAGGGCACTGTTTTACTGTTCATTGTCTCAGTCTACACTTGGCTTTCAATAAAGACACATCTATACTTGATACAGGGACTTCCTCTTCCTTTTACTAGGTCATTCGCTTAGCGAACCGCCTACTAGGTTGAACTACTCTCTTTCATTGTATAGTCTGAAGGTCGGACTTGAGATCAGATGGGTCGTCTTTGGTAGTATTTGGGCTACTGAGACCGCTCGATCTTTCATGTAATGCGAAGTCCTATTACCACTCATAGGCACTTCATTTCTGGGTCGGTAGTCGTCCAAGGACGACCGCACCAAATCACAGAAACCATTACAATATTATACACACTGTACAAGTACCTGTGTATATATCTATTATATTATACACACTGTACATGTACCTGTGTATATAATACAAGGTATGTAACATGTAGCATGGCATGTCACACACACAGACACACATAGTGACCCGTCCATTGCACATGTACATGATGTACATGTATATCTATTGTCTACACTGTTAGAGGTGGGAGGTGGTAGTGGTTTACTCTTTGCTAGCGTAGCATCATGTATGACAGGTATGACAGGTTGCATGAATAGACTGGTATATAGAATGGGAGAAGGCAATTAACTTCCTATTAAATAATAAGGTTCCTTTCCAAATATTATATTAATATCCCACAATTCTATGGTGCATGCAAGTAACATAACTACAGGTATAATAAATAGCCTAATATATATAAGCACAAAATTGTTCCTATAAAATCAGCTACATATTATCATAACACAATATAATCAAGTAGCATTTGCTTGAAACTAAACTGATACAATATACAAAATTATCTTAACTATAATAAAAGCCTGCAGGTGTTAAACCCCATGGAATACTCAGAGGTATTGCCCATATGACTGTATGAAGGAGACAAATAATATTACATTACTGAAAGCAGCGTCTACTAATTAATATTTCACACAATATGCTTTAGCAACAGAATCATTGATTCATTGTGATTGTGATTGAAGAATGGATTATGAATAAGTAAACTGTATAGGAGGGTGTGGCTGTAGCATGCACCTATTAGTCAAGATTTTCTGTAGTTGATCTAGTAATATATTCATACTGCACATACTAGTCATACACACGCCTATATTTCAATACAACAACTTCACATATATATGATTATGTAAGACCCAAGCTGACACTGAGCACTTCATTTCATATCCCCTTATGAGGCACTTATTGAGGTACTACACTACTAATGGGTTACAAATTTTGCAAAATAATAATCTATAAAAACAATTATATTACCATATTACAGGATCATAGGTTAGACAAATATATTATTACTATATTGGTGTATTATAGGCTAGAAGATTTTGGTGAGGAGGCAGAATAATATAACATAGAAGTGGGCAGAAATGGTGGGCGTGAGACAATGGAAGCACAATCATGCACAAAATTTAAAATCTGGCTCAGGTCACTTTTTTTGCTAACTGAGAAGGCAGGGAAGCGCCCCCTCCCCCAACTATGGTTCTGCATAATGATAATGAAATAAACTCCATCACATCAACACAGAATATCATTGGCGCGACTCTTGTGACATAATTGGAATTGAAAATTATACCATCTCCAAACAAGACAGAATTTTTTTGTGGCCGACAGGGATGTGAGATATATGTGCATAGTTATATACCCACAGTTTCACTACAGTATATGTATTGTATGCTTCTAGTAAAATATACGATCGATAGAAGTTGTATGACAAGGAGTACTGTGAGAAACATCAGACAGAACTTCTGTTGTGAAACCATAAGACTTTAGAAGCCAAGATATTAAACCAAGTAGAGACAAACTGAAGCCTTTCAATTCGTTGATCTAAATTTGCAAATTTCAAAGCTTCTCTTTAGCAGGAAACTATACGGTTATTCTATATACTAGATCACAACTACAATAATAAAATGTGTATGAGCATATTACCGATAGTTAGTGTCCGTGATATGGCCACGCACTCAGCACCCTTTGCAATGTTATTATAGAGCCATCTTTCAGGGCTACCACCCTCAAACTCTGCGGCGTAAGTGCTGTGGCTGTCAATACAAGATTGAGAATGCACGACAGTCAGCAATGCGAGGCATATAAATCCAGAAATCACTCTTGGACCTGTCATATTAGTCAGTATGATGACCGCCGGTCTCCAAGTTTCAGCGGAGTTGAGCTCCTACTATACAATGCCAATGAAAAAGTAGTAATAACGGTAAATAGAGTGTGCTACTAGTATGTGAACTGCTGCCGTATTCTTGACTGACGTGAGCCAGCCAGCCAACACCCAGTACTACCTGAATAATAATAGCAGTTAATAGGCTTTCTCTTTAGACCGACTAGCCAATACAATACACAGCCTTTGTATTTAATTCAATAGATTTTTCTTCTACTAAGCTGAATGGCAAACAATCTAATGACATGAAAAGATAGGCTGGTATATCTCCCCACCCTACCTAATGCAACTATAATAAAAGTGACAAATTTTCACTATGAAAACTTCATTCAATAATACCAAGTGTATGTATACCTATGAAAATATCTTGTTCAGTTTGCTAGTAGTTAACTATTTTTGTGAAGCTGAATGTCTCATCATCCCATTCTGGCGAATAATTTTAATGGACAGGATCAAAAGTTATTGTAATTATTGAATTAAAGGGTGAGGATAATAAAGATTTAGTCACAGTGTGACAATAACATGGCTAAATTCAGAAAGTTAGTTTGCTGCAATAATATATCATCATCCAAGGCAATGAACTGAGGGTTATATGCTATGCTGCAGCTAAAGTTACATGTACCATTACCTAATAGATACCTGCATAGGTTATATTTATATGTGGTGAGAGCAGGGTTGGAGTAGGCTGAGCCGAGGGCACTATACTTTAGTACAAACAAGGAGAAATCCTGACATAAACTTACACATTAACAAAACTTCAATTTAAACACTTCATACCTTTTATATATATTTAAATAAATCATTGGATTTGTGGCTATGGAAAGAATTTATTGTTCGATTTTTACAAGAATCATAATAATATATCAGTACATTATATTATGATAATACAGCAGCGCATTATATGTTTGGTGAATATAAACAAACTCAGTGCCAGAATGTAGACCGAGTGCTCATTCCACGTGAAACTCGTTGGCTCCAAAAAGAGAAGTTCCGAAAAGGCTAAACTTCGAAAACGCTCATAATATACAGCAACAAGGCAAATGATAGCATGGTCATTTTCGTGAAGAAACAAAGCTTTCACAGCTAGGGTTACGGCTGTTCCTCGTGTACTCCGTCTTGTGGTGGCAGAAGTGGCGTGAACAGCAGCAGCAGTTACACACTTTCCTTGGCCTCTCCTGCTTTAGCTGTCTTCCTGACCTACATGCATATTGTATACAAATAACACTATGATAATTATACTTTATAGAACTCTATGGAAACACAGCATGAGGATTATATAACTGAAGTAGTAATTGGCTCTACTCATCTAGTGTATACAATATGTGTATGTATCTTAATTACAATTCCTTTGTGCACAGCTATCAATATAAAGGTTATAATATATTGTACACAAGGCAAGTATGAAACCAAGACATAGTAATAACAACAACTAGCAAATAATAATATAGTATGATAATGTAATAATATAATAATATAGTATGATAATGTAATAATATAATAATATAGTATGATAATGTAATAATATAATAATATAGTATGATAATGTAATAATATAATAATATAGTTCTAGTATAGGGACTATCTGGACTAAATAGTTCTCCTCCAGGATGAGGAAATAATTACACAATCACCCTGGTGAGTTTAATAGAGACTTAACTGTAACTGAATACTATAATTGTACATTCCTAATTGCTGTGACATTTACAGGGCCTGCTGGTTATCCTTATGTAATGCTTAATGTAACAGAAAGTCAACACCATGTTTATTGTTCAGATTCCATTGGTACTATACCAAATCAATGATACATAGGCTACCTGGATTTGTGTTGATATTCCTTGAGAGAAACAATGATTGTAAACAAAAATTATGCTGGCATTGAGATGTATAGGCTACAGTCTCACCGTATCTCATCAATGACTTGGATATACCAACCTGAGTAGAGAAGCAAGCTGTCGTCTCCCCCTGACTTTTCCTGTCACAGGATGATGACATGCAGATGATGTCATGTGATCACTAGCGTGAGTCGAAGAGCTGATAGTCTGATAAGAGTTAGACGTTGTGCAATGACGTAACAGCTGCTGCCTTTGTCTGTCGCGCTCTATTTTCTCTCTCTGTCTCTTCATATACCTATGTCTCTGGTAACGGATCTTCTCTCGGATTCTAATTACCTGAAGGAGGAGAAAGCGTATATAATTTATGATAACTACGAGTTATAATTGACCTGCCACTTCTCACCCTAGACTAAGTACCTGCAATTCATGTATATGACTCTTCAAGAAGGAGTTGTCTCCTCTTTCGGGATTGAGAGGATAATTGCTAACAGTTTAGTGTTTTGCTTACTGTGACAAGAAATACCATTTCAATATAACACAACATAATAATATTGCATTAGCGTACCTTGTCCGGCAAAAATGAGTCTGACACGGTGCCCAGTGGAGATAGTAGACAGCGCTCACTAGGTACCTGCACCATTTTGCTGACCAGAGAGTTATTGTTATTTCTGTGAGCTGGCAGAGGATAGTCCACGTGTCGTGTAGCTCTGGGTGTAGTCTGGGTACCATGGTTACTCATGGGATCACTCCACTGTTCTGACTCCCAATCGGATGTAGCTGGAGGAATCCTAACACCTTCCCTGGAACAAATAGCACACCATCAGTGATACAGCACCTACTTGAGTATCAGTTGCCATGCTATGTTCGTTTACACATCAAATATTATGTGAATGTGCAATTAGTAACAGTAACTGAACATTGCATTTATTATAATATACAAAACACATGCTGCAGATGGATGCAGATATACAATGGTGTACGCATGTGTATCTGTAAGTGTGTCTTAGTACTGACCTTGTGACTATAGTAGTGGGAGGACACTGCGTTACGCTAGTAGAATGTACTGTCTCTTCTGGTGAACAAGACTCCTGGTTGGGTGCAGACGGCACATTCAGTTCGTCACAAGTTAACGCTGTAACAATCTGACCTTCATTAGCACACAGGTATTGTTCGTTGAGTAAAAGTATAATTATGATTTTAATTTCAGCCAATTCAAGAGAAGAAATGTTACGGTAAAGAAGTAAGATTACATAGGCATATGGCATGTCTTATAATATGACTGTAAAGCACTGAACGCCATGCGCCATGAGAGACAACTACTATATGCGAGGCTGGGAGTTGTCATCACATGACGTTTAAAACCCTAATCAACCAACACTAACTCTAGGCTAATATTGTATTGTATCATATCATGTACTTTTGTAAAGGAGATTCATGGTACTACAGGAGTCAAGTGTCTGGATTTATTACCAACGTCCGATTCTAATTCAAAATTAGATAACAGCCCATAAAAATGATTCAAATAATAATAACAATAATAATAAGATAATTATAAATACTATAAGGCTATAATTAGTGGACTGTGAATGGAACAAACCTTGACAGAATGAGCCCTTATGTCGGTCACCTTTATTCTCCACTCCATCGTCATAAACTAACATACGCTTTAAAACTTTATATGGAAATTCTATAACAGAGGCCATCTTGCTCACAATTTCTCTTCAACGTTAAACAAATTTCTCAACGAAAGTAAATAATATTATTTAATTGCAAAAGAATTTGCTACATTCATTGTACCAAAACTGATGATGTAAGCGACAAGCTTTCTAAAAACTTGGTTAATATCGCATTATGGCTTCAGAGAGGGATAGTAACAAGGTGAAAACACGATTGACTGACTATTTATACATATCTAAGGTGGGCATACCTGTTTGCAGAGGGGCAGACAAAGGACTGTCTAGAAAGATACAACAGCAGCATATTTCAAAGGAATTTTGTCTGCACCGTAAAGGTAGATACAGGTTGCGTGGAACAGGAAGTGGAGAGATTACAGATGTCCACCATCAGTACCCATGCACACCAGATCACATAAAGACAGTACGAAGACGTGTACCTCGAACTAGCGTAGAAGAGGAAACGAGCAGGTGAGTAATGTAGAAGTAGGAGCGGGAATGACTTCTAGTGACACTATCAAATGCAAGGCTTCGCGTAACACCAAAAACACAACAGCATTGCTATAGTAAACTTCAGCAGCAATCTGAATAAAGATTGTTATATTTATGATAGTATTATCGTAATATACAATACACAATTCCATGAATAATGTAGAATATAGTGCATAGCTTGATGTCACCATCACACTAACTAGTAGTAGATAAAACTTATTACGCAGACGTTTCTTGTGTATGCATATAATCCAATACTGCTTTAATAGCCATTCAGAGGAGTCACTTCAAAGTCTCACAGTTCACGGTGCATCACCAGTTAAACACGAACAGTTAACTCACGAGTCAAAGGGAAAATCCACAACAAGGTGAATAAAATATATCGTGAACATCAGTAATGATATAGTTGTGCATGATTGGAAAGGTCATTCAAATGTGAAAATATGTGTAATGTTCTAGGATCATGTATGTTATAATATATTGTGCGTGTTATAATATCATGTGTGAATATCTAAGGCATTTAGATGCTAGCTTGCAAAACTCTCGAATTGGTTCATTTATAGGAAGGATCCCGATTTAAACAAAATAACCAGAAGAAGAAAATGCAAATGTTATCCAGTCAACTACCATTGCACCGTAGACTCAGTATGGGCGGATTACAGAGGATGTGGTGTAAATGAATACAAGGGAATGGGCGACGATGAAACTTTGGAACTGTCCGGTTAGTTTAATTATTCATTAGGACTGAGGCAGGGAGTCCAATGATCAGAAAACATGGCAGGAAATGCTAGTTATGAAATAAGAATCCAAGACAGTGTGTGAAATAAACTGTTCATGAGGCGGCATGGAATTCTTAAAATTTTATTCATATCACGTACAATACTATCGATGAAAACTGATGAACAGCTGGGGTGTAAGTCTTTACTCTGCACTGTATCGTCATAATCCCATGCCTTATATGCCTTCTCAAATATCTCTGATGGTAGACCAACCCATTTACTGGAGGATAAGTTTACAGAAACTCATTATTATACATAATAGTATAGTAATAGTATTATATCATTATACATAATAGTATAGTAATAGTGGTAATATATCATTATACATAATAGTATAGTAATAGTATTATATCATTATACATAATAGTATAGTAATAGTGGTAATATATCATTATACATAATAGTATAGTAATGGTAATATATCATTATACATAATAGTATAGTAATAGTGGTAATATATCATTATACATGATAGTATAGTAATAGTATTATATCATTATACATAATAGTATAGTAATAGTGGTAATATATCATTATACATAATAGTATAGTAATAGTGGTAATATATCATTATACATAATAGTATAGTAATGGTAATATATCATTATACATAATAGTATAGTAATGGTGGTAATATATCATTATACATAATAGTATAGTAATAGTATTATATCATTATACATAATAGTATAGTAATAGTGGTAATATATCATTATACATAATAGTATAGTAATAGTATTATATCACTATACATAATAGTATAGTAATGGTATTATATCATTATACATAATAGTATAGTAATAGTGGTAATATATCATTATACATAATAGTATAGTAATGGTAATATATCATTATACATGATAGTATAGTAATAGTGGTAATATATCATTATACATAATAGTATAGTAATGGTAATATATCATTATACATAATAGTATAGTAATAGTATTATATCATTATACATAATAGTATAGTAATGGTATTATATCATTATACATAATAGTATAGTAATAGTGGTAATATATCATTATACATAATAGTATAGTAATGGTAATATATCATTATACATAATAGTATAGTAATAGTGGTAATATATCATTATACATGATAGTATAGTAATGGTAATATATCATTATACATAATAGTATAGTAATAGTATTATATCATTATACATAATAGTATAGTAATAGTGGTAATATATCATTATACATAATAGTATAGTAATAGTATTATATCATTATACATAATAGTATAGTAATAGTGGTAATATATCATTATACATAATAGTATAGTAATAGTATTATATCATTATACATAATAGTATAGTAATAGTGGTAATATATCATTATACATGATAGTATAGTAATGGTAATATATCACTATACATAATAGTATAGTAATAGTGGTAATATATCATTATACATGATAGTATAGTAATGGTAATATATCACTATAATACATAATAGTATAGTAATGGTAATATATCATTATACATGTAATTCATGTTCATGTAGTGGACATTTACATTGTAAACAGTTACATAATATTGTATGTACAGAGATGTAGACGCTAGTTCATAGCACAAATGAATAAGTTGTCCTCTCTTGGTATCATCAGAATATAGGGAGAAGATGATTCCAAACAACACATTTTTGCCATCTTTACAATGCCTAACAAGCTAGTCCAAGTAAATTATTTGAGAGAACTTGATCTGTAAGTTGAACGAAATATTTATATTTATATGTAGATAGCAGCTCCATGACTGAACATGAGGAGCGGTTAAATAGGTCAAAGCCTGAGGACTTGAAGACATGTGAAACAGAAGAGAGAGTAGAGGAGTGTAAGGCGAACATCAAACACCTAGCAGAGTTACAGAAGAGGGTGAGAGACACTATATCTGCTGACAGTCAGCTGCCTGCTTATGAAGATGTTTTAGATAAATATGGATGGAAGGCTCAGATACCAGGAGATCCATTTAACCTCAAGTGGGTTTTCACTATCATTATTATAAATACACTATAATCATTGTATATTAAGCACCTTGCTTATTACTATAACCATGAGAGCAAATAATATGTTATTATACAAATGTAGTTTGATATATAAATTCCTACATTATAATAATTATAGGGTACCTTTACAATCTCTTGGGTCAACGGAAGTCACAAATAAAATTCGTAACATTCGATGTAGTGTTCATAAACTATTGATTATAACAATTATCATAAAGTCTCCTCTCCTAATTTGTTTAGTTCTAGGAAAATAGTGATAATAAACAACTTTTGGGGGGGACAGCTTCACTTTATGATCAAAATTTTATGAGTACCTATGCTGGCGACCTTGTCTAACAACTGGTCCCTCCTCCACCTTGACCACGTAACAAAGAATTACACAATGTTATATTACAGGCCAATTAGTGAGAAACTACCTTACTATGTGAAGATCCCGTATCAGTCCTTAGAGGTCAAATGGCCAGCGAATCACAGACACTTCTACAGTCCCATCTTCTACAACACCATCCAGTCGATGAAACGCTCTTACATTATAGAAAAGAGTTTGTTATCTGAGCAATTGGAAGGAAGACAAGGAGTCAAAGTGGACACTGTGTACAGATGACCCATCACTAGCCACTAATTAATACCAGTATTATTGTTTAGAAGACCATGAAATATTACAATAATAATGGATATAATGAGCCCAACAAGGCAAATAGATACATTATTGTTCTGCTGCCCTAATGTAGCAAGCTATAAGGGAAGGGGACCACCTTCTCTCTTATGAGCTGATGAATAATACTAGCATGACTCAATGTGGCCATGAACCCACAGCTTCAGGCGCTAATATTTCCTAAGATTATAAATCAATCAATCACTAATGACAATGTCATAGAGAACTGGAAGATTATAGTCTAGTAATTACCTGGTCATTCACTCAAGTGACAGTTTCTGGCTCTGGCTCCAACAACCAGACCATGAGTCACCGTTCAGGTGGAGATCGACACCCAACCTATGACTCATTACTTCAGCTCCATCCACCTACATAATAATACAGATTTAAGTAGTAGATGGCTTTCATATAGAATCTGGTCAACTTACTAAAGAAATCCACACTATTCGATGACAATACTAGGACCAGTATCAACCTATAGAAAAATAAAATTCAAAATGAGTCTTGTACTACTGTATAATGATCGTAAACGACATTTTCAAATTTCTTGCAAATACTGTATTCTAAAATAACGTCCTCTTCCTAAGACTTAAAAGACGTTGTATCCTGAGAAACAAAACAGCTGAAATGAAACATATTGTCTTTCACTACATAGCCAGTTTGTCATAATATCATATAAATTGTATCACCCACTAAGGGTTCCACTTTCAATAGTAAAATGTGTACAAACATTAACACAACTGCCAGGCCAAAGTGATTCATGCAGCCATGCTGGCATAACTCCAAGTTGGTATATCAACTCAATGTACAGGTTCATCACAGCCAGTGATTGATATGATAGATGATGAGGTTTGATACTCACCTGTAGAGTGTAGATTAAAGTGTGTAGTTGATGAGTAAAGGAATCACAAGTACACACACCTGATCACTGTTAGTAGTAGCAGGGTATTCCTTCTTTTCTGTCTGCTTGATCAATTCTACATGAAGTGATGAGTACCAGTTGGTACCCAGTAGTGGCAATTTGGTGCAGTAGTGGCTGCTCAACAATCTACAGATGTATAACAGTTGTGGACATGATATAATAGCTAAGAGTATGGCACAGGAAAACACAACAGTCATGGCATAGACATAGAGTATGCATACAAGTAGCGCATTCATGGCATAGACATGGAGTATGTAGGCCGTCCCTATACAAGTAGACATATAAGCATTCATAACTAGCTGTATGCTTGTGTATGGTTGAATATTATGTACAGATGTACTAGATGTAGTATACTGTTATCTATTTATAAGATGTCAGACTACATGCACATCATGTAATAATATACCACAACCTTCTCATACAGTAAAGTAGTTACCATTCTATTCGTGGTTCCACAGGGTTCCACAGGGTTCCACAGGGTTCCACCGATTCTCCCTGATGTGACCTTCAGTTCAGAGTGAGGAAAGTGAGAGAGGATAACTTTGCATTGTAGTCAATGGCTGGAAGAAAAGATACAGTATAATATAACTCGATGAACACACCATGTCCATCAGTCATTGGGTTACAAATAAAGGCCTACCAGGTATACAGACAATACCATTAGAGGCCTAAACCACTGGCTGGTTCAACTCTGCCCAAATATTGGACAAGTGGTTGAAGGAAGCACAGAACACTCTCAACTAATAGCAAGAGGTATTGTTGAATAGCCTTTGCATGTTCATGTTGGGTGTGTGGAAGGGGCGGCCTCCTCCTCACCCGCTACATTTGATATAAAGGAAGAAGGTAAATATGAGCATGAGCCTCTACATACTCATACTCATGTATATACATGTACATTAGATTATCTAGAAATACAGCTACCCTTAGCATAATAATACGTACTTATAATAATTATTAATTTAAATAGGATAATATAGCTACTGTTAGTAGAGCATAATGAGGACTTCCTCATTACCTGATGAAGGCAGGTAAGCCTATCAGAAGTGTAGGTACTGATGACTACATACCCTATAGGCCTATAGGTATAATACAAATAGTACAGCCATACAGAAATATATATACTGACACTATGTATATACTGACACTATGTATATACTGACACTATGTATATACTGACACTATGTATATACTGACACTATGTATATACTGCCACCATGTATATACTGACACTATGTATATACTGACACTATGTATATACTGACACAGGGGCGTAGGTTAGAAAAATTGAGTGGGGAGGCAGAAAGTTGGGTGGGAAGGGGGTGCGGGGGATGGGGTGCGGACACTCCCCGCAAATGCACGCGCAGCGGAAAATTTTCAAATCTCACTCTCTGAAGTGCAAAAATTAGACATAGCAGCAAGGTAGTTTTAACATCACTACAACAAGTACTCATCACTACTTCTGCTTAATAAAGTTACTACTACTTGCAACAGGAGTGAAAGTGTTACAGTACTATTACTAGTTAGTAGAATTTTATAATAACTACAATACTGCATGATTGTATATTTTTACAAAGAGCCCATAGGCACAAGTGTATTTTTTAAATTAAGATTTTCAAATTTTAGTAGCTGATCAACAACTGTTGTCATTATAAATTAATTATTTAAAATAAAATGTATTTAAAATAAATATTTTTGCAAGAAAAGTGTGGCAGCCTATTAAAGTTAAGATAATATTAATGGTGTAACTATATTAATTATATATAAATTTAAAATTAAAATATTTAATTATTATTGTATTATGTTATTTTTAAATTAGTATTTTTCCTTTACAATACATATTTAGTTGTTAGTAGTGAATGTAGCAGCAGAGTAGTAGCTGTCAGTGGAGTGGCAATGGCTGGAATGAATGACTAAAATGAATGGAAACACTTTTAATTATATTATATTAAAAGAAAAAAATCATAAATATTTTTAACAGAAGCCAAAATAATATTGGAATTAAATTTCATGCATCTGCTCGTAGTCAGTGACAGGGAAGAAACCACGTCATTGATAGCAGTGACTTACAAATTGATTCACCTGATTCAACTGTTCACTACTTTTACTTTCACATTTATTATTTTTTCCTTGGTATAAATAACTATCCATAAAAATATTTATTCATTCATTCACAAGATCGCAAGTTTTTAACCTTGGCATAACCATAGAGTCTTTTAGCAGAGTACATAGTTTTATGGGCCTCTTTGTGTGCCACTTGCAATGTAGTGATTATTCCAAGACTACTGGTTATTGTTACGCAGCAACACCATAGAGTTATAAGTAGAGTGATAACGCCATAGAGTTAAAACTATAGAGATAACGCTTCGGTCGCAAACCGGGAATGAAGCAAATATTAAGGAAAACAGTGTCAAATTTTCAAAAGTAGTGTTTTTAGGCCACTTTATTTTGAAAACAGGGGCGGCAGTGCCTCCCTGCCGCCCCTTAAAATACGCCCCTGTGACACTATGTATATACTGACACTATGTATATATGCATACGATTTGTATTATGATTTGATGAGTGGCAATGAAATCAGGGAGTAATAAAAGTTACACCATTGACAATTAACTCTATAAATAATATAATAGAAATGAGATAAACAATGTGTAAGAGATGAGGTCACCATCAAGCATGCAATATATCTATAGCAATAATAGTGCTATAAAGTATATAGCACATGAACAATCATATTTAAAAGCACATTTAGTATAATATTAGTAATAAATATAGGCTTTCTAATGAGAAATCAAGAAGCATGACTACATGTAGAATAGATTATGGCTGACGTGTGGATAAGTTATTTACTACATGAGCCCATGTTATAAACTGGGGTGATATAGACCCATTGGTCATTGACATATTCATTCTTTTCATCCTTGTTATTTATATTATTATTATGTAAGTCTAGTCTACCATTCAGACCATGGTACCGAAATTTATCATTAGTTTTTATTGACTCACTGGCGGGTAGTAAACATACTAAAGACTAGTTCTATTCTATTAAGCGTGTTGTTGACTACAGAACGATTTTGATTCAAGATAAAGTAACCCAGCTCAGCCATGGCTCAAATTCCTTTCACATCATGAACTAGCTGGTCATTGACACCCCCCTCCACTTATACGCAAGGGGTGTGGAGCCTAGGCTAACCAGGTATACAGAACACTGAGCAGTTATCACTTAGGAATTTTGATCGCTAAGTAATTGTTATATCTACATATACATGCACAGTACATAGCTACTGGACAATGTAAGTAGTAATATGCAATGTAACTAAAGAATACCTATAGTGAACTATGACCTACAATCATACAAATTTATACAGCAAAAATAATATTATAATATTATGATAAGAGAAATAGACCTGCCACCCATTCCTAATCTGTCAACATTGTAAATACTAAACATATAGACCAGTAATAGTAGCCTACTATAATATATTATACATGTATCTGTTATCATCCACCTAATGCAATATCTCTATAATTCTTCATGTTTAGAGTAGATGTTAGAAGACGCTGAAGCTCCAGAATAATTTTGAGGGTTTATATGGTAGCACCTTCTAAGAACTGTCATGTGAAAGTTCAACTAGCTCCATTACCAATTTTGCATGGACTAAGCTAGCCAGTGTATATGGTACAGGTCACCCAATCTAGCACATTACACTGTAAATGGTTAATCCAGGTCTTCCGAATATGCCCATAATACTTATGAAGTGGAATATAACTTATCAGTAGAGAGGTTATGGAACACTAAAATACATGGGTGATAACAACCTGCCACATACTCCAACATTTTATTCTACCACAACTCATTAATCCTCCCTCCTCTGTATTTATATCAATATTAACACTGGCAATTTTTAGTAATGGTCCACCTGCATGGAGAGCATCCAATACTAAGATAATTTCCCAAACTGGTGTTCATTCTTTGCTTTCAAAAATTTCAGTAGCTTTGTTTATTATACCCCAACCCCAAAAAGTACCCTTTATTTGTCACCAACTACAGGTACATGTAGCTAATTTCATATACACCCAGATTATCTCACTTACAAACCATGTAAGTGAGATATCCTCCATCAAAATGCAAGTCTAATAACAGGTCTAATAACAAGCCAAGCTTCCCAGGTAGTTATTTGCTGTTACACATACATGTACTATCTGATTCAGCAGTCAGATTGTAAAAAGGCCTGAAAATGAAGAATAAAATCTCAATGGTCAGTTCTTCATAACATTACCAATTACCAACATGTAAGACTCTCCATCTACATACATGTTATACATGTACAATCATATATGCTATTGTTTCAGTTAATAGATCGCATTCTCATTTGATCAAAAACTCCTGACAGTATAATTGATAATTACTGCCTGCATGTGGCCTTCACTTCCACACTGTCCTAAATCAACCTGTCACTGCCAGGTATAAAATGGGTGGATACAATCAAATACAATACTGTCCACTTAAGTTTTATCTCATCAAAGAGCAGCCCTTAATGTAATCACCCACACTACAGAGCATGTTAGGTGCAAATTGCTATTACTTATTATTATCATAATCCACCCACTACCTTTAGAGCTCAGGCATTGGCCTGTGAATTCCAACACCTTTGAAGGGTGGAATTGAGGAAGGTTGGGAGGGGCAATGTAAAAAACTATAAGAATACAGTGGCCAATGGTGTAATGGGTGGGGGAAGGGAAACATTAGGCTAGGTATTTAGCACAAGCTGTCCGCTTATAAAAAATCTATTCACAGACCATTTCCTGTTTGTGTAAACTAGACTGCAATGTTACACAAGGTGTTTGTTATAAGTTGCTGTGTTACACTAAATGTATTGTCTATTGTGTACACACATGTACATCACACAAGAGTGATGAATATTCTGGCTATTATTGGCCTCAGATGGTAGATAGCACATCCTCTTACTGGTGATAAGTTCAGCTTTATCACTGCCTAGATCACCGGTTCAATGCTGTGAGATTACAAACCTTCCTTATTCTGAAGTAGCTGTCTTACTGTATAGCCAACTACAAAGCCACAATCAATAAAGTATATATTTACATGTATATGAAGTGTAATGTATATTGTGGTGTAATCATTTCAACCCTAACCTTAGAACAGTGGTCGTTCACCTGCAGCAATTTGAAAGTTTATAATAAACTTAAACGTTACAATATAGACCTAAGGGTGAATAATAATAGAATTGCGTTATAACTGGTAGATGCAATTTATTCTGTGAAAATAGACATGTAGCAACTCAAGAGTTGCTCAACAAGCTTGTTATCATAATGCATTCTTCAGAATAACAGAAACCTTCAGTTTATAACTGAATATAACATTATGATATTATTATTATTAAATGTGGCAATAGCAAGCCATACAACAATAAGTTATAAAATGTTGGCTAAGGCCAATATTTAGCTAATTGCTTATTCAATAGAATGACAAGAATTCTGACCTGATAGCCTCTTATTCACACTGCTTGCATAAATTAACTACCTACGCATGCCCATGTGCAGCAGCTAAAATAATTATGTTTATATAAAGCTAGGTTCTACTTAGTGTGAAATAATAAGTGCTATTGGACAGCATTATAAAAATGTCAAACCTGTTGCAATAAATCAATTATATAAGGGTGAAGCAATAGCGATGATATGTTGTTGATAAGGACACATTAGTAATGATTATACGTTTATCCCTAGGAAAATCACTCATTCTGCAAAAAAGTGGGAATTATGTTTGCACAATATCCTAAATGAAGATTTTGAAATTTTATTCACCATAATAAAAACAATAAGTCCAAAATAACAGTGGCTCAGAAACTGTCTAGAAGGACAATAACAAAAATATGAAAACTTGTGTAGAAACAATTAAAATTATTCATAAATAATTGAGCAAGAATTCTGCCTGTTGCTTCATTGTAGTTTTCGGAATGGCAGATTTGACTTGGGTAGTAAAATTTTCATGTTTTTCATCAGAACCTAGGTTGGCAGGTGCCACCAACCTGCCGCAAGAAAGGTCCAGATGTGACTTCCTACGCCTAAGTTTCTCTAAACTGGAAATAATGTTTGTAAAGTGAGATTGGGAAGAAAGGTCACAACTGTCAATCAACTGTGATGCTTCCTGCAGTGCTTGTTGTGAGAAGTTAGTGTCTCCTTTTGAGATGACAGTTTGTATTATCTCTGGTTGATGAGTTAGTATAGACAAGTGAAGAGGACTTGCACCTTCAAGTCCACAGTTTATAACGTCAACTTCATTACCATTCAAGATCATCAGACATATATTCTTGTATAACTCCACTTGACTATCAGAATTTGAATTTATGAGCTTCATAAGTGAAACTTGAAGTGCAGTTTTCCCTGTGCTATGCTCCAGCATGTCAGCAGATGCACCATTTGTTAGCAGCATTTCTAGAAAGCAAACATATCCATAATTCATTAGGTTAGGCCTATTTTGTTGAGCAAACATTTTTGTTCAGACTTCAATCATGTCCGCCTAACATAGTTCTAGTATTAGGTTACACACGATTTATATTCCATGAGCCGTTTGACAGATTGCATGTCTATAATAAATACGAACAAGTAAAAATTTCTACTATGCACAAATAGGTCTATAAACGCAGTAAAACATGTAAGCCTACATCATAAATACTCACAGGCTGTGGGTGCTACTGGTTATTCACAGTACTATAACACTGTTATATTTATCAAATCTAGCCTATGCACTGTACAGCCTAAGGTCTACTGGGTCCATTTATATTGAACACTATGTAGTTAATGAACTCACCTACTACAGAAGTTAATCCTTTCCTGCAAGCAATATGGAGAGGGCACATTAGATTAGGATTAGCACCATGTGCAATGAGCTGTCTTGTTACAGAGAGAGTTGTTTGTATATCCTTATGCAGTGACAAGCAGAGTGTTAATGGTGTAAAGCCACGTAATATTGTATTGGGATTGCTTCCATTATTCAGCAAATATGAGATGGTTGAAACATTGCTGGCAATAACCGCTGCATGGAGGTAATAGCCTGGTTCTATGCTACAAGATACTCTTGGCTCCTCTCTGATGGTACTCAAAGAACTAGAATTCCTCCGAGAAGAAATGCGAGCACTAGGTGTGTGATGCTGTGATTCATTGTCTGAATATGCGTTTATAGCCAAGTCAGGCAGTTTCCTGCTCCCATTGTCCGAAAGCTGGGCGATAGTCTCAGATAATTGCACAAGTTGCAGCATGATGGCAGAGATTTACAAATATCTCTGATTATCGATGTGCAATATCTCAAATCTCCTGTGAAATAAACATTAATTCATACAAACATATGACTATTATTCCAATTTAGATAACTATTATGGATACATTATCGTTACCATTATGGTATAACACACTTATGGTATAACACAGACAATATGAATATGAGACTTATATTAATGATATCTGCAATATTACCACTTTCATAATTAAGTATAACTCTTGAATAATATGATACTTACGCTCACAGGTTCCCGATGCTCTTGCTTGTAGGCTAAAGTTATTCTTTATTATAATAATAATAATAATTAATTATTATTATTACCTTTTCAGCACGCAATTCTGCTCCTTTCTAGCAGTAACTTTTACTTTAATATTAAATATAGGCCTATATTTAATATTGTAGTTATTTATTATAAATAACAATAAATGTCCACTCAAATTTTCTTCAGTATTTTATTGTTACCAAAATTAGAAAACACTTTGATCGGTTTTTCAATTAGAGACCTGTTCGCTGTTGTATTGTAGACAAGACTGCTGACAGTGACTGTGAGTCAGTGTCTGACTGACTGAAGTGGTCTATGACTAGAGCCTAAAGAAGTCAAATTATAAACTCAACTGCTCCTCGATATTTATACCAACATTTCACCACGTGATAAAAATATCTCTGATTGACACTATAATCTCAACAGTATTAGGTAAACGCGGTGTTGCAATAAAACTTTACCATTCTAATTCCAACCAACTCCCTTCGTTGTTGCACATGGCACCAGGCTTTAGTCCGAGAAACATCGGCAGGCAGTAATACACTATCTGCTTTAACTGTATTGATTATAACCGGTAATGAAGATCTTGGGCGAAAATATCCACACTGTGTTCCTACCAGGAATAATAACTGTTATTCGGTCTTCTGGCTACTGGTCACGTTAGAAGGCCGATATCAACCTTGTAAAACTCATGCTATTAGCATAAATACTATTTCCGCTTAGTTTCAGTTTGACCAGTTTGAGAAAGGGAAAATCCAGTAACAGGCTAACACTGAACGTTTTCTTTACACGGGGCCATTCTATTAATTTAATTAGTTCTTCTCTGAATGTACTGTCGATACCACAGGTCATAAATGAAAACAGTGTTTTCTGCAGGTAAATTTTCTTCTTGTTCAATGGATATGTCCATATGAAAGATTGAAAGTATAGTTATTGTGTCAGGCTATATAGCCTGACCAGCTGGCTAGCTTTACCTTTGAATACCTTTGAAGTCATCGTACACTCTGCAACACCAAATGTACAAAGGAGTGCCTCATTTGGATAACAGTGTGCGATTTTATTTGGCTACAGGGGTTACAGCAATCTGCTGTTTGTTGGTACTTGTTGGTATTGTAATTGTGGTGTCCCCCTTTACAGGATGTTGAACTACCAACTTTTGTTTACAGCTTTGCGCCAAGTTCTGTTTGCTAGTCTGTGTTTCCTCTGGTGTCTCTGATAGTTTTTGATAAGAAACTACTATGATATACATGTGAGGCTGTGTAAACAGATGTCAGCTCACCACGGGCAGCGGAGTTAGTAGTCATTGTCATATTTTGGCGGTCTTTGGAGATTTCATCATAGGCCATTGCAAGTGTTGAGCGCCGCTCTTCTTTCTGTAATATCTTCATCAGCAAGGCTATTCAGTGATTACTGTGTCTCTGTTTGAGTGGTTGGAGACCAAATTTGGAACATGCCTCAGTAACACTTTTCCGTCCTCTCAGCCTACCAATGAACCTGACCGCACAGTGTTGTATCATTTCAAGAGAGTCAATGTTCTTTGTTAGCATTGGGCCCCACACAGTGTCGGCATATTCCAATATCGGGCGACACAAGCTAGTGGAGGCCAGTAATCGACCTTCAGGGGCTTTGTGTAGGATGTGCTTAATTGCTCCAAGTGTTCTTGAGGCTTTTTCTTTCATCAGAGCCATATGTTGGTCAAATTTTAGATTAGACTGCATTATGACTCCCAGATATGTTGTAGTGTCAACCCAATCCATCTCAGTATGTCCGAGCTTGTATTTCAGCTTGTTTGCCTGATCCCCAAAAGCTATGACTTTACATTTCTTATCATTGAATGGCATTTTCCATTCGACAGACCATTGGTGTATAGCATTGATGTTGTTCTGGAACCGAGTAGCATCAGCTTCTGTGGTAACAGGCTGATATAACAGTGTGTCATCAGCATAAAGGCTTACATTGCTGTTTACCTCTAATGGGAGATCGTTGATATAGATTAGGAAGAGTTTTGGGCCAAGTACCGAGCCCTGGGGTACCCCTGAGGTTACCGCTAGCTCGGAAGAAGACTGTCCTTCAATTACGACTCTCTGCTTCCTGTCTGTTAAAAAGTCTTGAATCCAGTTTATTATCTGTGGGTGCATGTCGGGATGGCATTTATCTTCCTCGACTCTGTTTCACTGATTTGTTGCTGTCTTCTAATCATTTTTTCTGTATTTTCATTTGATACTGCTGCTATTTTTACTTGTTTGGTGCTTTCTTACATCTGTTTTGAGCTTACTTCCACTATTTTGGTATAGTCGTCCTTAAGTTGTGAAATTTGATCAGCATTTGACTTAAGCGCTGCAGCATATGTTTGCTTCATCTCTTTTATTGCTTTTTCTATTCCGTCTAATTTGTTCCTGGTTGTTTTGTGATGTTGGGGTGGTGCACTGTTAGATCCCTCAGCACTAGTGCACTAGTTAGACTCCCACTGATGCACTGATCACAGTAACATCGAACTCCATGCTTTTCAAGTTTCTTTATGTTGTTGACATCAGCTGTTTGTAAATCTTGGCACATTCCATGATACCAGACCTCGCACCCACCACATTGGATCTAATTTGTTTTGCAGGTCTTTTTCTTTTCCTGGCCAATGGTCACTGTTCATTCAACTTCCTTGCACTTACCACATGGTTGGAACCTTGCTTTCATCTTCACCACCAATGCCACCTTTTTGATATTGTTGATGGTCCTTGGCAGTTGCTCTCTGATCCTTTTTTAAGGAGAGAGAGGGTGGGGGAGTCATAATTCAATTTAATATTTAAGTTTAAGGACCCTAGCACACTGTTTTGAGGCAAACCTATTCTAAATTCTACCAATTTTGTTAAACTGGGTGAAAGTTTACATTAATAATAATAATCAATTTCGGAGACGACGCCATGACACCGGAAATCTCTGTACTTGGCCCAGCATGTATCTAGAGAAGCAAGCCTTGGCAGTATAGTACTGTTTTTTTATACCGTGCTAAAATCACTTTTTCCTAAGTTGACCTTGTATGTCCTTAGTCTTCCTCCTAGCTAACACTTGAAGATGGCTGCTCACCTGCTTCCGAGTCCTGGTTTTACCTGTTCTCAGTTGAATATACCAATATACCAAATACCATATATCAATTCATTTCGACCATACATCTTTCCCTCGTCTGGTAGAATAATATTTTTCCTGCCACATGGTGGTCAAATGGCTAGTACTTCCTGGATGCTTTGCTCTATCTCCTGAGACCAAAGGTTTTCTGCGTGGTTAGATCCATCATCCTTCTAGGAATTGAATCTGTAGCATTGCCCACACCGGCATCATTCAACCAAGGAACAGCTCCAGACATATCTAGTGCCTTGAGATAATGGATGCAGTAGATGTTGTGTTACAAACAAACTGTCTGCATGAAACAGAATGTCTAGGTGCAATTGTTGAGCATGTGCCACTGCTGATCCGTGATTCAAAAGAGACCTCTGTGCCTGTTGTGCCTGTACCAGTGCTAGCAGGCAGTCCAAAAGGGTCCTCTGATGGAGGGATTGCACCTGTAGAATTACTGGCTAGTGGTGCAGTGGGGGTCCTCCTGTGTGAGGACTAGTAAATGGCAGACCCTCAATTCTGAGTATGTCGGTGGTATTTTATACCACGGCTAGGTGTGTTTTTTTTTCTAGTGGTGTGTGAGTTTACCAAGTTCTCACCACCACTCTTCAGTCACTGCTTGTTATGAACCCAGCATGAAGCACTGCTACAAGGCCGGAGCAGACAGTGCTGGTGCTGCCGTTTTTCACCTGTCCCGCCATGATGTGGCTGCTCTTGTATCGAAGAGGGCAGAGGTGGATCTTTATCTTGCATGCAGATGAAACACACACAGGGGACCTCCATTATTTTAAGTTCTGATCCGCAGGGACTGAGTGGTCAGCCTAAGCCTGAACAGCTTGTGAACCCAGGCTGTCTGGACTAGAGGCAAGCATCTTAACCCTTAGGCCATACCGACTGACTGTGTGGGGACTGATGCAGTGTCATCAGCAAATTGCTTGACGGGGCCAGGCTTAAGGACCAGGTAGACTTGGTTGGCGAGGTGCGATCTGTGGGCACCTGTTCGTTCGGGCCGTATATAGCTAGAACAAACTCTAGTAGAAGCCTTTATTTAGTACCTAGAGTAAAGGTAAGAATAAGTAAGACAAATACAGGAGGTAGTGATATCAAAAGGTAGTGTATCACAGTCATACTATAGCATAAGCTTAAGGTCATTTTGTCCCAACACCATATCTCTACATTCATTACTCATCTACATGTACTTGCATCTCGGATATGCCGGCTCAAAATTCTTTTTATCAGTTGGCTTGCTAGATGTCATCTATAATGATGTCATGACCAGTTATGTAGGTGAAATTATTTTATTATTAGAGTAGATTAAAGTATTCTACATGTGATTGCAATAGTTGTAGATACATGTTGGGCCAACTCCAGTCCCTCTGGTGTGTCCAGCTATATAGCCTGGCCAGCTGGCTAGCTGTGCTTGGCCCAGCATGTATCTGGAGAAGCAAGCCTTAGGCAGTATAGTACTGTTACATGTAAATTAAAATTTCTAATTCGTAATTGAATTTAACCCAAATGAAACTGAAACTACTCTCACTCACAGTCCTATAACTGAACGTGAGACCCAGGGATACTACTAGTTGACTAGACTGGAGGTATAACCTAAAGCCATAGGAATCGGGCTATTCCTATTCAAGATAATGTTAATAATATATATATTTGTCTTTAGTGATTATAATTATATTAATTATTGTTATATGAAAGTTTTCCTCATAGCCTATTCTTTCTGTTTTGTGCAGTTAAAACCAAATTTGGAAAACTGTTGCTCCAAGCTATGTTAAACTATAGATTTCTGGAATCTTTAAACTGTGGTTGGTATTAGTATATTATTTTTTCCAAAACCCTGGCGTAGCTGGATTATTTCTCTTACTTTTACTCTGTAACACTCTCTGGTAGTGGGCATAAACTTCCAAACAGAGCTGCTTCCTGTACGGTTACCATTTACAAGTCTATTCTTTCTTTGCTTTCACATGTGACGCCTGGTAGATGATTAAACTGATTAAACTGTTAAACTTGTAGGCTATATAATAATGTAATTATAATCACGACCGCAACAACTAGTTTTGACTGAGGGGGCAATAACCTTCAGGCACAACCTCACTAAGCTGCTAGGTCGATTTGGGGTAGTACCCCTTGCTACTGATGCCTTATTAGTGATTGTAAATAATATCAAGCAAACTAAAAAGCTAGAGACCTGATAGTTTCCATTTAGGCAGTGAACTTTTTTGCTGAACTAGCTTTTCTGGGAGGCAAATGCCCACCTTGCCCCCTGGTTGTTACAGCCCTTATTGTGATAATTTGAATTTATCATAAATTAAATAAATATTTTAAATCGTCCTCACGATTATAAATATTGCAGATTACTTACTGCAACAAGTGTGTGATTATTGTTACATGTACAAGACTGACTTCATTTTGTCAGGTCTGTTCTATTATTATTGTTTGCCTGCTGTGCTAGGTGCTCCTAGAAACTAGACCAGGAGGTTTCTAGGCAGTTTGAGAGGTATAAAAGTGTCGATGTTAATTAACTACATTAAAAGTTGGAAGTAGATTGAATCAAACAGAAAAGTAAAGCTCTATTTATAGTAAAATAAAGTGAGCCTCTAGTTTGAGGTACGAAGGGGCGGTCAGTCAAGAAAAAGCCCAATGAGTTATAACTAGTAAGTAATACAGCATAGGATATATTAATGATGTGTATTGGCATGGTTCTAAATCTACTAATGTGTGTTATAGATAACAGCAGCAGGAAGATGACTGAAATAACACAGAAGATCCCATGGAGAAGAGCAGAATTGGCTGTCAATAGATTTGTAAAAACTGCAGAAACGGATGTTGCTAGACTCAGGCAGTTTAAGAGGAATATTTTGCAGGTCTGTAGAACAACTTGTGATTGGTTGGATAATTTAGACTTGTGTTCGTTCCCATGTGATTGATGTTGAGAAGGGACTTTTTGGTGCTCATAGATAATATATATGTTTTTAGAGGTTCGAATCAGAGGGGTAGGTTGGTCATAGGCATCTAAATAAGAAGAATTTCCAATTTAATAAAGTATGACATATTATATTACCATGTTTGTTTTGGTAGTATTGGATAGTGTAACAATTTGATTGATATGCTTATATTCCACATTCTATATCGCATGTCATTCTGTCTAAAGCTCTCTAGCACTCAGGATAGCTGTGACCTGGTACCACCTCACCACTATTTGCTTGTCTTCTCAGCATTTATATCCACTTGCAGTGCGAATAGTAGTGAGCTAATGGAGCATTGTTGTTCTTACTTCAAGTATCTTACTTCTAAGTTTTGTAGCACCATGTCCAGAGGGTATTAGGTTACAAGAATAATTATTCTTGATGCATTGCTGTTAAAAACTTTAAACTGCAAACTAATATTTTACGGAAGTAATTTATAGCTTCTAGCTGCCATTAGTGATAATCAACTGGTGTCTTGCTGGTGGGGTTATATTGTGGTAGATTACATAAAACAAATTGAGTTATTCCAGTAAAACCTTCTCATTTGCTAGCATGAAAAGAATGGAGATCGCACATTGGTTAAGTCAGAACTATCACGGGCACAGCAAACCATTACACAACTCAAGCGTAATCTAGAATCTATACAAAAGATTAGCGTTGAAATACAAGATACAGATGTGTCAAAGTTTGACTCTGAAATGACTCAAACACGTTCATGGATATTTAGAGAAATTAACTCTTTTGCTGACTTAGACACAGATTTATTAGAGTATGTGGGTGAGGAGTTCCATGAGCTTCTTAAAACTGGTAGGTACAAACATCATCTCGTCACTTGTAGTAGGTATTTGTGTATAAGCATTTTCATTTACGATATCGGATAGCAGTATTGATGAGGCATGTTTTCCATACTCGGAACACTATGTCTTTTAAATAGTGACCAAAGGGAGATTTCTCCCGTTTCAAAATTTGGAAACTATATCTTTCTTCCGCACAAATCATGTTTAGGTGCCCCTTGGTGGATGGCTGATAGTTTTATATTGTAGGACTGTCATCTCCCGAACCTGTAGTGCAATATGGTAAACAGCTCCAGGTACAGCAGGAGGTCAAGGTCGTTGAGTCACAGTTGAGTGCACAGCTACAAGTAACTGAGGATCAGCAGCAGCACATAGAACAGATTGTGGAAGATGCTGAAC
Organism: Bugulina stolonifera; assembly: GCA_935421135.1. Lineage (NCBI taxonomy): Eukaryota > Metazoa > Bryozoa > Gymnolaemata > Cheilostomatida > Bugulidae > Bugulina > Bugulina stolonifera. Next base: position 24,620,372 of record OW285189.1, on the reverse strand, counting down.
ACGTTAAAGATATGATGAGCACCTTGAGTGGTTTGGTGAAGGTATGTGCTATTGGTAGGTGAAGGTATGTGCTATTGGTAGGTGAAGGTATGTGCTATTGGTAGGTGAAGGTATGTGCTATTGGTAGGTGAAGGTATGTGCTATTGGTAGGTGAAGGTATGTGCTATTGGTAGGTGAAGGTATGTGCTATTGGTAGTTAACCGTACTGTCTACCAAGTATAAGTGACCAGTACGGCTAACTATTGGCACCCTCTATTACTGGTCTATTACAGATCTACTCAGCGTTGGTGTCTATCAGTAGTCCGTGTCACCTTTCATTATCTAACTCCATCTTAACATCTAGTAAGCTATCAGCTGTATGTTGTAGTATCATTATGATGAAACACTGACTGGATGTTACAGAAACCCAAAAAACTACTCTAAAGATCTCAACAAATGTTGTGCAATTAATATACACATACACAGACAATAACTGTCACAAGTTACCATTTACGTGATTGAATGTCCTTTTTTTATGTTATTCCATCACAAAACACATAATATTTATGTGTTTTTATGTTTCAAAACTTTTGACATGAACGTTTCAGCTTACCCTGTGATGTTACACTGCTTCTTTCCTTTAGGAACAGGGTGAAGCGGTCAATAGTATTGAACAGAATGTAGAGACAGCTCATACCAATATCAAGGAAGGAGGGCTAAATCTGAATAAGGTAAGTGAGTATGCATAGGTGTGTGCGTACAGAGTATACAGAGTATGCATAGGTGTGTGCGTACAGAGTATACAGAGTATGCATAGGTGTGTGCGTACAGAGTATACAGAGTATGCATAGGTGTGTGCGTACAGAGTATACAGAGTATGCATAGGTGTGTGCGTACAGAGTATACAGAGTATGCATAGGTGTGTGCGTACAGAGTATACAGGCTGGTTCATTACTGGTTGCTGCATAGTATATAATTGATTCATATGATTATCTAGTATAGTATAAAAATATTATAATCTTTCGCATGACTTGAGCTGGAGTGTTATTTCATATTGTAATGATACCTAAGTGTATTGTATTCTATTGAATATTGTTCACTTGTTCTATTCATCATGTTTTAGTATATTGTATTTCAGGCAGTGATTGCCAAGACTGCAGGGTACACTATGGTGGGGGCTCTATGTGGTGTACTAGTAGGTGGACCTATTGGACTCTTAGCAGGTGCTAAGCTCGGTACGTCCTCCTCTATCGTCATCTAATATATTTTTATACGGAAGTAGTTGTACTATGTAAACCATGCTATGCACTGTTTGCTGTGTTACAGTTCAATGTATCCATGCAGCAGTAGTCGATCTTACTTTCCCTTCTAAACCTCAATAAGAACTAGTGTTGTGCTGTATGGTAAATCATAGCATGCTATACTTAATAAGAACTAGTGTTGTACTGTATGATAAATGTTAGCTATGCTACATTACTCATTCAGGTGCACTAGCAGGGGGAGCTGGGATGACTATTGGTGCAATGGCTGGAAAGAAACTAAAGGCTATCCAGAGAGAGGCTAATGAAGTAGAGCTGCAGAACCTAAATGCGGCTGCTGACATGGCCGATACTAAGGCTCTTAGGAAAGAGACAGCTAAACCTGGGAAAGGTGGATAAATACCAGTTGGTAGCCACATCCACTCTCTCAATCAGTTGTGATAACAACACAACATACATGTATTATACATGTATTATTATATTATATAATAGGGTGGGCAACTCTGGGAGATATACTAGCAAGAAGGACAACTCCCAAGTCTTTGGATCTATGCTAATCGATGTAAGGTGATCTCATATGGTTTATGACTGACTACACAAGGCTACTATACGCTGGTATAGGCACATGTGGTGGATATACCTATTACCCGCATTGATAGCATCAATTCAGAGAGGGCACAACTCTCAGCTTGTGAGTTCTTCATTTTAAAGCTCCCATACATGTAATATAGTATGTAGTTGTATAATTTATAATCATTATTTTATACCATTTCCTGTTCTCTGAAAGCGGATTTATTTTTTTACACTTCATGGTTAGTCATTACCTACATGGATATTTTACACTCTGCAGACAGTACAGTACAGACCCCTCAACCCCCAACCAGCAGTTATAGCAAGCTGCAGACAGTACAGACCTCTCAACCCCCAACCAGCAGTTATAGCAAGTTGGGAGCCACATGAGAATTTTTATCAATACTTAATTTTTCTACTTGTGGTAAGCCATGTTGTATTGTTTGTTATCTATTTGTCATATGTTGTAACAATTCCTACTAATTATTAGTAATATAATGCAATCATAATAAAGTTAATACTGTACATTCATGAACTAAACAAGGAAGAAGATAATACAGTATGACTAGAAATATACCTTTATTGTATCTAACCAATAGTATAAGTTGAAATTATATAAAAAGATTCTCGAGAATAATACAGAGTGAGTCTCAATGGTGAGTAACATACTGAGAAAGTAATATAATAATATTATAGACAAATGTTGCTTATATAAATCGTAAAAAATTCTACCTAAAATAGCTTTGTCTGTGTAGTATATGCATATGTGGTGTATAAATTAGTTCGACACACAGGTGATAGTTTTATACCTGAACCTGTGGGTAGTATTATGAGGCCATAACCATAGCAATAATTATAATAGTGTAAGTATAAACAATTGTATATTATAATATGCAGCTAAAGGTTTCCTTGCCAAATGGAAACAAAAATAATACTCGTATACCTTTATATACAATAACATTATTTACTTTGTACCTACAAAATTATTTATCTAGTGTGTAATATCTGCAAGTGTTACATTTATGTCAATGAAATAGAAATTATAAGAGCAGAACAACCACAAGCACATGTTGTGTAGCACATTACCATTACTATTATACCATACAATGTGTCCTATACTGAACGCACACTGAACATGAGTAGGTTCTGACAACTCCAAGTGTCTGCAGGGAACGGGTGAGATTGAAAATATAAATGAGATCCCCTTAGTTAAATAATCCCTTCTTTTTCCCTTTCATTGAGCTGAAAATACACAATATGTATGTACACATGTAGATAAAACTTGTATAAAATGGCAACCTTTTACAAGAACAACTTCTCTGTAGTTAACATTACAATTGAGCAGATAGTTCATTATATCTACAGCATAAATTATGTATTAATGACTTTGCCAAAATTGATTTTTATATAGTTATTGTTACCTTCAAATCAACCAATGTCCATATATAGACCCAACAATTTCTGTATGGTCTTTGAAATCGTTTTGTCCATATTGAAGACAACTCCAAATTGGAGAGTCTTGGAAGAGCCATTGTAGGTCTGTATGTACTACAGTAATTATGTAAGTGTAACTAGTTACTTACATGTGCTCATGCTCTCCACTTTTGTATTGGCTCTCCCAGGCAGCTTTCTCCAGTTCAAATGCTTTCCTCTTCTCACTGAGATCTGCCTCCTGCTGCTCCAGACTCTTTTTCATCTGCTCGGCTCTCTTGGCCAGCTAGAACAACACATCACATGGTAGAGTACATTGGTAGATGTACATGTACATGTATATATACATGCTTAGAACAACACGTAACATGAGTACACTGGTAGATGTATATGTATATACACATGCTTAGAACAGCACATCACATGGTAGAGTACATTTGGTAGATGTATATGTATATACACATGAATTACTATTATATTGAAAAAAGCAAAACTCCAGTTCAAATCACTGATTACAGGACATGAGTTTGGAGTTGCTCTCTCCTGTTATTCTCTTTAAGCGAGGGGACAACTCTGAACTTTAAACTACTCCACCAAATCACTACAATTGTACTACTAATATACATGTACATGTACGTCATGTATATCAAGTTAGTCGACTCACATCTGCCTCAGAGTCTGATAGTTTCTGCATCTTCTCCTTCACCTTCATCTCAAACACTTGTTCCATCTCTGCTTCCATCTTCTTCATTTTCTGCTTATGCTCATTCTTCTGGTGCTCCATCTGAGTTAGTGGATCACTACAGTGTACGGTATAGTAGGTAATACATATGTATACAGTATAGTAGGTAATACAGTAATACATATGTATACAGTATAGTAGGTAATACAGTAATACACATGTATACAGTATAGTAGGTAATACACATGTATACAGTATAGTAGGTAATACACATGTATACAGTATACGTAGGTAATACACATGTATACAGTATACGTAGTAGGTAATACTAGAGTATGTAGTATATTAGGAGTACTATAAGAGTATGTAGTATAGTAGGTAATACAAGAGTATACGGTACAGTAAATGGTAGTTTAATATATTACATAATAATATACATCATGAACAGATAATATACATATACAGTGGGTTGGGTGGTATACTTGTACAGTAGATTAGGTAAATACGTACATATACATATACATATACAATGTAAACGGTTTCATAGGTATAATGTTGCTATGGCACACGTATTGTAGCACCAATATGTTACATTATGATATACTGCACTTGTATCACATCAATATACCAACACATTTCACTAAAAAAGAGAAACGATGGTATAGGATATACTGATACAGCAAGGCATTTAATTTAATTTGGAAAAATTTTAACTCTAATAAATATGATTATAACTATTAAGTAATGCTGACAGGTGATTAATGTGACATATTCTTAGAAAATTAATTTGTGTACCATAATAATGACATTCTCACCAGCTATTGGGTAGTGGAAGTTATAAGAGTAGAGTTGATAGAGTGTATATCATATTATATCCCTGGTACACAGTTTACCATATTAGTACACCACACCACACTATGGTAGACCACTCCATGGTTCACTATACTATGGTGCACCACATACACAACATCATACCAGACGGGGGGGGGGGGGGGGGGGTGGGGGTACACACTGACCTGTCACTTTCACTAATGTTCCCTCCTCCGTCAGTAGCAGATACATCCGCTAGTTTCTTATATCTGAAATTCTCATAGTGTACATTATTGGTAACATCCTTCAGGTCTTGCATGTGTGTTCTGAAACAGAAACATACAACATAAATATACACAAGTAATACTACAGGTCAGCCTATATCTATAACAATAATAGTCAAAGTACAATAGTGTAGATTATAGTAATAGTAAGTGAAGAGTTGCCCTCCCTCTATAGTATAAACCAGCCAGTCAATACAGCAATTATTTAATAGGAGGAATAGAGCAATAATGCATTCTGATGAGCAAGAAATGATAACTCCAAGTTAGCTATTAACCTAACAGTCGGTCCTAGATAGCATACTAGTATCTCTACCACCAAGCAACTAGTCTTACCTGATGAGCATATCTCTGAGTGCTAAGAAGTCGTTGTGTACCAAATTATCTACATCTACAGTACCCCAGGGATACTGTCTACCTCGTACCTTCTTCCCATTGATATCTAACACGTGATTACTACCAACCACAGCGAATGGTACTCTCTCCTGCATGTATAACAGTGAGGGTATATAATATTACAGTATAACATACAGCATAACCAGGTAAGGTACTAAGCTAATATCAGTCACATACTAATACTGCTATTAGCTAATATCAGTCACATACTAATACTGCTATTAGCTAATATCAGTCACATACTAATACTGCTATTAGCTAATATCAGTCACATACTATTACTGCTATTAGCTAATATCAGTCACATACTAATACTGCTATTAGCTAATATCAGTCACATACTAATACTGCTATTAGCTAATATCAGTCACATACTAATACTGCTATTAGCTAATATCAGTCACATACTAATACTGCTATTAGCTAATATCAGTCACATACTATTACTGCTATTAGCTAATATCAGTCACATACTAATACTGCTATTAGCTAATATCAGTCACATACTAATACTGCTATTAGCTAATATCAGTCACATACTATTACTGCTATTAGCTAATATCAGTCACATACTAATACTGCTATTAGCTAATATCAGTCACATACTAATACTGCTATTAGCTAATATCAGTCACATACTAATACTGCTATTAGCTAATATCAGTCACATACTAATACTGCTATTAGCTAATATCAGTCACATACTATTACTGCTATTAGCTAATATCAGTCACATACTAATACTGCTATTAGTTAATATCAGTCACATAATATTATTAATACTGCTATTAGCTTAGACACCACATGTAGCTAATTCCATTGAAACATTCCGTCAACATTGTTTTCATTCTGTTTATTAAAATTTTGGCTGAGAAGTCAGGTTTGACATTCCGCGGTGAAGCTGGATGACAGAACAATCACCAGCCTGTGTCACCTGTTGATTGGTTGGCTGTTCTACCAGAAATTGTGTATCAATTATTTCCTATTGACAGATTTGTGGGAAGAAATTTACATATTATTTACTGAAAAATTAAACACTAAAATACAAATTACGCAAAACTTTATGAATGTGTAGATTTCACCATCCCACCATGACTCGGTTAATAATAATATACTGTGACACAGTTACAACTATTATTATAATAAGTTCATTTACTAGCCAGATAAGACAGACAGAGTATTATCACTAGTAATACAACATTATGCATTGATATAATAACATATTATATTATAACATATTATGTATCTATAATATGTATCTATAATATGTATCTATAATATGTATCTATAATATGTATCTATAATATGTATCTATAATATGTATGTATAATATGTATCTATAATATGTATCTATAATATGTATCTATAATATGTATCTATAATATGTATGTATAATATGTATCTATAATATGTATCTATAATATGTATCTATAATATGTATCTATAATATGTATCTATAATATGTATCTATAATATGTATCTATAATATGTATCTATAATATGTATGTATAATATGTATCTATAATATGTATCTATAATATGTATCTATAATATGTATCTATAATATGTATCTATAATATGTATGTATAATATGTATGTATAATATGTATCTATAATATGTATCTATAATATGTATCTATAATATGTATCTATAATATGTATCTATAATATGTATCTATAATATGTATCTATAATATGTATCTATAATATGTATCTATAATATGTATCTATAATATGTATCTATAATATGTATGTATAATATGTATCTATAATATGTATCTATAATATGTATCTATAATATGTATGTATAATATGTATCTATAATATGTATCTATAATATGTATCTATAATATGTATCTATAATATGTATCTATAATATGTATGTATAATATGTATGTATAATATGTATCTATAATATGTATCTATAATATGTATCTATAATATGTATCTATAATATGTATCTATAATATGTATCTATAATATGTATCTATAATATGTATCTACGAGTATATTATATATCTCATTACACTGACCTTCAGTTTCTTAAGTTCCTTGTTCTCCTCCACGTCATCAACATCTGGGAATTCATAGATCTTTATGTTATTCCTCTGTATTTCATTTAGTATCTGTGTGAGCAAACATGATGTTATACATACATCTTTGTATTACATCTATATACTACACTACCAGATAACATTATATATCATATAGATAAGAGACAAATACAATATTGATATGCATATACATGTAGCTGAAGGATATTGTGGTAAGATGAACAATAGCATACATGTATCTAATGACCTCCCTTTGAAGTATTACACAAGAATATCTTTGTCCTAAAATGCTAATTTTTAAAGTGCAAAGATAATGAGTGTATCAAATAGTAATTTGGGTGTATTACATGTCCATGAATATAATATAATGTATGTATATATAATACATTATATTATTTTATTTATGTGAACATACCAGAGTTACCCTCCCTTGACCTGATTAATACTAATAGAGCAGTATGAAGTTAACCTTGACATACAGTACATATCATTATATAACAGCAGAGCACAATATAGACATTCATGACGGTACGACATCTAGTTAGATGTGCCTCATTATACTTGCATATAGAAACAAGCAGCTGACATACACATGTGCCATATGTCAACTTAGTACCATCTGTTGCACTAGGGACACTGGACACTGGCTATTATAGAATGTACATGGTATAGTTAGTTAGCTGTATATGAATGTAACATATGATAATAATATGAAGTACATGTATATAAACTGTATATAATACACATAGTTAACTGTAGTACATATACTTACATTTTTCTTGAAGTCCCTGCACTCCTCCGGTGTGAGTGAATCTGCCTTGGCTATAAGGGGGATGATGTTAACCTTGTCATGTAATCTCTTCATTACTTCTATATCTAGTGGTTTTAGACTGTAACAAACAGCGCATGATAGTGTAATGGGTATACATGTATAATAGTAGTAGGTAGGTAGTGGTAGGTCAGATAAATGTACACTGTAAATGTTCAGTGGAGTACACAAAGCATCCACTACCAGCATATAAGAACAAACTAAACATAGCACATTCATGGTATACAAAATATAACAGTTAAATACACTACTTGGGCAACTAGAAAGGGGAAAGAGAAGACAACCACTAACAGGTCCACTGAGTAAGACCACTGCAGCTCATACAGTATAACATGTAGTATAATACATATACGTAGAGTGGTATATAGTACATATGTACCTGTAGTGGAGTGGTATATAGTACATATGTACCTGTAGTGGAGTGGTATATAGTACATATGTACCTGTAGTAGAGTGGTATATAGTACATATGTACCTGTAGTGGAGTGGTATATAGTACATATGTACCTGTAGTAGAGTGGTATATAGTACATATGTACCTGTAGTGGAGTGGTATATAGTACATATGTACCTGTAGTAGAGTGGTATATAGTACATATGTACCTGTAGGTGATATATAGTACATATGTACCTGTGACCTGTAGGTGATATAAAGTAAAGACAGCAGTGCACTCTGTTATCATCAAGCATAGTCTTCCTGTTCACCTTAGACTCAGCATTGAGATATTCCTCATACTTGGTGTCCACATATGAGGTGAGTGGTTTCCAGCTACAGTGTGTATATTATACAGTTACAGTGTGTAACAGTGTGTATATTATACAGTTACAGTGAGTAACATGTACTATTTACTTGAACAAATTAAATATTTATAAACATAGAAGAGTTGAAAGATGTGTATCTGTCATCACATGCAAGTAATACTATCTACATGTAGATAATAACACCAATAAAGTTCATCTACTACATGTAAGTATACCAACACTGATATGCATGAACTAAAAAAAACAAATAGCACTCTGTATGGCAGAGTAATAAAGAGACTGCTGCTAGTTTAGACTTTAGAGTTGGACAGTGACTGTGTACTGTCCAAAGTATCACTATGTAGTACATGGATATCTAATGACATGTGGAGTCGTCCCCCCTGACAGCTACACACTACTCACCAGTCTGTGTTGTCGACTTCATCCCCAAAGCCAGGTGTATCCACAACCGTTAGTTTTAGCTGTACACCGCTCTCTTTCAACAGCACTTGGGAAGAGTTTATCTGCAGAACAAACAATCAGTCTAGTTACATGTAATAGCCTTGTACGTACATGTACGCATCTACTGTACGTACGCATCTACTGTACGTACGCATCTACTGTACGTACGCATCTACTGTACGTACGCATCTACTGTACGTACGCATCTACTGTACGTACGCATCTACTGTACGTACGCATCCACTGTACATCACCTACTGACTGTATATCACCTACTGACTGTATATCACCTACTGACTGTGTTACATACAATGTAAGTACTCACTCACACATGTGGAACAGATACTATTGCAGGAGCGTCTGAAAGTACTAAGTATAATCTGTATTACCACCAGTATATTACCACCAGTGTATTACCACCACTATGTATTACCACCACTATGTATTACCACCACTATGTATTACCACCAGTTTTACCACCAGTGTATTACCACCAGTGTATTACCACCAGTGTATTACCACCAGTGTATTACCACTGTATATTACCACCAGTGTATTACCACCAGTGTATTACCACCAGTGTATTACCATCAGTCAGTCTACTGGGTGTATAATTCCCTCTGGTATGTCTGCTTAGCCTCCCAATGTATCTAGACATGCTCACATTACCATTGCATTATGATAACTAATATCATATTAATAGCTCAATACCATACAGTTTAGTAGTGTACACCATCTGCTACTAACTTAGTACATTACATGTACATGTAAGTGTATGTACCTGTACTATATATGTGTACATATGTGTACTTACATGTACAGTCTTCCTGGCTCTGTGTGAAGGCCCAGGGTGCTGATCATTGTACAGTTCAGACAGGAAAAGAGAGTTTATCATTGTGGACTTGCCTAATCCAGATTCTCCTAAACAACAATAAAACAGCACAATTAGCTATAAGAGTACATGAACATGTATGTATTGCAATAGCATTGCAATAGCACAGCCATACGGCAACTACATGGTAGCCTGCATATACAACTCTTACAGCTAACACCTGACAAATGGAGCAGGAAAACCTTACTACCTAGAAGATGAGACAATTCCAACTTTGGTTAGAAGTGCAAGTGGTGTGAGGTGACTTGTGGTAGGAAGATAAAGTGGATGGGTATCTATTATATTGATAGGTGGTGTAAATGTACATGTAGTACTGGTCAGTGTACACTGGTTAGTGTCCACTGGTCAGTATCCAATATATACATGTAGGCCTACATGTATGCTGGTCAGTGTGCATTCAATTTAGAACTTGGAACTAGTAAATTATAACATCATGTACATTGTTGTTATGAGACTGATTCACTGCACTAGTGACAATGCATGGAATGTAGATTTTGTTAGTATTGAGGGATGATATTCTATTCTATTCAGCCAATGAATCTAATCCAATAGACTTATTGAAAGCTATAGGATAACATATATGAGAATGCACATGCAGTTCCTATTGATAATATTATTATATTTATACTAATTGGATAAATTATAATCTATATTATTGTTAGCAGATAATACACATACATACTACTACCAACTAGTACTAGACTATTATAGGCTATGTTAGAATGGCTATGAGCTTTAAATTATTATAACTATCATAGCAAAGGAGAGATTTTAGATTTCACTTGGTGATAATGAGGCTATTAAACTAATTAGATTAGGGTGGGTAAACACTCTACCCCTACCCAGAGCCAATGGCTCTGCCCCTACCCACTATCCCTATACCTAGTAGCTAGTAGCACCCCAGTGCCCTACTATCTACAGGTATAGAACAGTATGTGGAGACTGAAGACACTGTAGAACATGTGATTATAATATACCAACTTGTAATATATCTATTAGACCTGCACCACTGACTGTGCCAGCACTATTACACTGTGTACAGTGGACAGAAGGAAATATCCCACACATGCCTATGGTAATAATATTACATATCCTATACTTGACTAGCGTGTAACCAATGTAGATGTCGGTATTACAGGTATTTGATTACAACACAGAACCATGGTTTAATAATTACCCAATCAGTGATTTGCAAGGACAAGGACATTAGTTTATTATTACATCATAGGCAGGTGATGCAATAAGTATGCAGTAGGTATGCAGTACTGCAGTTATATAGAGGACACATCATTTTCTCTTGCAATATTATTGTATGAATTCGTGTAACTTTGACAAGTGTACTGGGAAAATAGACATCAGCAAGCATGACTATCTAGTAAAGTGCTGTGCAGTTGCCCAAGGATAGAACTGTATTAAAATCTCCAATATTGGCAGGAATCCATGAGTTATTGTTGGAATCCAAACAGCGCAAGAGCCAATGATAACAGATAGGCTATTGTGTGATGATAAACTGCATCTCTGTAAGCTTAGCTAACCATAAACATGCCAGGAATTTCTCCCAGTTATATCAAACACTCACTAGTGTAAAAGTGTGCTAGCTGTACCTGGAGGTAGTACCTGCTGAGGGCTGTGGTATGTGCATATGGAAGCTGGCCGAAGGAATGTGGGTATGATAATTAATAACAGAGAGATATAATCTGCTCTTTTGGAGAGAAGTAGAGAAGACAGGCCACTGGAGTTTAAGGAAGGCAAGGCATGCTGAACTCTATCAATCATCTTTATTCTCTCATCAGATAAAACTCACATCACTAATTTATGGCCCATACAGACTACTTTTAAGTTAGGACTTTCACATATTATACAAGTATATGCACAGCTGAACCGGAATTGACAATCTGTATACCACTCTCTGCCTGCCACTGAGCTGACAAACAAACATAAGATACACATAGTCATTATACCAAAGTTACTTGATTGTTAGTAACTCCAGCATAGTTATTCTAATTCTGGATGTAGCTGAAGTTTAGGCAGTATAACATCACTGAATACAGTAGAGTATATTTATATTCACACCAACCTGCAAACATCAGCGTGAAGTCAAAACCTCTCTTTACAGACTTGCGGTAGACCTGATTCGGTAGATTAGCGAAACCAACATAGCCAGCCAATGATTTGGAGGACTCTGTTCGGGAAGCTAGCTTATGACCAGCATCTGGTCCTACAGATGACTTCTGCGAGAGAGGACCAGACTTCTCTATTTTCTCCGCTTTACCATCTCTTTCTCTAAGAGAAGGGTCAAACTTGGTGGAGGGAGCTTCGTACTTGCCGGTGGGTCCATCTCCAGCCTTCAGGAAGGCTTCCCGCTTGTTTATCTACATGTATATTGGATATGAGTAACCATATTATAAAACATTCAGCATAGATGTCACGTCTACTGATCTGCTTACCTGTAGGCTACATTGTACAACCTGCAAGGTTGAATATATTTAGAGGATTAATTATAACTGTAGTAACAGAGTTATCCCCATATGACAGGTAGGCAGCCGCAAGTAGGCCACCATTGTCATGACTTACAATTCAGCAATAAAATTATTCATTGCGGAATACCTTCAACTGAATATTTTCAACTTTTAATCAAATGCAATGATCACCACCGTCTGGCCTCCAGCCAAACTATAAATACCACAAAAACAGAGTATCAGTATCATACTGACAGAGTTTGTAGTGATACTCTACCACATAGTAAACACCATATCAGTAGACTAGAGTACACACCATATCAGCAGGCTAGGGTGGCTCTATAATTATCCACTTGGTCAATTCGTTTGGGATTAGACCACAGATTATTTGGGAAGAGAGAGATCCACTTAGCTTTTGGTGAGAAAAAGTCATGATGACTCATGTCAGCAGTGACACAAATGTGGTGCTGCCCAAATCTAAGAATAGATGACTGCCAAATCATCTACTGGTACCTCAGCTATAGGCGTGACTGATGAACATTGAGGTTAGATAATAGATACTATTGCAGCTGTGGTCTGACTTCAGTGTGCCCTTGACACTAGAACTAGATATTCCCTGATAGTATACAACCCTACAACCCAAGATCTCCGCAAGACAAAGATGATGGAAGGATGGATTGTGTCTGATATGTGCTGATAATTCACCTAGGCACAACCAACAATATACAGTCTCAACCAACAACATGCAATAAAACAAGTGGAATCTATACTACCACTACTACTGTTATGTAACAATCATCATTGTTCATAAATACTGTATAATATGATCAATTTGAATTAGTATCTAACTAGTGTGCCAACAAAAACAGGAGAGGCTGAGAAGCAGTCCCAAAGTGCAACAGTTCAGTTTGGTCTTACATGGAAGAAGGGAGTGGAAATTGACAAAAGCTGAACTCCACTAGTACAGGGTGTTGACAGTCTACTATCAATATTAATAATCTGAGAATTTAAAAATCAACTAGCCACTGTTTGAATCATCAGTTCCTTCTCTCACAGTCGACTCCACATGTTACTGACTTTGCAATGTGAATGTAAGGCAGCTCTGGTCCTGGTGGACTAATAAGAGAACAACTCCATTAGCCTTGTTATTACAAACAAAATATGCAAATGTATTACATCCTCTGTATGAAAATTAGGATTTGAAGCATCAACTAAAATGTCAGAAGGATAATTAATTGCAGTGGCTAATTAATTCAGCCAAAATCTACAGGCTATTACCTATATCCTAAGGAGAGCATTTGGTATTAATCAAACCATGTTCCACCTGACAACCTATAGATGAAACTCTCTGCTGCTGACTCGGCAGTATCTCCAGATTGACAACTCACAAGTACCCACACGGCAGATGCAGCATCAGGTCACACTCCCAGAAGAGTAGGTGAATGTGATGGAGTCTAATAACAATTGGAAATTTATTCAACTAATAAGTAGACTGCATGCCAGCACAATTGGATGAGTAGATCTGTCTCCGATACTACACCTTTCACATATCTCAACGTGATTGTTTGATAGCCAGTAATTGTCTTCCCTGTGGAACAAATATTTGATAGATGATCAGCATATCAGCTTCCACTACTTCAGCCAAATGTCAAACAGTGGAGTAGCCAGGGTTGAATATATGATAGTACGACACAAAATTTAAGACTCCAGAAATATTAACCTCAATAAAATCAAAAAATTATATTATACTATTACAGGAGGGTGTTAGTAATCTATGTGTAATAGGATGCTTGCAAGCAGCTTAGAGTGAAGAGCACAGTACTATGTGGGAAAACTTACACAGGAGAAGATTAGATATTTATACTATTACACAGTGTACATCTTGAGGAAATATTGCAGCACGTTTTACATATCAAAACAATGGTATATAATTAAGATGGCTGCCACTACCATAGCATTGACTACATGTAACAGCAACCAGTATAATTGGATGCTATCTCTAAAGTGTATTATTGAAACCCTCGAGTTGAAATTGTTTGACGTATAAGTAGGCCTATATAGGGGCTATCTAGACCTATTGCACGATAATGCCATTGCTCAGTGCACACTTTTGGTCTCCCACGTATCCAAAATAACTACCAAACTATCTTTACCTGCAGAAGATTGTCAGCAAATCCAATTAGTTGGCGAACACATTAAAAATATAAAAAAAATTAGTGGCAGCCAAAAAATCTGTAGTGTAGACCTACAAGTACATTGTATATTAGGCAACCAAGAGACCAACATTTCTAAGCTTTAGTTGAACACAAGTGTTTCCCCAACAACATTGATTTAGCCAGCTGCTTCTACTTACACCACTTGTATAAGGGCACCATTACACCGTTAGTAGCACCAAACCATATGCATAGCATAGGACACAACACACTTACGTATGGATAGCAGAACATCAAGTGGACAATGATAGAGGGAAAGCATATACATGTAAATAGACTTACATGGTCGGACATTGGAGCATGGTTTGTAGAGTTACTATGTTTAGTTACCACCACACCATCACCAACGTCACCAGAACCTCTATGCATGCTGTCATCATCAGACACCGCAGTAACACCGCTGCCATTTACATGCGCACTTACATTTTCCATTATTTTTTTAACAGGTACCCGTTCAGGTTCGATAACATTGTTGTTTTCATTCGAATTGTTTGCTGCTGCTGCAGGCATTTCTTCTTTTTCGCCATTTCCATTCACAGCGGCATCTCCATTTACAGCGAGTTGTTCATCTGCTTGTTCTTTAGGTTGAGGATGTACTGACGTCGCCTGTAGCTGATCTTCCTCGTCGTATATATGATTGTACTTTGCAAGTTTTTCATTTAAGCGTTTGCTTGCACTAGCCATTCTCTGGCAATGAAAGAGTTGCTGTACCAATAAACCTTAGTCTAAACAACTTGAGAACACAATGCCACTGTGTTTGATAAGCGCACATGTGCCGTTGATACTGTGGCAAGTATGTGTGTGCTCTGAAGGAATGCTGAGAACACTCAACTCATAATATTGATGATTAGTACTACGAACAATCACACTTGACCTAGATTACATGGTACTCAACTAGCTCCGCCCACAAAACCAAAAGGAAGCAACTCCTTAGAATATACAACTACTGGTGAGTGCTGGACCGAACCATCAAGGGAAGTGGTAAAAACTAAAAATGTAAACCTGTCAAATAGGCCCATACGTAAACTTAATACATGTGTTGAAGGTTGACTGTAAAATTTCTTATCTGGTTTAACATTGGGTGATTAGCAAGTACAAAAAGACAACTGAATCCATCACATAGATAGATTACCTAAATGGAACAACACATCACAAAAGAAATACTGCAGTGCTGGACTTTATTCAACAAACAATACCTCCAATATAAAACCAGGAGGCCATTCAGCTCAACCAGACAAAGTAGAAAATCAGCACCAAAACATCTAAACAGCTAGTTTTCTATACTACTGGATAAATAGATACCCAGGCCAATAAAATGTCATTCATACTATGAGGTATGGCTGTACATATTTTAGAATGCCAACTAATGCTAAATTATTCTAGCAAACTGTCAACCTTGATGCATACAGATAGAAAGCTGTAAGTTTTTCCATAGAATATGTTATACTTCAACAGGTGGTGGTGGTGGTGAGTAAGAAATTCCGTACCGGAGGTTGAGTAGTGAAACCAGCATGTCAAAAACCAGTTTCGCTTCAAAATTTCCATTCTAGTGTACAACTAAATAGACCCTGCTATGCTAACAGTAGCCGGCATAATGTAGATATTATTATGGCTTCTTTTCTATTCAAGTCGATCAGGCTTACCAAGTCTTCCTGATTCAGCAGGAGACTCCCTGATTCTCAGCTGAAATTGTGGTTCCCCGCCTACTCACACTGAACACCTCCACCCAAATGCTTAGTTTCCCTGATTTAATACATTTTAACTTTGTTGGAAGGGTGATACACAGGAATTCCTGAAATCTCTGCCCATTTACCTTCAATAATTTATAGTCCCAAACATAACAATCAGTAAACACAATAGGATACCTACTTTATCTCGAAATGACAAGCTGGTACTAACGCCTCCACCTGTCCCTGTGTTACTTCCATATCCCTCTAAACTGGAAAAAGATCCTCGAGAAGTCCGTCCTGATGTACGTTTCATCTTGTTCGTTTGAAGAGTGAGTTGCTCACACTATGTACTATTCAATACTATGTGAAGTTTCATCTACTGGCTTACTACGCAGTGCAAGGATATCCTTAGGTACTATTACCATAGGTACAGCCAGTATAAATAGCAGAATCTCAACTAACAGCGCCAATAAAGTCAATGTGAGCTGCAGCCAATTTGGTCATCTGATAAGCCGACTGGATGATAGTGAAAGAACAAGTGAGTGAGTAACTACTTATCCAGTTTTGACACTTGACTCCAAGCTAAATTGTTCAATGGGTATCCAAGGTGCTATGTTCCAATATCATGGAAGGCATACATTGACATAGACCATGATTATTAGTATAAATTTTGTATGTATTATATTTAATGACATTTAGAGGTTTTACAATGTGACAAGACGTGTCAAATCTTGGTTATCCAATCGTATCTCCACGTTATTATGAAACATAATGGAACATCTTTCAGACTATAATAAGCACTTAGCTGATATAATTGACCTTTCAAATTGTAGATAGATAAGTTGATAGTTTTGTGACATTTCGAGTTTGCATAGTTCATTCAAGATGTCACCTGGGAGATGTGAGCATTGGTAATAGCAGTAAATTCAAATATACTGATAGCAGGCATCAACCAGAATTCCAACCTGCCATAAATATTGCTCTACATTCAGTGGCAAACAGGGGATAGTTATAGCCTATCCAAACCTGTCAACGACGCTAGTTGTAAATTCATGAGCCATCCATGATACACAAGGCATAATCTCTTTCCCTCTCTAGCAAGGGATTCACCATGTACAGCAGAAATGTAAACTCTGACGCAGCCTACAGTTCATCAACTCAGATACTTACCAAATTGATGTCTTCTGTCTCCAGTATGGCTGTTGTATAAGTAGTAGTCGTGGACAGCATGATGCAATGGAGGAAGTCAGCAGAAGAGTGAAGATAGTACAGATGAAGTGCTCCAGCAGTAGCACTTAAAAGATGCAAATCATGTGCTAATGGTAACCTCTATGATTCTCCAGGTTACCATATTATGCACTTCTTAATTTGTATGCAGGAGTTCAGATACAAATGACTTTTATTTTATAACACACTGGCTAAAGGAGAGATTATCATGAGATTAAGTCGATGGATTAGCATTTCACGGAGCAATGTCATGTCAGTTGGGTAATAACATGAGTGCTACTAGCAGATAGCAGCTGTCTATGAACCAGATTACTACACACCAATTACCAAGCCAGGATCACAAGTGTACACAACTCTGGAAAACACCGACAGTGCAAACCTTTCAGATATCCTTGGAAACATTGGGGAGGTCTATTACAAGACACTAAAAACTGCAAACCAATCATAGCATCCCTAGCTTGGCAAAAAGAAATAGGGAGGCTTGGCAATCTGCTAAATGTAGAATTTAGAAATCGAAGAAAGCATGTGTGACTCATAAAGTTTCGACCTGTGCCACTGTTCAGCTCTTCGACACATAGGCATAAAAAATCCATCTTAAAAACTTTCAAGTGAACAAAATGCATCATTAAAAACCAACACCAACAGTGCCTATAAATAGAGAGAATATTGGCACTCGGAAGATTTCGAAAACACTTACCAAAAAAGAGTGGCAAGCACATAAGAAACAAATAAACTAATTTAAAGCCTTGTATAGAAGTTTATTCTATATGGGAGTTGTGTTCTCCACATCAAAAGTTGCACAGAAATTGGAAAAAGAACCAACAAAGAAAATTCCATTTTTCTGATGCGAGAAAAATTCAAAGAAAAGATTTCCAATTTCCATCCCTAATTAAAAGTAAAAAGTCTATACCAAAATACAGACTCAATATGTAAGATAATAAATGTCAAGTTTTTGATGAAATTTTCATTCATTTTTGGCAGGTGGACAGTAAGTTTGAGACCATTTATGCAATAATGGGACACTATGACATCTTGTAATCAATGAAACCTTCAACTCCCACCCCTTCCACCAGAATGTTAGAGTTGCTATGTACATATATTGCAAAATAGGGTCACATGATGTATGATTGTTCATGTGCAGCAAAAATAGATATAACATCACTGATGATAAAGAGGCCAGTAGTAGCTATCATAAATTACTAAGTGTATACCACAATCACTTCCACATACAATATAGGATTGTCATGAATGTGTGTAAACAGGTTTGTATCATTTTTTGGAATGACAAACTAAAAGGATTGAAAATACACAACAATATTGGAACAAAATAATCACAATCACAACATCCCACAAAACCAGTGACTAATTGTTTGCTTATAAGTGTAGGCTACATAACCTACATTAGGTTTATTCATACAGCAAGGGCATACAAGCTCACTCATTGTCAGACTACATGTAGTTGTAATGATTTACTAAATGTATTAATAGAGTAACCATATTTGTAAGCTGTTTTTCTAGCACCTCTCCCAGATGACAGATTCACATTGTAATGCTATCATGTTAGCAACATATATATGCTTACGCAAGTTGAATTTTTTTCAACCTCCGCAGACACAGTATGTCCTACACATATCTCGGTTCCCATAACTGCAGTAGGAATACGCTGGTTAAAAGCCGCTAAGTAGAAACCTGAACTTTATACAAAATGCTTGAAAATGGAGTCAACAATATTTAGATATAGTGATTGAGACATACCTTCCAATTAGTAGGTTAGAAGTGCAAGCATTATTGAGCATAGGTAGTCTTAGGTCTACTTACTGTTGATCAGCAGCACATACAAAGAGAAGATTGAACAACATCAAACATGATACACATAATATATTTCTAGCCTGTTAAATCTTAGAGCAGAATTATCACGGTTATTACAATACTCACTTTTTATTTATTATCTTTGGTTCTACTATTATTTTTCTTATGATATGTACATAGGAATATACTTAGGATGTTTGTTATGGTGAGAATCAAGTGCCCAATGATTCAAAAGTCAGAGCATAAGGTACATGTACATTAGAAAGTATATAAAATATTATAGGCCTAGGCCTATAATGCATTTCGGTAGCAAGGATATTTTATTAGTGAGCTGCCAAAGACTTGGTTTCACATTTGTGGAAATAGCTCACCCCTGGTTGGGGTGTGAACCTGAAGCTCTAAGGCACCTAATCACCTAGACCAGTGGACAGAGACATTAGCCACTACACCAGCTTGGCTTATATAATTTAAATTGATTTACACTCTCTATTAATAAGAAGTTTAATTTAAAAACAGGTCGACTAGGCTATAACTACTAATATTTACATGCAATGCAGTACAACTATTAAAATATTATCATAATTATCATGTACTGATAGCTAGGACTATCATTCAATTCTATAACTATAAATACGCTCCACCAACACCATCACATGCCAACTGCATATTAATACTATGCAATATAAAAATGCTACATTAAAAGTGATGGGTGTTACTTGACTACCAACTAATTCATATTTCAATATAAATATTAAATACAGTGAATAAAAACAGCTGAGTACCAGCTTGACAACTAACTAGTAACCTAGGCTACTGCTCCACTACTTACATATACTTTACTACTTTACTGATACTTACTTATATTACCCTATATATTATTTTTTATGTAGGCCTACTTGCAGTATAAGTGGGTATGTGCGATTCATTATTTTGTATGAAAGTGAGTGTAGTCTAGCACAGCAAAATAATAATCCTATGTCATGTGCTGTAGGCCCTGAAAAACCAACAACTGTCCCAACTTACTCCTACTCTCCCCTACAGTGTAAGTGTATAAGCCTATAATCGTTATCAGTAGCAAGATATTAAAATTGAGTAAAGTTAAGTATCATAATGCTAATAAAATACTACTATTTTCTATTACATTACATTATTATTACTTACTATTAATACTACTAGCTCTGCTATTTGCTAACAATAATCTTAATCTAATAAATTTAGTACATTTTAATTTTTAGCAATTATTTATCTTATGACAGTACTGAATTGGTGATTCAATTAGCAACTATACCAAGCTATCACTACAGCATTAGTAGATGATTAGTGTGAAGTACGACAATACCAACTATATCTTTCATCTGACTTAATCTTAACCCATACAACAATATGAATATACTCTACTGAATATTGAATAAATACATAGTAACATACGCTTGAATAACTACCTCACTCTGTCACTCACCCATTTGCCGAGGTGGAGGCATAGCAAAATATTGTTATTTTCCACCTTACAGAGTTATAATGTATTTATTAACCAACGAACAGCCTCAAGCATGTATTGACAAATAATTCACAGAAAAAACACGAAATTTAATATTTAGGTTACTAAATTTTCACACATTTACTTTCAGGAAACTATTGAATGAATGAAGTGCTCAGTTGATTGGGACATTCACACAAATTATGGTTGACATGAAATATATGAATTATTACGTGCATCTGTAAGATATGAGACTATGTCAAGTGATCGATAAACTAGGAGTACACAACTTCTGTAACAAATGTTTACACAGCCCAAGGGAGGACAACTACGCACTGTACAATGCACACGACTTGTGTGCTTGTTGGTTGTAATTTTGCACTAATTGTATGGGTGTTCCTAATGCGTTAAGCCGTTATCTACAAACAAAGCAAAATTGACATATGGTGCCTATACCACAGCTGCAAAGTAGATTTGTATGTACTATGTAGGTGTGGGCCTCAGTACTGTGCAACATTTGTTTATTTCTATAGCTAACAACAAATATAGCCTAGATACAAATTATGAAAATGGTCAAAATTCTCTTTCAGTATCAAAGTAATATGACGTATATTGAAAAGGTAACACATTTTCAATATACATGTACAATGGAGGTCTGCATGCTTGTAGCAAAGTATATGATAGATGCTCAAGTAAAAATAACAGGTATAAATGACTAGAGTGTGTACCTGAACACTAAAGGGCCTATTAGTGTAGGCGTTGGGTATGATGCCCACATTAACAAGGTATACAACTACGTTGACTGCAAAATTATATTATTATTATATTATACATGTACATGTAGGCCTACATACTTTTCTCAAAGGAAAGGGATGGTGCTACTAATATAGATGCTTACCCAAATTGCCAACACTACCATTGTTCTTGTTCAGTGGTCTCTCTTTCTTCTTAGGACGCTGGAGAGTAGAAGCTTTGCCCTCCTCTTGCTGCTTGGTTTTTGCTAAGTTGTCATAGCTTCTGGTCAACTCCTGTCGAGTGGGAGACTTGTTGTTGGACTTGTTACTCTCAGTCTTGGATATCTCATCAAGTCCATTCTCACAGCTAGTAGACATTGTTGGTATCTCCTTCATTATACAACCAATTCACAAAGGAGAAGACTTATTACTGAATTTAGGTAGTGATGACAGGGTTTTAGAAAATCAAATTCGCAGTATTCAAACTCAAGGATTTATTGCCAAATGAAGACAGCTCTGGGATAAAACTGTTCAGCTTCAATGAATAGAAGTGACACATAAGGTGACTGATGGATCACACTATGTAGATTGCCTATCAATCAGCTCAAATTTTCAAGTCACTCCAAACTCATATAAAAACAAAGCAGGTGAATTATAAAGGAGACTGGCATGTCTGGTTTAGAAACAATGTATTATTAAATAAATAGTACAATGTAGAGATGGTGCAATCTTGGTTGAATTATTCAGTAATTGAAAATGCTATAATTTTATAGACTGTCTACAAAAGAATAACTCTTGACATTCCATTGCTGTGTAGTAAATAAGATGTTATTTCGTTATCAGCTATCTACACACTCAACTACTTGTGGAGCACATGAGGGGTGTGTCAGATATTATTATAGAAAGATGTGTGCAGATTTAGAAGTGTGCTACCACTTGAAGCCTGTTTCTCCAATGACTGAACACCCTGTAGCCTGAGTTACAACCCATCTATGTGTAAGAATACGGTGTTATATGCATCTAATCTACACAAGTAGTGGGCTGTATGAATGTCTGGTAACTTTACACTCTTCTTATGAATTATTTTAAGTTGAGCTATTTTGCAGTGGACAAAATTTAATAGAGTAGCCAAGAGAAGCCCAATGTTATTTTATTCAGGACCATTTCAGAACCTGAAAGGTGACAGAACTTCGTTGTGTCATATAGTGTATTTTATACTTATACTTATGCCTGGTATATTCACATTTTAATTCAAAACAAGGTCTAATATTCAATAGTACGCTAGAAAAAGCTGTTGTTAATACATTGGATGGAATTCTGAAATGCTAAAATTGTAGAAAATCAACCAAGTTTAAACTGTGTTCTATTATTCTACAAGATCTCAGCAAGAACGCTTGTGCTACCAATTATTCTGCTCATATACATGTACCGGTCCAGCTCAAATCTGGAAAGTATAACAGATTGCACAGTTATCAGTAATAAAGACATTCCCGTCACTGGTATTATTATTACATTCCCAGCTTGGTTTAGCTGTGATATCCCTTTCCCCCAGTCTTCAACACAGGTTTGTACCACTTTATTGGACAGGCTGTACCTTCTTAAATGGCCTCACAAACTTGTAGTTAGCACATTTTGACAGCTTGTGGGTTACTGATTGTACTAGTACATAAGGTCTAGCTAACAGCCTGGTCTATGGTCTGCTTACCAACGAATAAGCATCAGTTTTCATTCACATATAATACTGCAGTATTCTCATAAGTTAGGGGAAGCTGAGGGTAATTTGGAAATGCAAGCATGTTGTATAGCCTAATTATCAAGGCCTACATTCAGTAGTTATTTGCACAGGTCAATATATTCTTACACAATTTTATTATGGTTTACTACTTGACAACTGTGCGGGCACCTTACTCTATGGAGCATACAAGGTAGTGTAGTATATAGTATGGTTGACAGGAATTAATAAATAATCAAAGGAATTCGGCTACCTATTGAACACAATTTATTTATTCTCTACCTAAATGATATTAGCATAATATGTAAAATAGACATAATATTTATGGGTCTATAGCGTCTGTGCGGTGTGATTGTCATCCACACAAACCCACAACTGCCGTCTGAATTTGGTGGACCGAGACACTAGAAATATATACAGTTCATTAACATATTCAAATTAGTTTTGGGCTAAGAGCTACTACTAATACCATATAATTATTACTAGTCCTAAACTCTACTAACAGTTTTCTAGGTTGACAGGTAAAACTTCAAAGTCTTGGCCAGGAAATGAACCATATGCAACCAAACTACTGTAAATGACACCCATGCAATCAAACATTAACTGTAAATTCCTCAACAAAGATAATAAAAATAGAATGAATAAAAAATTCTTAAAATTGCATAAATTATGTGATTCTGTTTAATCAACAGAATATGGTGAGAGATGATGAAAGTATCTGGTGAAAGTATCTGGCAGAGATACAAATCCCTTTCGCCCAGTGAGTCACATCCACTCTACACCAAACTACTAGTAAATAATAATACAATGAATGTCCTATACACTAAATACACACACAGTATGTACACTACATTATAGCACATGGATGTCAGTAATAATATAGCATATAGCATATACATACATGTAGGTATGTTAATGTACTATATTACACTAGACAGTACTTCTAGTACTAACAATTACTACATTACAGTATATGAGTGTAGAATAATAACTCTATTCGCTACTAGCTTGATGACATGGGAGGCGTATTGTCCTGCTGTTGTGGGGGTGGGTTATCTCCACCCTTATTGTTAGACATGGACTGAAGACTAACCCTATTAAATATCTTATCAAATGAAGCTTTAACCTTAGGAACAGTTTTAGGGGTTTTAGGAGTCTTACTGAGACTGGTCGGTGTGTTCACCTTATTGGACAAATCATCTTCCTCAAACATTGACAACATGTTCTGCTTCTGTTGCAGTTTTATGACCTCCTCCGGTGTCTCCTGAACTATTTCCTCTTGCTTTACAGGAGTTGTCTCCTTGTGTATGGGAATTCTACCTGGAGATTTCCATTCTAACTCAATAAAGCCATCCTGAAATATATAATGATGTTATTATGTTATTGTAGATTAGTAGAGTCCAGTCTCATTGCTTATAAAATGCATGTGCAGACTTTAGCATTTCTTGCTGATCATGAACAAGACTATCTAAATTGACAAGGTAGTGAAATAGCAATATTGGAGATTTAGACCATCTCTATTTACTGTACATTAATTACATTTAGTAACATACATTTAGAATATACATAACATATGACAACACGTCCAATGATTATAATGTGGGGATGGCAATACTTCATACTACCCAGAATGCAGCAATCCTAAACCAACATCCATTTACATTTACATTGTATGACTGCAAGTTATCCTATAGGCCTATGTGTATTACATTCTGTATATAAATTAGCTTATGGTTAGAACCTTGTCTAGTTTCTCGTAGAGTTCTATGATAGTTTGAGGGTCGGGTTCCCATATATCAGTACCGGGCTGTTTACTCGGGTTATACATCTCTTCATCACTAGAACAATCTCCCATGCCTGGTTCAGTTTTCAGCTCTGCCAAAGCCATTATAGAGATGATGCTATAAATAATAGGAGATTAACCATAATTATGCATATACATAATATTAATATGTTAAAGACATCATGTTGGAAACTATAGTAATGTATGAAGTAACACAAATATTCATGGGATATTGCCCCCTCCCCAAGTACTTTACAAAAACCAAATTAGAACCGATCCACAGCTACTGACAGATAGGGTCCTACATCTAAGCTAAACACTGAAATCAATTAGATCTATCCAAAAGAGACATCTATAATTCCGATATAATATCGAGCTATACTTGGGTGACTGGAAGCCATCAATAGACACAAATGTAGGTGAAGGCTCTGTTCCTTCAACAGTTAACTAGTAGCTGTGTAATTACCTGGGATTTCCATTCTCTTATAATATTGTCAACACTGCTGTACTAATTATTGTATATTTTATAAGATTCAGGAAATATGTCTATACAGTTACTCTAAATTTGATCAGTTAATTGCTTGATGCAGGGCATAAACCTATCATCTAGTGTACACCAATTGGAGTTAGTATACACCTATCACCTAGTGTACACCAATTGGAGTTAGTAGATCTCAAAAGTCCAATATTTTGTCTGATTTTTATATTTTAAAAACCATTAGTCACCTGCCATTATTTTGCGGGGATAAGTTAACTGCTAATGATAGGCGTATAACTGATCCCTATGCCCAAGAGAAACATCAAGAGAGGACAACTCCTCAATGGAAATAAATTCATACGTGTACTATGTAATTGTTCCAAGCTAATCATGCTGTGATCACTACAGGGAGGCTCCATAATGAACTGGTGTCAAAGGCACTTCAAGGCTTTCCATGGGACAGAGCAAATGCTCAGAAGTTACATGTTTATAACTGCATTGGGGAAACGGCTCAGGGTGGATGAAGCACTTATAACAGGGAGTAAGATTTGTGATTATAGTGAAAGGGTGAATTTTAGGGGCAGATTATAGAGATACACCTACATACAAGCAATATAATTGCAACTGTTAGATAACGCTCTTCCCCATATGAGGGCTAATGTACATGTCAGATGATGTGCATGCAGCTCACCTATCATCATTGATAACTAAAGGTGCACATCAACCAACTATACAATTTACCAGTTATTGAAAAGATAAAGTTCACACAACCACTTTCTCAGCACATTATATAGGCCTACATACATGTACATCAGTTGAGCTGTAATATAATAGCTGACTTTGGAGTGGACACTGCCAAATCAACAGCAGTGGTAATGATGATCACAACTTTAGTTTTGAATTAATATTGAACATTTCGTTCCTGTTTTAAATCATAGACAGCATCTCCCAAATGAGAACTTCCAATTAGTAACACAAGATTAAACCGTTTTAAGAAACTATTTGGGAAAAACGATGCCTGGTGTAATTTAGTCAACCTGAATAATCAATAACAGGTAGTTTGTATCTGAAAATGATATACACGTAAGATGTGTGGTCAGTCTGGCTATCCCCAGCCATCCTATTTAAACATGCTGCCTCAACAATATAATACAGGCATAAAAGTTAGATAATAATATTGTGTCAGTTATGTTGGCTGAACTTTCATGCTACCACATTTATAAACTGCAATAGCAGAACTAAATTACATCTATTATAGTGTAGATATTGCTGTCAACTCCCCCCCCCCCCCCCAAAGAATGGTTGAAGCATAAGGTGAACAGACTACAAGACTAGTACTACTGATCTCAGCCCGCCAACCATTTCGCAACAAAGAAACCAATTATATTGAGCTAGAGACTAAGATGGTACAAGAGTGGAAAACTCCTAATTTTAACGTGGAGCTCCTAGTCGCACTAGACCACCTGGGAGGCAGAAGAGGTGCGATAGATAGTTTTGTTGAATAACATGTTATTTGCATAGTTCAAGGTTAATTTCGAAGTTCTACCCTAGCTGCGCAGTAGGCCTACAGGTACATTGAACATGATTTCTATTGTTAATGTTATTTGGATAGTCAGACTTGTTTAGTTTTCAAACATGTAATGGTTTTAGCAAAAAACTATTGAGTATTGGTTCATATCAGTGATGATTGATTTAGTACCAACTGACTGTGTAATTTTGTTGGATCAGCTCATCAGGCCTATATGATGAACTTAGATGGGGGTTTTAACTAGCTTGTTTATCCATTTATCCATTTATCCATTCGAATAAAGTAGGCCTACATATACCTCAGTGGAAAAATTCATAGGTCACTAGACTTCTCAAGTCACATCAACGCCATTTCAGAAAAGCTAATGTCAAACATGGTTTTATCCCATGGGCTGTCTTAAAGGATCCCTGTCACTAATTACCTTGCTCAGCAAATGTAGATTTGTGTTAAAATGAAGGCAGCAGGAAAGTTACAAGTTGCAGAGTTGTGCTCTCAACATATTTCTGCTTCCCATGATGCATCGCGCTATGCGCTATGTGCTGCCCTAGGACGATTTTTTTAATGAAGACACCCTAAACGGCTATTTTTTTATATAAGTTGTATAGAGAGAGGTTTGGTTTTTTGAGAATATTTTCAAAAGTAGCCTGAAAAATGCAAAAATAATCCATGAGCATATACTACTTGCAACCATACACCCTTCAATTTATATTACACCCTCGAAAAAAGTTTTATTTTTATAGCTGCCATTGTTTATCCGAAACTATGGATTATCATACTAGCATCAAATTTTATAAACAAAACAAAGTCACATGACCATGCTAGCGGTCTGCACGTGGTATTTTGTTTACAATACAATTGATCACAGAGTTATTGCAAGTACCAAGGTACTATACTATCTATCGTTGTCTATGTCTATGGATTGAGTTGAGAATTCATAGTGCACAGAAATGCTAAGAATGGCGTTCGAAATTTGGATTTTCATTTCATAAATTTCATTTTCTAAAGAATATGAGCTTAGTTTATGGCCAGATTGTCAGCTACCACAATACTCAGCATAGTAAGCATTTAATATATGTACTCTTTTTTTTATTTATTTCGTTTAAAAAACAAATGACTAGGTTTGAAATTAAATATTATTATAATATTTATATTTATATTAATTTTTTAAATGATAAAAAGAATTAGATAACTTATAATACAAAAAAAGGAAGTCATGTGATTATGATATTTCATATTATGATAATAATTATTATAATGTTAATTAGGTTATATTATGATATAATTTAATATGATAATCTAAATGATTATCATATCAATCATTATGATTTTAACATATATTTATATTTATATTACAATACTGGTGAAACTAAATTTCAGTTAGTATTAAATTTAGTTTTGACAATCGGTCACAATGAACTTTGTAAAAATGTGAAGTTATTGTATTGTTGTATTAAATCATCTACAATATGCAATTATTCAAATATAATTTTGAATTTACAATATAAACATCCTGCGAAAATGCAAACAATAATTCCATCACAAAGTTTATTTCTAAAATAATCAATTGACTGATCTGGTCTATCCAAGATATTTGAATTACTGTATTTAGTTTATTCACTCTTTCAAGCCCCCCCCCCCCCTTTTCCCAGGCTAAATCTAAAAGATTGGTAGGACTGATGAGGGGCGGCTATAGGCACCCACGCCACCATCCTAGGCGTGTGTTCAATCAACCGTGCAATACTAGCTGTACTTTGTAATCTAGCAATGCTATGCATATCTAGGCCTCAAATCATTTTCTATTTACTAGCTCAGGCAGTACAGTCATTTTATAGTTCTGTAATAGTCATGTTATATGTGTAGACTGTACCCATGCATGTTCATGTTCCACACTTATCTTGTATTAACTCCCTCAGACGCGTGAAATTCATGACTTCTTGAAAATAGGCTGGTGTTGAAATATTTCCTATATCCGCCCCTGGGACTGATACTAACTTCATTAGACACAAACTCACCCCTATCTAATGCAGCTGAGCTAACCTGGTGTACTTTTATGTATGTTTGCATGGTCAAAGTTTCTTTTCGTTTAAAACAGCCAAGTTTTATTTCTAAAGCATTTTATGTTTTTATCGTATTTGTATCTTATGATGTACTCACTGTGTTGATTACAGGCTAGTTCCAATACTGTCAGCAAGTAACTTTCCTGACATCGATAAAGACATAGTTGCATTTGATTGTTTGCTGAAAGGAAGGAATGATCTGGTGAGCAGGGTAAAGACGCACACTCACCTTTGATGAAGAATTTGTAAATCGAATGCCAACCTCAATTTCTACATCCAGTTCTTTCTACTGGTAGGTGTTTATAATTTATTATGTAGCGACAAGGCTCGTTACAAGGTAGCATTAAAACCGTCTTCTTGAATTTAACTTATGCACAAACTTATAAACTCATTGAGGTAAATTTCATCAGTTTATCCTTGCAAAATGTGAAACACACATGCTTTAGCTAATAAAACTGACAACCCATGTGATTTAGGTTTTCATTCCGAAAGTCTTCTTTCTGTGCCATATCGAACTATAATAATATTCAGCTCTAGGAGCCGTGGAGACCCATTCGACTAGCTCTGCTATCGAGCAGCCACATTAAAGAATTGTGTTTGGCGCCATGAATATTATATCATTATAATTATTATTTAGCACAGTGAGATTCCAAAGCTGTATGAACGAACGGGAACAAAGCTAGACCAATTCCATGCGACCAGACACTGGTGTGGAAATTCAAATTCATCTATTCTCCAGCTTGCACCATCTCATCTTTATCTCCAATGTTGGAAAAAGCATAGGTAAGTGTTGTAGCAGTAATATGTTATGTACATTAACTTGATTATCAGTACTAGTACTTCAGCATCATCTATTCAACAGGGTGGGAAATTCTGCTGTGAGAGTTGAACCCAACCAAAACTACATTGCCACTAACTATTGATGTGTTCTCTTCGAGGGTCACAACCACTTTTCTTAATAAAATGCTCTACAAATTTGAATTGCAGATAGTACATATTGGATTGCAAAAGAAGCGTTCCAAATGTACAGTTCACCCGTACTCCAAGAGGTTTCTTCAACAAGTAACTCTATAAAAGGTGAAGCGTTATAGTGCCTCAGCATTCAAGCTGAGTGATTACGATTGAAAACAAACTTCTGCTGGCACGCTACATGGACTGTGTATCTCATTATGATTTCTGTTCATGTTCAGTACTTTACACATGTATTTTACTCTGGATTCAGCTGTTTTCATCGTTGTATTTTGTTATAAACAGATATCGTAAATAAACAATAAATGTTTTAAGATATTGAAGTTGAATAGTCATTTGATGTCCTCATATTAATAACTAAGAATAACGGTTACATTTTCAGAAAGTACGACAAATCAAATAATAGCCAGAATCATTTCAAACATTTTTGTTTAAATGTATATGAATCATAGTTGGGCGGATCTATACTTGTGCACGTGATTCCATGGCTATTGGTTTTAGTCTCCAGCACTTTGCCAAAAGTATACTAGTAGGCCTAAATTAATCTTGCAATCACAGTTCGGAGTCATAAAACGGAGAGGGCAATAAAATTTGTCTAGAGACTGTATTGGTAAATAGTCAGTAAATTGATGTTCATAACTACAGCCCTTACATGTCTTTGCAAATGGAAAATTGCAGTTTCATCTAGTAAAATAAATCCTCCCTAAAGCCTAAGAAAGATAAGAAAAATAGCACAAAATAAATGTAAAATCAAATATAATAGTCTATAAAGTATAAATTTTGAGCTGCATGTATTTTCCATTTACTATGGCTGCAAACACAAAAAAACATGAGTAATCTTGGAATTCAAAATAATGACATCTTGGAACAAAATTAAATCCACTCGGCTAATTGCAAATAACCATGAGTGCATAATATTAGTTCTTGTTAACATTAAAGCTTGTGGATTACGGTCACTTGAAACGGGGCAGTAATAATCGACTTAGTAAATAGAAAAGATTACTAATGTAACTGCACAATATAGAAAAAAATCAAAATGGAATTGGCCATCACAGGCATCAAATACAACATGTACTGTACTCATTGAAATTCTATTTACTGAAAGATCATACATGAAATATCAGGCCAACTGCAACTAATACATATAAAAATGAAAAAAATTCCAATTGTGGCAGAATATTAATATTTGAAGGTACCGGTCAATTACTTTACAAACCATACGATTGATTTGGCTGCTCGAATTGTTGGTAAGTACTTCAGTTCAAGCATGTTGCTTGATAGATGTTTCTATTCTACAACATTATGTGAACATGTTATCATACCATTGGATCACTTAAAAGTACATTAACATCAACAGATGGTACTTAAAATCAGACCACACTAAGCAACTGAATATAACTGCTAGGTACAATGTAATAGATTGAAAATGTAGAATACAAATCAAATCGATACCAATTTTGCTAGGCTACATTCCAAAAACCACAGTACAGAAAAGTAATATGTACATGCAGCAGTGTTTACAGCGAAAGTTTTGCTGTACTGATGCGTCAACACTTCACATTTTTTGATTAGACAGAACCTTGAAAGTTGATGATGCACTTACCTTATGTATACCTATGTACAACAAGTCAACTCAGTGTCCAAGGTACAATACTCGTCACTCAAGTATGACTTTAAGAGGTTGCCATTGATGGGACTTGACATTCCTGGGTCATAGTCTTGACAAACTGCTAAAAAGAAGCATTCATTACACACATTTTAGTCATCATAGTATTATTATTACAACAGAGAAAGCAAATGAGTTGACTATAGTGTCATCAAAAGTTTATTTTACTTACGGCTGCAATCAAAGGATACAATTATTTTGAAATTCAATAAATTAAGTTTTTGATTAGGTGCTGTATATAAGCCTACATATATGTAGATAGCAACAATCATAGTTAATCAAGTTAATATTATAATCCCAATATTTTATTTTGCATTTTATCCATTTTAGTAGAGTTTAAAATAGTAAAGTAGGCTACATTCATAATAATTAGCCATAAGTAACTAGTATGTTATTTTAACAAATTACTTATGTACCAATGTGAACAAAAAGTAAATAACAATAATTATCATTGCTATATCCACATGTATAAATAACTTTTTTTTAATATCAACTACACTGGCATAGTACATTCACATTGAAATTAAGAATTAAATTAAAATCAAAATTAATTTACTTTCATTGATTTGATAGATAACCCAGATATGATAATCAAATGATTGCAATTTTTGCTGTGCTTGCCATATACCTTGTATCATATCATCTCTTGTTAGCATTTTCATCTTGCAACAATAATTTCATTTTGGCAAAAGCAAAATATTATATTTTATTCTAATTCTGTCCACAGCCAACTGATTCCCATCGATCGCCCAATGGGTTTTCCCACACGTGTACATGCGCATTCGATTTAGTTAGCCAATTATAATAAAGTTCAAGTAACCAATCATGACGTTCGCTCTAGCGAGCACATGGGTGTCTCAAAATGTAAACAAAAACGGTGACACTGATC
Organism: Bugulina stolonifera; assembly: GCA_935421135.1. Taxonomy (NCBI): domain Eukaryota; kingdom Metazoa; phylum Bryozoa; class Gymnolaemata; order Cheilostomatida; family Bugulidae; genus Bugulina; species Bugulina stolonifera. Next base: position 24,587,295 of record OW285189.1, on the reverse strand, counting down.
CTTTAATATGATCTACAGACTTCAAAGCTAGATCTTACAAGCAGCTAGCATGACTAGTCATGGAGTACGCTTCAGCCTCCTAGGACCTGCTTACCAAAACTAAAGAAACCATATTGAAGACTGTACAGCGGAGAACAGCCAGATTAGTGAATGATAGCCTACCAAGTCCACAGAAAAGCAAACCAGCATGATTAAACTGGGATCCGAACATATTCTCAGCAACATGCATCACAACATCGAGGCTGCTCAATTCTCGGAATGACAGCTCTGTAGAAGATAAACGAAAGTATCATTCAAGTCAGCAGAGGTCACTCTTTCAGACTAAACAGCTAACTCTATAAAGTAATTTCACCTCATTATGATCATTATAAATCACTACGGTTGACTACGACACCACACTACAGAAACACTACCTCTTTCGTTCAATCAATATAAATATATTAGTATGTAAATCAACAGTTCAAATTTAAGGTAGACATACTGATACTGCAAAATTTTAAAAATTTTATTTAAATTAATTGCTCCAATATATGGCGGTTCGTTTCTAGACAGTGATCTACTCTGAACTGTTGTCTGCGGTTGACCCATGATTTTATCATATGATGCACAGAGAGCAGGATGGGCTTCGTATCTTGACAGCATTTTCAGCAGAAGCTTTACTCGAGTTCGGATGTCCAGCTGTTGCAGTTGAAGTTTCTCTTTGGCCTCCGTGACACCTCTCCTTCCTTTGATGCCACAGATCATTCTTCCACCTTGGTTTTGCACCCTCTCTAATGCCTCGATTTCTTTACTTGTAGAGGGATCCCATGCGCAGGAAGCATATAACCTAGCTCTCTCAGGTGCCTAGCAGAGAGCTCTCCTGATCATCATCCCAATTTGCTTCCTGGCAATGCAGATTGTATTTTGTGGCTATAGTAGGTTAGGTACATAATTAATAATTATAATAAATATAAATAATTATTAATAATTATTATTGTATTATATTATAATTATAATTATTATTATAATAATAATATAATTATATATCTATACATTTTTTGTATTAGCTCAGTGGGTTGATGATGGATGAATGATTGATGACCTAAGGCAAGTTGAGTTTCCATTTTTAAAATTATGCATATGTATGTTAATAATCTAAAACTGATGTGATGATCATGCTGATGTTTATTTCTATTACTTTGTTTCTAGCTCCCTTATTTCAAAAAGTTGTCCAAAAATTGACTTAGGACGCGTACCACTATATTATTTTAACCAATTTGGCATAATCGGAGAAAACCTGACTGCTTTTGATGATCACTAACACAATATTGTAGACTCACGAGCTATTAATGATCTCTCGAGCTTCACATAATTGACTACTATGGCTATTACATCCTGAGAGGTAATTTATACCTGTATAATTCTATCAGTCGGCAAGTTTTTACAAGCTGTGATTGGTTTATCTATATTTATTCGCAGATGATTGGATAATAAAATACACTTCTTCTCCAAATACCAATCATATTACACTATTTCACGTGGAGTAACTTCTGTTATCTATACTCAATAACGTAAACGTGAGAGACCGACTGCTGCTGCAAATAATATAATATAATAATAATTAATATATAAATAATATTTAAAATTAATCATTATAATGTTATTAATTATTTTATTACTATTGGTCTTCATGATAATTCGATAAAATTTTTATTTATTGTTGTAAGAATACTATTATAATTAATATCAATATGAATAGCAAACCATTACCATATAAAGTAGTCATTTAGATATAATTATTTATTAATAAGCAACTATTATTTAATATGGTAATGGTTATTTTATTATTATAGTATTAAATTTTAATGAATATAATAATTAATAATTTTATAATATAATATTAATATAAATATTTATAGTTTATTAATTAATTTATTTGCATGTGTGAATAGACAGACTCTTTACTGACAACACCATGGAAAAAGTCTGAACGAGCTATTCAAATGCTTAGGAACCTGTGTTAAACACAAATTCTCAGATACCATGAAAGAAGGATGCCAACTGGTTAGTTACGAACCCAAGAGATGAGGCCGAGATTTTTAATTAATGCGCAGTTTTTCATTTTTGTCGGTCTTCTGTCGACCATCAGATGAAACAGATTACAAAGCTCTTACTCTCAGCTCTACAATGACTGAATGAGAAATATTGATGTTGTCATCAGCACACATGGTGTCCACAAGCAGATCAAGTCATCGAAACCATGCAAGGCAGCAGGACCAGATGGCATTGGCCCCAGAGTACTGGCTGACATGCTCGCTGCTTCACTCATCACTCTAGTCCAGTTATCTCTAGACAAGGCTATTGTCCCCAAAGACTGGAAGAAGGCGCCCATGTGCCCCATCTTTAAGAAGGGAGGGAAATCAGCAGCAGTCAAATATCGGCCTGTAAGCCTTACATGCATCACCAGTAAAATAATGGAACATGTTCTTACTTGTCATTTGCCGAGGAAAAGAACATCTTCCACCCTCAGCAACACCTATTTCACTGTCGCCAGGGTTGTGAAAAACAACTGCTGGGAAAATTCACCTCCTTGTCATCTTGAAGGCATGCCACACCGAGACCTGATATTGAAGCATAACATGCTAGTGTAACAAGTTTCCTCTTGTCGAAGTGCAAAAAGCTCTGCTCTCTTGCTTTTGATGACCTCAACCGCTCTAGTATGTGTCACTTCCCATCTGTATCTTTCTTCAGGAATTGGTGCTGTTGCACTGAAGTTGGCACTGAATTATGAGAAATATTTCGTCATACCGTGAAGTTATAGGAGCTCTGTCTCATCTTTTGGAGCTTCCATTTCAGTGATGGCTTTGCCCTTTATTGGGTCAGGTTTGAGGCCCTTTTCATAGAGAATGTGTTCAATATAGAAAACTTCAATCTTCTTGTATACAGACTTCAGTTCTGAAAGATTCAAATTGATCTCTTGAAGCCTTTTCAATATGGTGTTTAGATTTGAATCATGAACTGAATTGGTTTTCCCTGATATGAGTATATTACCTGTGATTAAATAGTATGGATTACGGTCCAAGTGTTGTTCTATTGTCCAATAATACATGTAGATACCATTAGCGGAGTATTCTCATGGACATTCTTAACTATCTGTATCTCACAAAATAAATAAAATATAATAAATAATGGCAGACTGTCATGACCGAATATGTCTGTGGCAATTTATATACCACGTGCTTAGGTGTGTCCTATTTACAGTGGTGTGTACTAACCACCACTCTTCAGTCACTGTCTGTTATGAACCCAGCGTGAAGCACTTTGCAACAAGACCGGAACAGTGCTGGTGCTGCCATTTTCACCTGCTCCTTGGTGATGTGACTGCCCTAGTTTCAGAGGGCAGAGGTGGCTCTTTACCCTGCACGCAGATGATATGCACACAGGGGATCTTTGTTATTTTAAATCCTGATCCACAGGGACTGCGTGGTCCGCCTATGCATGAAAAGCTCGTCACCGCCAGAGAATCGAACCCAGGCTGATACTGATGAAATAGAGTTTTAAATATTAGATAATTTATGATATTAGATACAATTTCTCTTCTAGAGGTATGCAATCTGCTCAATGGTCTTGAGAGGATGGTGTAGTGTCAGTTCATATCACTAGGGCCAATGCATGTGTTTTTCTTTGGTGCTACTACCAGAGCTAAAACCCATTTTTCCGTCTTTGAACCCGATTAAGAGTGCAAGACAAATTTACCTTTCGTAGTACACGTGGGACATCGGGGTCAAGCATTGAATTTTGGAGACGAGCATTCTACACAAATGATATAGGTAACAAGGGGATGTGCATCAGTTTTTTTGGAAGATGCCTGCATTGTGCTCTTGATTCTTTATACCCTACATCATCGATTATGAACATTAACATAACTCTATAACATCTTTTAGATAATGTTTTAAGACTCAGCCAAGAGTTCCTGCCACCATGTCATCTCTGGTACTCAAGCTCCTGTCGAGGTCACTAAACCAACACAGCAGGCTAGTAGGAAGAGCGATATTTATTGATAATTTTTCATGCAGTAGATGCATAGTTCGAACATTACAAACATCACCTCAAATATTCCAAGTAAGAAAACCAGAAGATGAGGAGTCTGGTAAGGAAATAGATGTACAGAGAGAACGACCCTATCAGCATTTGTCATTCGGTGAAAAAGGTGTGTATTTATAAGTTCACATATTTATAAGTTCACAATTTTACCGCAATCTCTACATGACTTTAGCTACACCGTATATATCCTCTATATATGAACAGTTACTTGACCTACTGCTCCACGTAAATCACTTTGTCTGACTACCATATACATATACTTGTATATGCACATTTATTGCTAACTAAAACATCTTTTTAGAAGCATGACTAATTATCTGTGTTGCTTATATTTTTAGCTGCTAGAGTTGGAACAGATTTGACATATTTGGTAATAATAGCAGCTGGGATTGGAATTACTGGTATGCATCATTCAGCAGTAATCTCACTGTACTTTAGAGTTGCGCTCTCTTGACCTCTTATGCATGTATTACTAGCAAAGAATTCTTCACTGACAATCAGCTGATGTAGATCCATGAATCGACAGTATACTAATTTGCCTGTAGTTCCATGATTATGTTGTGTGTAATTGTATGATGTATTCACAATGTACACATCTATGTGTACATCATACTGTACAAATACACACAACATATATACAACGTACATTGTATATATACATGTATATATCACCCATTTGTTTGTGTATTACCACCCGCCAGGTATACTATTCTACGCTGTTGGTTCAGAACTCTTCTCATCTTCTGGACCCAATGCTGTTTACAGTAAAGCATTTGCCAAGTGTACAGAGAGTGTCAAGGTTGGTGGAGTTCACCATATGATTGCTAGATGATACAAATGTTAGCATTGTCTGTTCCGATTTTTACTATTTCTGTAAATGTCTAGGCTATATTTATGCATAGATAACTATTGGTTGTGTGTGAGAATGAAGCAATTTTATACTAAGATAAAACGGCTGTTATACAATGGACATATTCACATTAGGTACTATGACAAGCTGCTACTAATACTACTATTATGTAGATGGTGATCTCATTGTAGGTCTTAGATGCATTAGGGCAGCCAGTCAAGGGTCATGGAGAGACCTCTAGGAGGGGGAGAAGGCAGCATGTTCAGTGAGTAACTTATAGTCTACTCTGCAGTATGTTAGGAGTAGTTAGAGAGAAGAGGGTTAATTAGTATAGCCTACAACATAGTGTCTTGCTTGCATGTCCGAGTAACTATCACTATAGTATCAGCAGCCTACTAGACTACAGCACTAACCTAAACAGATATAGCTAGAGTTACATCTCACTCCCTCTACCATCACCTTATGACTTGCAGTAAATCATCTACAAAATATATACACATGTTTTATAAAAACCTGAACTTCTAACCTGCTTGCTCCGGATAGGAGTCATAAGTGTTTCTCCCTCCAGTGGTGTGTTGGGTAGACACTGAGCGTTGCAACAGGTCCCCATGAATATATTGGTCGGTCTGACTGACTACTTGGTAGCTCACACTTCCTTTTTTAGATCTGCTACATTTACCACAAACTCTGGAGAAGAACATACTAGAATTAAGTTTTACCTCACTGGTGCTTTTAGGACTGCTACTGTCCATGCAGAAATGTTCAAGGTAGGATTCGTTCAATCAAGCTACTACCTTCTAGTTACTTTCTTTACGATGTATTCATTGATTCCTCTCATCAGCCCAACATTGTTTACGTTATATTCCGTTCCAGAATTCAGACGGCAAGCAAGAGTTTGAGTATCTGATTGTGGAGTTAGATGGCTATCCCCCAAAAACTATAGAACTTGAGCGAAGAGTTCGTCAACAAACACCAAAATTCTCCTTCTAGTGAGGTACCCATTATATACATTGGAGTGGTATTCTGTACATGATATACATATATATCAGTATATTAGTTTGATTGTGGATTGATACTAAAACTCTTCTTTTTATATTATTACATGTACCGTAGGAACTTTCTATTCAGTAATTTATTTTTTGGACCTGACATTGTTATTCTATTCTACTGATAGATGAAATAATGAATTATCTTCTTGTGGAAATTCATTGGAATTTATTTACTTTGATAATGTTATAAAAATAAAAGATAATTCTTCATGTAATTAACAGCAAAAAGTTATTTTGGCAACAGCAATCACTGCAATTTTGTCTGAAAATAGAAAGTTTACTAGAGTAACATTTAAAAACGTTTGTTCTATCAACCATTTGAACTGAATTAACTTCGAAACACTAAATAAAAATAATTATTGATAGAACTCCTCTAGTCAAATGAGATTCTACTAAATATCTAAGTGAACATGGGTGATTATTACTTAGACCACTAGCTGGGGTTACTATGCATGCTCTTCATCGGACTAGGCTGCCTGGACGTCTGCGATCTGTCGCCCGCCCTAGTGGGAGGTTTACTACTGTGCACTGTGGGTGGTCTGTCGGCCATTTCATCCTCGTCAAACTCATCATACAGTTCCTCCTCCTCTTCCTCCTCCTCCCCTAACATCTTCCCTTTGTTTAGTGCTGTTAATATACATGTACATTTGTCTGATACATGTATACATCATGTATTTGCAAGCATATTTGAGGTCAAAATTTCATCGACAACGTTAGGATATATAAACTGGAGCTATGTAGGTCACCTTCGTGTAGTCTTTTCAATGTTTTTACTAGTCTTTCTCCTTTTTCTCCCCCTCCAAACTCCTCTTTCCACTTGATAAACCTCCTAGCTTGTGGATCTGCCTTTGCTTTGGGTGGCCCTCCTGTCCTCACCTTGACAGTGCTATTTGCATAGTGATATACTTGGGTTCCTCCTTCTCTTTGGGAATCCTAGATATTCAGTAACCAGTTTATAAAGTGACTGATTCTAATACATACTGCTGGTAGCGATTTAAAGCTGCAGTTCCTAAACTAATGTATATCTATGATATCCCCTATCATGATATTACACTACAGCTTCAGACGCCATCTTGTATGAGGGTTTCTATAATTAGTATCTGCTAAAGTTCCCAACGGACAGTGATTAATTAAAGCAGCAATAACAAATAAATTTAACTGTGCACACACAGAGATAGGAAACGTTTGAAAGTTATAAATCTACTGAAACGAAGAAGGTTAAACAATGTATAGGCCTAAACATAGAAATATGGGTATACATGTACAACATAATATGTACAGAGAGGGTTTAAAGGGAACTCTGGGAAACTGGAAAGTTACAATATAGAACTATATCTATTAACCATACAGACAAAGTTACCTCCAATTCTTTTGCCAATGTTTTTATCATATCCTGTAAGATGAAGAGATGCATGCATACAATGTGATGACAATGACAAACATAAGCCGGCTGTTGCAACCAAAGTAGTAGAAAACAGAATCCAATCAACTTCTGTACTCTACTGTACCCACCTTGTACGCTATGTCATTCTCATCTGATACAGTGTAAGTCTTCCTTATCCGAGAGGGAGGCTTTGGCCTTGGCTTCACAGCCTCCTCGCTCGCCCTGAGAAAGAAAATTATAGAATATAACCCTCCTACATCTACATGTACCTACACGCACATTCATGTGATAGAATAAATAACAACTTACTCCATTTTTTGTCTTCTCAAAGCACGAGTTTTTACAACATCATGATAGCTCTCAAACATATAATTGCCACTAAGAGACGGTCTCGTCTCTGCAGGGTTCAAACGTCGTACATCTGTGTAAGGTACTAAGGCTCCGTGTCCTCTAGCACAGTGAAAGTAACGTTTGCCATTCATAGTGCCATTGTGGGTGGAACCAACTACAATGTATTGGAAGATGCCCATAAAAAGTGTAAATTATCGTAGTACAACTCCTGACAGTGAATGACATGTGACTGTTCACTACTTCGAGACTTGGCCTGTACATTACCGCACATTACTTACTGTTATCATCACATTTGACTCCGACATACACTGTTGGAGCAATCACGTTCTCATCTAGTAGTCCAACAAACTGAACTTCTCCTGTAACACACAATTTATATTTGTTGGACTAACATTTCCTTACTTATAAGTTTGGTATGCTTCTGTTCTGCACTGTGTCCATTACCAAGATTGTAGTGAACTTTCTCCAGGAACGAAAAAATTACATATTATCATGACTACCATCTTACAAATGCCCATGACAAGGACTCATATATGATTGGGTGACAGTTGTAATAGTCAAGCACATTACCCGGTAGCAACAGGAAACAAAGTTTACATTCATCGTGTGGATGAAGATTTACCTGTATGTCTGCCATTGACTATAACCCTATCGCCGACTCTGATTCTCCAGTCAGCTTGCTCTGGTCTGAACATGGTAGAAGTTTTCTGAGCTCGCTTTAATACCGGCTCACTGAGTATGGATGTGTTGGTAAAGTTATCTTTCCAAAATCTCTTGCATGGTCCACACGTGCACCCAAATGGATCAATCTCCACTTGTTTCTATAAGATACAGATATTATGCTGAAGTACATGTAACATACACGTTATACAACCATTTAGAATTATAGCATCATACAAGAGATAAATAGTTGCTATTGGTATGGGTAGTTTGATGTGGGTCAGATCATAATTTGAGAACATTCTCCTTCATATTAAAATTTATCTGAGCATTGATGAGTAAATAGTTAGCAGAGAGGCTATTTAGTTTCACTCACGCTGCCAGAGAAAGTTATGCATAGAAAATATATGATTATATTGAAAGTGTCTACTAAGTTTTGTTAATGAGCAGTGAATACGTTGTGCTATGTACAGCTAGCAGCCATTTTCTAATATGGAAAGGATGGAGGACTGTCGGCACTCATTTTATCTGCAAAACCTGGTAAGAATTGGTATAGATAGAAATCGTTATTACCCTGGTTCTACCAAAATGTTAAGAGAAGTAGAAAGTTGTTATTTCGTAGAGGAAATTGGTACCGCGTACACATTTGGAATTGTCTCTCGTTTATGATATTCCCACCACCAGAATTCACTATTAGTAAAGCATTCTGAAATATCTTTACCAAAACTCGATTAAATAAATGTTCTTGAGTTTTGAATGAAGTGATATACAGTGGATATCATATTCCTAATCCAACTAGGAAGACAATTCCAAATGTAATCGGGGAGTTGTGACAACGTGCAGTCTGGGTAAAATTAGAATACATGTTGTTGTGCATTTGGGTGTACCACTATACACTCTGCATTCACCGCAGGTTTCTTCCGCCAATGAGAAGCGGAACTTGGAGTCGAATCGAAGTTATCTTGCCATACAGCAAGCACTTCCTGTGCGAGCCTTTCCTCATGTAAATGCTACAATGTCACCGGAGATTACTGATATGTACAATATTGTCAGAGTTAAAATATTTAAACTTGCTACGTGAAAATTAAATGGGTTACTCTCACTGGGTCTCACTCTGGTCACTTTATACCATTAACCAAGTTATAACATCAACTCCATACCAACGTATTGTAAGTATCTCACCAATGGTTCACAGCAACACGAGCATTACTGTGGCATGCTAAGCATTTATTACAACAAAACAACTAATGGTAAACTTCACAGAAATATAGCAACTAATATGTGGTTTGATTCTAAATATTTTGCGGGTTCTCTATACTATAACAAGTTCAGAAAGATGACTTGGTGGTGAGCTAGTATTATACAATCTATGGGTATCTAAGGCTACACTGTATTATCATATTATTGTACCTGAGAAGAGCGTGCAATAGTTGGTGTTGACGTCTGCTCTGTTCTGGCAGCAGCTGACTTGGCCTCTCCCTTCACCGACATGGTGAGTGCACGTTAAGGTGGAGTTACTTACTTCTGTATCAACGGATTATGGATCCATTGCAGCAGTGTATATGTACATTAACGCAATATATCGTTATTACCTAGTGTACACTAAGTCAGCAATATGGCAGCCACTTCATTATACTATTCACAATAGAGCACTGTTGTCATGGCTGCATTGAACTATGATAAACAAACATTTTCAAATGATATTAAATTTCACTATTGTGATTGATAAAGGGTTCAGCAGTGTAAATAGCAATAGCATTAAGCCGTTCAGTTGTATGTAATCTGCAAGTGGTGGTGCTTTGATGTTATATCATTATATGTACAATCAAGAATAATTATACAGCACCCTTACTCGAAGGGAGGACAACTCTTAGACCTAATGACCGAATGGAGGAGGTGGAATAATGATGTCATATTTATGAGGTTTAACCTCATGCTGGCTGACTTAGTGCATAGGCCTAATAACAGGGGAACTACAATGTATTTCTGTACTCTGTTTTTATGCAGGTAAAATTAGCTGATTCCATAGGGAATACATTTGCTTACTTCCTTTGTTACAAACTACCCACAACATATCATAATATTATCATAATAATATTATGGATAAAAATGTTCAAGTCTAGAACATCTTAAACCCATTTCTCAACTTCTTATACTACACACATGTCTAATTTTTCATATATTGAGGCAAATCAGCGTCAAACGTATCTCACTAGTGATAACAGCAAGATTTCACACATGAGACAAGCGGAGATAGAAGACATTTGGGCATGCTTACCACTTTCAGTATATTCTCAGTTGATTAATAAATAGTATATCTAGTATAGTGGGCCATGTGTACCTTGCACAGTGGGGCCATGTGTACCTTGCACAGTGGGGCCATGTGTACCTTGCACAGTGGGGTCATGTGGACCTAGTACAGTGGGGCCATGTGCACCTTGCACAGTGGGGTCATATGGACCTAGTACAGCGGGGTCGTGTGGACCTAGTACAGTGGGGTCATGTGAACCTAGTACAGCGGAGTCGTGTGGACTTAGTACAGTGAGGTCATGTGGACTTAGTACAGTGGGGTCGTGTGGACCTAGTACAGCGGGGTCGTGTGCTATTGTGATGGTACAGGACATTTGTATACGACTCCAACTCCCGGACGAAGCTCCATCGCATCTTAAGTGCTCAGTAGTTGTTATAGCACTACTCATCTGACACTCACATTCTCATAATTAGTGTTCGTATACTTACCTTTAACTGTATTGCATGTCCAAACCATTAATTACTGTCTATATACGTGTCTCCATGTGCTCATACTCACTACTTATTCATGTATTGTTCCACTATATAACTGTATATAACTGCATGAATGTTACTAAGTCTTTTTAATGCCTTTTATACCCATGTACAGAGGCCCGACCTCTCAGAATCCATTGATATTCATTTTGTACATGAATTGGACCATTATAAGCAACTTTTGTAGAACCCGACCTATTTTGGGTCGGCCGTCGGGCTTCCGGCGGCCATCTTGTTGCGCAACTTCCGGACGACCACACGTCGTCTTTTCCCGACGTCATGTCGGCCGGAAGTCCTTATACTATATAAAGGGCACTGTTTTACTGTTCATTGTCTCAGTCTACACTTGGCTTTCAATAAAGACACATCTATACTTGATACAGGGACTTTCTCTTCCTTTTACTAGGTCATTCGCTTAGCGAACCGCCTACTAGGTTGAACTACTCTCTTTCATTGTATAGTCTGAAGGTCGGACTTGAGATCAGATGGGTCGTCTTTGGTAGTATTTGGGCTACTGAGACCGCTCGATCTTTCATGTAATGCGAAGTCCTATTACCACTCATAGGCACTTCATTTCTGGGTCGATAGTCGTCCAAGGACGACCGCACCAAATCACAGAAACCATTACACTATTTAGAAAAGAGGCACCTCTTTAGTGTTCCGTTACGATACTCTAAGCAAGTTGTGCTGACAGTGAGGTTTAGTGTATACATTTATTAAACAGCATCAGTGCTAATGTACACATATGTAATAGATTAACATGTAATAGGTTTAACCTTGCTGTCATCAGGGTAGCTCAGCTTGTAGCAGACGTCCTCTACCATAGATGTCACCTTGCTCACACACGACTCATACAGTTGGAAGCTAGTCATAGACTCTGTTAGTACCTGGACACCACTAGGTGTTGATGTACCAGCTGCTTGTAGATAATCCGTTACTGACTTGAAGTCAGTACGTATTGATCTCAACTTCTCCTCATCTGTAACAGATTAGATGATATATTTATAAAATGGTAACCATAGGAGCAGCTATCTCTTCTATTAAGTGTGTATCACCAATATGGAGTTATCCCACTGCTACTTGATGTGTTAGAGTGAGGGAATGACTACTCCAACAACATTATGTTGTGAAGTATACACATTAACTTATTTGGATAGATTATGCTACAGGAGTTGTGATGAAACTGAGAGAGGACAACTTCTAAATCTATATGACTTGAATAGTAAGGATCACTAACCTCTTCCTCCACACTGAGACTACAGATTGGTATTCATATAACACTGAATAACTAAACAGTAGAGAATAGGACTCAGTTTATATCCCTACAATTTCCTTGATACTACAGTTACCTTATTTACATAGAGAAAGGTTGGTAAGAGATAATGAAGTAGGAGAATACTGCATGATACTCACATACAGTCCAGTCCACTGCTTTATACACTACACGATTCTTAGATATAAACTTCTCCATGTCTTTCTTAGCTTCATTTGTACCAGCCTTACCTACCATATCTCCAAAGGTTAGTAAGGTTGATGACTACAATGTAGTAATACAATGTGGTAATACAATGTGGTAATACAATGTGATAATACAATGTGGTAATACTGGTAATAGCCTTTCTATGTACATTCCATACTTGCAAATACGAGTATATAGAGTATCGATATTATGTTAGTATGTTAGTATATTAGCATAGAGTATCGATACTATGTTAGTATATTAGCATAGAGTATCGATACTATACTAATAAACCAAGAGTGTGTGGGTGAGGAGTTGAAGAGCTCAGTATATACTCACCACACAGTGTGTGCTGTTCACACCTCCAGGTGGATTTAAACAGACGTAATAGTTCTTCTGAACTAAGTCTAGTAGCTCTTTGCCATGGGAGGTCATAAAAGCTGACCAGGATTGAGATACATAAGCCAAGTTATCTGAAGTCATATAATGTTACATGTACGTACATATGGCACCACGGCTAGCATAGACATATCATCTTGAGAATTATATCGAAAACAATGAGTACAATAACGTAGTACATACTTACCCATCCACACAGAGGCATCAATGACAGGGGCAGTAATACTTGTTATATTAGGAGGTGGTCCTTTTAGTGTAAGGATGTAGCGATCGGTGCCCTGTGGTCCCTCCATCAAAGTACGGGCAGCAGATTCTAGGTTGTTTGTCATCATGACTTTACCAGTTTCTAGCAACGGCAAGCAGTTCTTACTAGCCGAGATCATGAGTTGAGCTGCAAGATATTCACAATCTCAGGCTAGAGTTTCAGAAGGATGAGTGGGTGTGCTCACATTTAAATTTGAAGTCAAGGCTATAACTTCGAACATAACTTTATAAACAATGAGGTACATGTAAAATGGCAGGAAACATGAATAATACTAAAAATTTATAGTTTTCAATAACCAGAAAATATATTGCTTTATATTACATTATGCATGTACAATGTACAATGTACATGCATATCATACACGTATACAAGGGAACTGTCATACCTGCCTGTAGTGTCTTCTGTACTCCCAGAGTCAGCGTATTGCCATGGAAGTATGAATCAAATACCATTTCTGCCTTCTCTACCACAGGTCTTAACAGATCCACTGATTGGCTGGCATTGTTTGCTACCTCCAACAGCCTGTTTACATCCTGTAAAATTCAAGAATAGAAAGTTTTTGTCTCATTTTCATGAAATAAAGAACGATGGGATTGAATTCACATACACATGAATTCGATCCAACCCCTCTCGATCTCAGAACAATTTCATGAAAATCTAGGACTGTGTAGCCAAGGAATTGTTACTATTGTAACTTGAAATGCTTCTACAGGTTTGTGATTTGCAAATAAGGATTAAAAAGTAAACAAATCTGAGATGTGATCATACTTCATATAAAATAAAACTAATGTTTTCTGTTAGAATTTACAAACTGATAAAAACAATAAAAATTAGTTGAGCTAATAGCTGGTTGGCCGATGAACCAGAGAAACAATCATTAACATAATCTATCTCCTTAGTGGGTGTTAGTTAAGATGCAACAGAACATACATATAACTGCATTATCTATTTATATAGAGACAGAATAGTAAACAGGAAGTGAATTTACCTGATCAACGAATGAATGAGCTCGCAGTATCACATTTACGTAGCTTTGTAGCTCTAATGGGAAGGTGGTAGTAGAAAGCAAGTGTTTTATGGAAGGAGAGTTAGAGACACTGAAGCCAGTTGACTTAGCCAGACTGTGGAAAGGGCCAACCATGTCTAAAACAAGACGGGTTGAGTAGGGCACCTTATTACTAATGTCAGCAGCATGCTAAAATCCCCCAGTATATATTATAGAGTATCATCACATGACTGATACTACATGCTTGTAGCATGTTCAATATTATATACATGTAACATTCTGTATTTACTCATGCAGATTGTCAGACGCCTCTCTATGTTGGAGTTGAACTGTAAAGATAAGAGGTTTTCTACTCCAGTGTACAAGCACCTGAGACTTACCCGCTACAGCCTGTAGAAGCTGCACACCACTCGTCATGTGATCACGCAGCAGACGACTGTTACCAACAGGTAACTTTAGGCTAAGAGATTCCTCCAGACCATACAGCTCATTGATAAGTGCCAGTGTATATGGTACACTGACCTTAGCCACTGGTCTAGACTTCAGGATCACTGTAGGGCTTGAGTCAGACCTCAACATATTCTGTAGAGCTACATGTACATTGGAGCACAAGCTATTTACATTATAAAGGTAGATTGAGGTTTTGCAATGAAACAGCTATATGTGTTAACAGTATTACGGTTTGCAACATTGCACTATTTGATATATTCGGTGTCTACGGTGTAATATTATAATTTCTGTATGTACTATAGGATATTGTGACAAAACTAGACTTACTGGTTGTGTAATAGACAGAGATGGCTAAATCTCCACCACATTTCTCTCCCAGGCTACCAGCACATGGTTTATTACAAAGGGAGTCGTCTACTTTCCCATATTTAGCAAAGCTACTACCACAGAAGCACATATCTCCATGCTGTATAAAAAGACATATGGCTGCCAGTTAGTCTGTGTAGACCACCAGAAAGTAAGCTACAGCAGTTTCAGTTGTTGTGTTCGGGCATTTTACAGGAAATGCTGATAGGTGAAATTGATAGAGAACCATGGTGTGAGAATTGTGGGAATATAGACTATTAAAAAAGTATGTGGAGGTGTTTTATCACTAGAAGGATAACGCTCAATACTATTAAAGGTGAAGTGATAGAAGATTCGGTGCATAAGGCAACACAACTCTGAAATTAGAACTAATTCAAGCTGAAATATTCCGCAAGGAGACAGCTAGCAGAAATCCAAACTTCTACATTTCATACACTTTCTGCTTTTATGACAATAAGTACAGGCCTCCTACAGTATATAGTTTGCCACAAACATGTTTTGTAAAAACGAATGAAATACCAGACAAAAGAAGAAAATGGTTGACTGAATACCACCCACTCTCACTACTCACCCTAATGTTAGCAAAGTGTGCTCGGTTTGCTTTACAATAATTTATACACTCTCCTGGAGTCATTATCCATTTGTCAATCCAGTGTGCCACGTTATCCGTGTTACCTTCTTCCTTATAACAGCCTACATACTGTGAGCCCACATCACCTGCATGCAAATAGGCTCATTAACAGATATCTCAGGTTAGTTCAAGCACTCAAAGTAACATTTCCCCATAACAAATATGAGCATTAGACGTAGTACCTATATCGACCTATAGCAAACGTCTCCCATAAGCAACTAAATGCGTCAGGTAATGGGCATTTGATACGATGACTCTAGCAGTACAATGTGACTACTGATGACATATCATACATTTAGTTCACACAGTGAAAGGGTGATAGTATAATATACTTCTATAAACAAAGACCGGTTCTAGTAAGCCCAGAGAGCGTGTCTCCAGGACAGGGGTATTATGCAGGTATGTATTAGATTACCAGAGGCTACGTAGACCCGCAGTGTCCATTCTCTATGGTGACAAGGTGTGTGGGCATCGGTGTGGTCAGCTGTGCCAAGCTGTTCATAGGATCTCTCCGTCCCACAGTAGCAGGCTGCTTTTCCATGTGCTGCCTACAGAGTTCAGCCATTCAAATGTAAATCGTGTGTAGAAATATCTTATTTAGCTCAATAGCGAGTATAATAAGGGAGAGGGCCCATCACAACATTGATATCATCTAGTAACTTATGCACTCTATTTCCTGACTCGGACTGTTACAGATTTGCTGTGAAAACAACCTCCAAACAGAATACAAACAGTAGTAAGATAGTAGTACCGTTTCTATTGCTGCGTACTTCTGAAATCTTGTAGCACACGTTTCTATGCAGTCTGATATGCTAGCTCCAAACAAACTGTCCTTGCCCCAGCCGGCACTCTCCAGATCAACAGGTTTAGAGCCAACCTTTAAAGTATAACAACTTGAGAATGTCGAGCAGTTGATGCCTACAAAATATTGTAAGAGAATTAAATTTTCCATTTAGACTAGTTTCAATCTTTAAATAATTATTTGGACCTCTGAAAAGGGAGGCTGGATAGCTGCCAAAATGCCAGGAATACAATAATGAAGTACAAAATAGTCTTTACTCTTCATTTTAAAGTTATAAATATATTATTTATAATTTTAGACACCATACTCAATGCTGTTAGTTTGTAAAGCAAGTTCCTTACAAGGAGTATAATGTAATATTGACATGTAAGCAATAATATGTAAGGCAACAAGTACTATGTCATGTGGTAAGTGTACATGTACATAACAAGGTCACAAGACACAATATATTCCTAGTAGCCGTTACTCACCTTGAAATAAATCACTGCACACTACAATTACCATCAGACAGAATATTCTGTAGCAAATCATATTTAACTCATCACTGAACAACAACATTGCAATGTGTAACTACAGACTGGTGAAAGTACAGCCTGAGATATATCACACTATCATTGGTATCTACCATATGTTGTTACCCAACACACACTATATACTTCCTACTACAGCTACAAGACTGCACCAGTATATACTTTATTTACATAGGTAAGACCTTATCTTTACTTCCTTAAATTTAAGAGAATAAATATCTATACCTGTTCAATTGAAAGCATCACTAACATGTCGTAGGCCCCGCACCACAAGCACACAGGTGGAGTTCTAATGTTACGAAAATAAGTCAAAGCGAAGATCCGAGTTACAGAGTAAACTACTACTATCTAAAATATGATTGGACAACCCCAAACGAGAGTGCTGAATAAGTGTATCTCTGAAACTAAACCAATATTAGGTTTCAGTAATTATATACATTGCATATACTACCATATTCAAACAAACTCGACATTAGACTTTGTACATTGGGGACATTAGAACGCCATAGCCAGCATTGGCTGAAGGCACTTCTTTGTACCCTAACAGTGAATGATGCAAAACTATGCAAAAAGAAAGTAAGGGCATCCAATACTAATGCAGTTTCTATAAGTCACGTGGTACATGGAGGACAATTGTTTCCGTTTTCTAGGCGTCTTACAATGGTTGAAGTAGGAGTTTTCAGTCGGCTTTTTCTAATTTTGTATTTTTATACCTCAACCATGGGCTGAAAGGAGTAGTTGAAGCCGAATATGCTCGTAGTAGCAATATATAAAATTACTATTGTTGAGCCCTTAAAATATGTCTTTCAACTGTCAGACGATAAGATAAAGACAGGTAAGAAAAGGTTGATGATTTATAACTTTATATAAAATTATTAGATTATTTAATTTTATAAGATTTAATGATTATTGTTGTGTTTTGTATATTATACGTTTATTGTGATAATACTCTCTGATGGTGTCTTAGCATAGTAAAAGGGGAAAGTCTATCTATCTCTCTACTTATATACTGTGGTGAAACAGCCTCCGTGGCAATGGCCTCCCTGGGCTAACCACACTGACATTAACATTGCTTACATGATTATGCATACACATACTTATCCATATTATTCATTCATGCATTATTGTCTTACCTTGTACAATTATTATACATGCATGCTTATACTATCTTATATAATCAACCACATATCGTGTGCTCTATTATTGTTATCCTCCAATCAGATTATTGCAATTACACTTGGTTTTTCCCACATATTATAAGCAATTATCTTCTCTTATCTGATTGTATTAAACAGAGTCCTTTACCATGTACTTTTTAAGGCCGATATCTTGGAATAGGCTCATACTTATATACTTTCCATTTCGGACCATTGTAAGCACCTTTTGTACCAAGGCCGACCCTTTTTGTGGCCGACGTCGGGCGGAACCATCCATGTTGTTGCATCAGTTCCGGACCCGATACCTTATCGGCCTCCTTTTGCCGGAAGTAGATTTAGTATATAAGGTAGCACATTTTCTGTATGAAATCAGTTGTTGATTGCGCTCTAATAAAGCAACATCTCCTAACTCAAACCTATAGAGGCTTACTCTTGTAGGCGGGTAACTCCACCGGCGGATCCATAGATCCATACGGCCCGAGTTCATCCCCATCCTCGTTTAAGCATATCTCTACACCACTTCTACGACTTAGGTCGATCCCAGATTCTATATGAATCTAGTGTCGGGCTTAAGATCCTAGAATACCAGATCTTTCATTGCACTCCTCTGGAGTATAAAGTCTACAAGACCTACGTCGGTCCTGGACTCTTCAATGAGTCACAGCATCGGCCTACGTCAGATACATAATCACAAGAGCACCTAATAACTGTTCACTCTTTTATGTAATGTGTGGAAGGTCACTTGGTCGTCCTCTACCAACTTCCAAGCCCTTCCCATGCTCGTGCCTCGGCACTGCATGTAAACCTACACTGAAAACATTACAATACTATGTCTATTATGTAATACAATACTATGTCTATTATGTAATACTATACTATGTCTATTATGTGATACTATACTATGTCTATTATGTAATACCAGTGCTTTTTTGTAGGGGACTCTCTGGGCTCCCGGGAGCTCCCTCAAAAACTCATGGTTTGTTGCGGGGGCTTCCGGGAGCCCCCTCAACAAATTGCCACCTTTCAGTTTATAAAATAGCCGTAGCCATAGCCAGACATTATGCATGACACATTCTATTAGGAACATACATGTTACCTGATACATGTGAATGCACATGCATATCAATATGCTTTTGTAAACCCCAATGTTCACTCATGATTTCAGACTATATAACATATGTATTGTAGTGAGCAGATAGCTATAAGGACAATAGCTAACCTTGCATGTATTACTAGACTGAATGGGCTTTTAAAGGTCGAGGGCCAACCCAATGTATTTATGAATATATATAATTATATGTTTTTATCATTTCCGCCCGACTTGTCACATAGGACCAACCGCTGTAGCCTATACCTCGGCCCTCAGGAGGCCCACAGTTATGTCCAAGCTGGAGATATTTGTGCCCAGACCCTGTGTTATGTTATAACATGATGGAGAAAAGGGAGACATAGCGCAATCGACAAAAATGCCAAACAAGAAACAGAAGTCCAACACAACAAGGATGAAAAATTTCCTATCATCTGGGGTTTCGTCTTAGCAAAATAACTCTAATCACTTATGACATTAATGTATAGGATGTTTTGTATGCAAGGAACTTTATCTTTTGAGACAGATCTATCAGAGACTTGGTTGACACCCATGAAAATACCAGTTCCTTACCGGGATTGAACCTGGCATCTAATCGCCTAGCACAGTGAACGGAACACACCATCACTACACCAGCTTAGCAACGTTAAAAAGGAAGTTTTGCCGAGGAGCAGTAGATATGCTCTGAGCCAACTGCACAAAAGGCACCCCTCATATTCCGGCCACCTTGCTATATATATGTGTAGGGTGTTACTCCGTGCTTGAGGGTTTGGTCCTCTTTTATATATGATATTTTTTATGCAAGGAATTTGTCTTTTGAGCAGTTATTTTCATGGATGTGAAAAAAGTCTCTGACCGCTCAAAAGACAAATTCCTTACACAAAAAAACACATATAAAAATGGCCAAACCCCCTAACTCCCTACGACATAATGCTTTACAAATTTGCAATCTGGAAGTTATCTCGAAGATATCTTATATATTTATATCTGCAAAACTGTTCTGTGCCGAGTTATTCCCAATTTCATTGTTTGTAGTTTAATTACAAAGTGATAACACAACGTCATGTAGATATGATGAAGGGAAGGAAAATTCACAAAACATTGGGCCATGAGGGGAGGTAACCTGAAATTTGTAGGGAGCCCCCTCAACTGATCGTACAAAAAAAGCACTGTGTAATACTATACTATACTAACACATGCAGTCAACACCTAGTGTGTTATGTAATGTACCTAGACAAAGGCTAGTACAGTTAATGATGTAACACCTATTAGCATGAGGACTAATATCTCTCTCCTCCTTAGTTTGACAAAACAATGTCTGTAAGATGACTACCATGTGCATAGTTCACTTTTGCACATGTAATGTCTCCTAGTAAATAGCATGTTTACTCCTTTCAGTACGTAACATAGTCTCTGAATCTGTTAGGTAAACGTCTAGCTCTTCGTGATTTATTTTGCTGTACAATATTTGGAGCCTTGACTGGAGTATGAGATTTATGCTGCTGTACAGCGTCTGGAAGTTTGACTGGATTACTGGGTTCACCACGTTCTGTATGAATAGCTTCTGGTGTTGAACCATCTGCTTCTGATGTGGGGCGTTGTTCCCAGGCGCAACTTTGTACTTTTCAGAATTTCTCTCTATATAAACTCCCATCTACATGTTCAAAATATACAACCTATATAACATATAGCTACAGGTGTGATTCACCCGTAGAACTGAAGAAGGTCTATTTAAAAACTACCCGTAGAACTGAAGAACTGAAGAAATGCATTATAACATATAGCTACAGGTGTGATTCACCCGTAGAACTGAAGAAGGTCTATTTAAAAACTACTGGTAGAACTGAAGAACTGAAGAAACGCCTTATAACATATAGCTACAGGTGGAATACACCTGTAGAAGTAAAGAAAGGATCTGTTTGAAATCTACCCATGGAACTGAAGAACTGAAGAAACGCCTTATAACATATAGCTACAGGTGTGATTCACCCGTAGAACTGAAGAAAGACTATTTAAAAACTACCCGTAGAACTGAAGAACTGAAGAACTGAAGAAACGCATTATAACATATAGCTACAGGTGTGATTCACCCGTAGAACTGAAGAAAGTCTATTTAAAAACTACCCGTAGAACTGAAGAACTGAAGAAATGCCTTATAACATATAGCTACAGGTGGAATACACCTGTAGAAGTGAAGAAAGTCTGTTTGAAAACTACCTGCAGAACTGAAGATGAACTGAAGAAAAGCCTTGTGACATATAGCAGCTGTACTTGTATATGTTTGTTTGTTTGTGGTCAGAATGGATTAGATAACTCAATAAATTGAAAGTATATAATTATGTAGGTTTACTGTTTGTTTGTTTGTTTGTTTGTTTGTTTGTTTGTTTATGCAATATGTATGTTCCATGCTGCTGATGTCTTTTCACATTATTTCACCAACACTTGAAAGAGGTCATTATTCCTTGATGGGCTTATTTACTCTATAATATATCTAAAACAAACTATAATTGGAGAGAACTTGCACTAGTTACATGTAGTCTAACTGTTGAACCGAAGAATTCTAAAGTTCGGATTCTACAGGTTTCACACTTTAAACTGTAGAACTGAAGATTTCTACAGGTTGAAGTTATATGGACTGAAAATTTGCAAATTCTACAAAGTTGCGCCTAACTGCGAGTTGTTTGTAGCTGGAGTCTGAGGTAAGGGTAAAATCTAAAGAAGGCATCAAGCTCTCCTGCTTTAGTTTTGGCAAAGAACAAAGGCTCTCAAATTCCTCTGCTTCTGCACCAAACACAACCAGAGCACGTTAGGAACTGATAGGATAGAAATTTACATAACTTAAAATCACTAAATACTAGTTACAATACAGCAATGACTTTGACACAATATGGCAGGTTTATCCAGAGATTGACAAAACATAGTGCTGTACTTACCATTGCATACATCCTTCAACATGGTGAAGCCGTGGCAGCAGGCATACTTGAGGCATGGCTGAGGGTAGGATTTTCGTGCGTATACATCAAACTTGTATGACTGTTGTCTAAAGCATAAAAATAGTTTTCCAGTCGCCTAGTCTTTGCTGTAGAAGTACAAAATATATAGTTTTAGCTGCAATCTTAAAAATTATTCAGATAATAGTTATGATTTTTTCTTGTTCCAAGCTGCAGTAGATGATATGGAAATTAATATTGGACCAAGAAGCATTGCAATACCACATGTATATGTAGACTATTTATGTTGCATACATGTACAGTGTATAGTACTGTGTACACATCGGCAACGATTTATCATTTGTCAGTCATCTACATGTTAATGTATATGTGCATAGGTGCACATGTACATACTATACTGTTGACTACCTACACAGTGTAGTACCTACACAGTATAGTACCTACTGTAGGCCTACACTACCTACACAGTGTAGTACCTACACAGTATAGTGCCTGTATCTAGTACATCTCTGCCATCCAAAGGTTCCACACTTAGTGCTGTATCTAGAGCTAGCTGTAGCTGACCTGTACTTTGTCTGTACAGATACTTTCTCTACAGCAATTCTTGGAGGTGGTTGATTAACACAACACATGTTGTTCTATGTAATAGAAGGAGCAAATTTATTCATTGAAATACTATATTTTAAAATACTCTGTTTGCGTGTTGAATCTAAGAAATAGATATTTGTTTCCAAATATATCTGCTGCAGTTCTTTCATTGAGATCACAACACATATGGTAAATGGTAACATTAAGGATCTACAACAGTTACTACATTGTTGTATATTTGACTTATGGCAGTGTGTCCTCATTAAATAGGTGAAGCATGTCAAACCTTTTAAAATCAATATTGCTAAAACTTTGCAAATCCATAATTTTTGCCTAATAAATTTCAAAGTGATAAAGACCATGGGGAAATGCCACAGAAACCAAACCCGTATATCTCTTGAGAATTCCACGGCAAACATCAAAATATGTTCGCATCAATTTTGCAAAGTTGCGTTTTGGCAATTATGGCCTACAGTAATATAATGTACGGTGTACATGTATATACACATATTATTTCCCGTGAGGATGTCCATTATAATGTCTATATTATGTAATATACATGTACTTACACCAGCTCCCAGGCTAAAAGCCACACAGACACCAGCAAAGATGGCAAGCACCAGAGAATTCATGTTGAAGCAGCAGCAGGTCCGTAGCTAGAGTCTAATTGATGGAATTATAAGTTCCTCCACTCAGGGGGTTTTATCCAACATGTTCAGGGAACTAACACATGGCAAGCAAAGATATGGGGCTACAATGATAATATAAAATAGATATCTTCATTACCTCAATTCCTAACAGCAGCCCTGGGAGTGTGGAATAGTGGGTGTTCTAGGTTTGTGATGTACTCACACACAGGCATATGTGTGTAACTATGTGTACTGTGTGGACTTTATTCCTTATATTTCGGCACTAGTCCGAGATCATCATGAGGGGAAAATAAATAATAATAATAATAATACACTAGAACACGTCCTCATTCATAATTTTCAGCAGTTGTCACAGTACATAGTAAGTAGGGTATGCTGGTTTCTCAATGAATAGGAGAAACTTCACAGATAAAACTACATTAAATACACACAATCTTTAGACAGTTGGTGAGGCATAGAATTGCTTCTTAGTCTCAATGGTATGTGTGACACCAGTCACAGAGCACAAACTTGATGACTAAACGGAAAGAATATGAATTTTACCCCCAAGAAAAGTGACACTTCAAGGCTGATTAAATTATCTCAATTGCAAGTTATGAGGAAAAACTGCTGTGTCTTCCAAACTAAGGCTGAAGGTGATACAACTTGTAGTATTATTCACCTGAAATGGCAGGAATATTGTGATGTGGTTACCTCACAATTAATTACTCAGTGTTCAACTTAATTGACTACAATATTGCTGTCATCAGCTACATAATGACAACTGGAAGAGGCAATTAGTAAGCAACGATGGCACTGCACAGCTTGCACTTCCCTACTCTACCTGCTAATTGGCACCCTATAGAAGAGGAACACACCAATGGGCAATGTGCATGCATGTGTTTAGAATTGTATCATTATTATTATTATTCTTGTGATTGGTGAAGTAAAGCGTTGCATAGTAAGTAATAAAGGTGTTTAATAACACATATAATCTCAGCAGTTGACAGCTTTAAAAATGTGTATGGGCGTTGCTAAAGCTTAATGACAGCGCCAAGGCAAATATTGAATTTCACTTTCAGTCATTAGCTCCTTGTAGCAGCAACTGCTATGTCGTCATCAGAAGAGCAGAGAGAGACATGCCAGGTTACTTCTAGTCAGCCTTTCTCAATATCTCGCATACTTGCTGCTGAAAACGGTGGTGCTGAGGAGAACCTGCGCGACGAAGAAACCGCATCATCCATGGAGGAAATGTCAGCTCTTACTAAACCAGGAATCATCTGGCAGCAACTATCAACTCCTGAGCAAATCTATTCTGCTTATCCAGTTGTTATGAATAGACTTCCGTGGCTAAACAACCCTTTACTTACGCACACCTTTGCTCATGGTAAGAATTCAAGAATACAAGTACAAGAGATTAAGTGTTTTACTGTAACAATATCATAGACATTTATTTATGTTATTGGCAAATGCAGATATAAAAATTTGCAAATATGCCAGTTCACAAACATGTATTATTCTGGGTAGCCTGTGTTTTAAAATGTGCAAAGAAGACGGTTTTCCTCCAAAATCAAGAGTGTTCTGCTAGATTAAAAAACTACATGTATGTGCTATTTTTTTCTTGTCATATACCATAATACACCCACAGGACCATTATCCAAATATTAAAAAGTCTGTTCAGTGCTTATAAAGAAGGTAAATGTATACTAGACACTGTTTTGAAATGTGTTTAAGAGTTGACTAATTTGGGGTTTTACATTTGCTTTTCTGTAACATAACAGTATGGTTTCATATACAAATATTTATTACACCTATTACATAAATACAGAGTATTGATGTTCACAGTAATATCAAATTTTTAGCATGTGATTTTAGACACTTTGTTGTCATCAGGTCGGGTGGTGGTAAAGCACACCCTATGTAGTAGATCAGATAACTGATTAACACATGGTCTAGTGAACTTGAAGTCAGCAACTGGTGCCTGAAGGTTCCTGATGTTGCTAGGAGATGAGATGCCAGCCCTGTCCAAGTGCTGTCTGATAGACAGGAAGTCTCTAAGTATTGCCTCCAGCTTCTGATCAACTACAACCACGTAGGCACTGGATGACATATTATTATAACGCTACCTAATGACATTATAACAGTAAAATATATAGATATATAATATACTTTTTCTCTGATATCTAATCAAACAAAACTGGAAGCTATCGTTTGGGCAACAACCAGTTATTATAAAAATGTAGCATATTAATTTAGATATCAACTTGCAGTGTTTTAGCCGCTTTGGATGATATTGAAAGAGATAAATAGTCATTGGAGAGGAGAGAGAGAGGGAACAACTCTAATTTCAAACAAAGAGCTGTAGACACTATACCATGCATAGTATACACATACCATGTATAGTATACATGGTATGTGTGCAAACAGTCTACACTGCAATGTGTAACAGAGTAGAATACTTACACACACTCCAGTTGAATGCATCAAAGGCTGGTTTAGCTTCATCAATGAACTTCTTCATGGCGTCCTTTGCAGCGTTAGGGCCGGGTCTCTTCACAAGGTCAATGAAATCAACATTAGTAGTGTTCTGTAAGCAGGTAAGACTGTGTATGCATGGTATTAGTCAACATACATAAAAAGATGAATGTTGATAAGAAATCCAAAACCAGAGGGCCAGCCAAGCATTTATGAGACTTTCAGTCCGATGTTTCTTCTATTAATCTCATAACTGTGAAATTTAGCCTACTGATCAACAATAGAATTGTCTTCCCTTAGGCAAAAGAACCCCATCATGACTTGACCCAAGTTCTTTTTCATTAATTCAAATTAAAGATGGCTGCTGATGTTGGAGGATGCTGAGTTGTAGAGTAGAGTGCTGTACAAACAATGTGCATGTGAATGTAACAGGAGTATACCATCTCTAACGTGGTTCAACGTATAACTTACACAGGGTTGTCCAGCAGGTAGGCTAGGTGCTGCCCCGTCACACACTTCATATGGAGCCAGGACTAAACCTCCAAACTTTATTCCATTAGCTGACAGAAACTGGAACCACTGATCTTCAATCTCCTTCAAGCTAGCTGCAAACCATCAAAACAAACAGGTGTTATGATGTATTTTTTTGAGCAGTCAGAGGCTTCTTTCAAATCCATGAAAATACCTGTCCCTGACTGGGGTTTGAACCCAAGGCCTCTACGGCACCTAATGGCCTAGCACAGTGAACAGAACATGCTACCACTACACTAGCTCAGCAACCTTAAACGTGGACTGTACTGAAAATTTCAGAATGTTTGTCACCAAATTAACTATGTTAGTATTACTTGATACCTATACAAACATGTCTAAACTGTTTTAGTAGTAGCTAATAGATGCTAAACTGCAAAAAAGTAACCCCAAAATTTCTAAATTAACCATAGTGATGTCAGCTTTAGGAGTTATCTCCACCTAGTTTTATGTCAATTCTCAAAACTTCTTCTTTGATACTCTGACACACTATATAGCTAAAATATTTAGTTGTCACGACTGCTTTAGTAGAAATACAGTGTTCATTCAATAAAACAGATATTAGTAATTATAGCACTACATACTACAGGTTCAACACACCAGTCTAGTGCATTGGCTTGTTATTCATGAGATAAACAAGTAGCCTGTATTGACTAATCAAATTGCGAACTCAAAAGTCATTTGATAATTTTTTGCAACAAATTGTACTTTTTATTGTCTAGGAATATTAACTAGCATTTGTTCTACATACCCATTTTTTCGTTTTGTGATATTCCTAGTACAACAAGGAGAGAATCTCAATTAAAATTTTCGATTTATAATAATACAATGCGTGGTCTGGCATTCACTCCCTGCAATGATGTGTTTCACTAGTTTTAGCAGAGCTGGGTACCATGATGACATCATTATAGCCCAGCTGGTATTGTGCTAACTGGTTTAGCTGCTACTAGGCTTTCTAATGGTGTATTCAACTCATAGCATCAAAATTTCAGTGCAGTCCACCTTTAAAAGGTGTTAGTGGTAACAGGGCGTTAGTTGGCTACAAGAAACTGGCGCTGAATAGTGACTATCATTGTGTTTACCTGGAATATTTGGCAAATGCAGAGCATGGCGGCTAGCTACAGAGGCAAATCTAGCCAAAGAATTAGGATGAGATATACCAGCCCTACCCTCTTGATCTTAGTGAAGTACAACTGTCTACAAACTACCCACCTACTGATCTGTAGACATACCAGAAACATCACATACCTTTCCACTTGTTGGTGTCTATATTAGGTGCAGCACTAACAGTGATAGCTGAGCCTGCAAACGGGTCCTTCAAATACTGGATATATTTCTTGGTTCCCTGAGGTCCGTCAACTAGAGCGTGTGATACTCTCTCCAGATTATCCACCATCTCGGCCTGCTTTGATCTCAACAAGGGCAAACAACCTCCACTAGCAGAAACCATTAGCTGAGCTGAAACGGGTGTAAGAAGTTTATTGATATAACTATGTACCGTGTTACTGTAAGCAGTTTAATAAATATATAATATTTGAATAATAATATAATTTAAATCAATATACCCGGTAGTCTTGTAATAAATAGGGCTCTACTTAATCACAAATCAAAACACATATACGTCGATATACAGTTATAATTCACTCAGCATTCAGCATATGGGGCCATTCTTATGGTACACAGCTCACCTTACACTTACCTACTTTGACAGACTGCTCAACGTCGGTAATCTTCAAACCATTGTTTACATAAGACATCAACTTGTTCAATGTTTCACTTATTGCAGGCTTCAATGATGCAGACTGTCTAGAATAACTGCTTACCTCATCCAAAACCCTCTTCACATTCTAAAGCCATAACATGGACCAATGCATGAAGAGTACGCAGATACAAGGCGATGGTCAATGTAAACAGTAGTTCTAGTAATCATCATCAGAGGAAATCAAATACACAGCCACCTGATGTTCAGCACCTGATGGTGATACTAAGGACTAGTATCGAAATATAAGGAATAAAAATTAAAAATGCCTCTAGTACTACTTTATAACTTACCACATCAATGAATGAATGCGCTCTTTTGATCACATCTGCAAAACTTTGAAGTTCTGCAGGAAAATCAAATGCGAGCCAACGTCTAGTGTCCGCTGAGTTAGAGAGACCAAATCCCTGAGATTTACCCATATTCTCCAGTGACGGCTTCAAATCTTTATAATATATACCATATTATAGTACAAGTATCATAATATATACCATATTATAGTACAAGTATCATAATATATACCATATCATAGTACAAGTATCATAATATATACCATATTATAGTACAAGTATCATAATATATACCATATTATAGTACAAGTATCATAATATATACCATATTATAGTACAAGTATCATAATATATACCATATTATAGTACAAGTATCATAATATATACTATATTATAGTACAAGGATCATAATATATACCATATTATAGTACAAGTATCATAATATATACCATATCATAGTACAGGTATCATAATATATACCATATCATAGTACAAGTATCATAATATATACCATATTATAGTACAAGTATCATAATATATACCATATTATAGTACAAGTATCATAATATATACCATATTATAGTACAAGTATCATAATATATACCATATTATAGTACAAGTGTCATAATATATACCATATTATAGTACAAGTATCATAATATATACCATATTATAGTACAAGTATCATAATATATACCATATTATAGTACAAGTGTCATAATATATACCGTATTATAGTACAACTATCATAATATATACCATATTATAGTACAAGTATCATAATATATACCATATTATAGTACAAGTATCATAATATATACCATATTATAGTACAAGTATCATAATATATACCATATTATAGTACAAGTGTCATAATATATACCGTATTATAGTACAAATATCATAATATATACCATATTATAGTACAAGTATCATAATATATACCATATTATAGTACAAGTATCATAATATATACCATATTATAGTACAAGTATCATAATATATACCATATTATAGTACAAGTATCATAATATATACCATATTATAGTACAAGTGTCATAATATATACCGTATTATAGTACAACTGTCATAATATATACCGTATTATAGTACAAGTATCATAATATATACCATATTATAGTACAAGTATCATAATATATACCATATTATAGTACAAGTATCATAATATATACCGTATGATACTACAAGCCTAACAATATATGTCATATAATAGTACAAGTCTCGAGTTTATATGATGTAAGATCAGGATTGAAAATATACACACAAAATGGGACATGTCTTTGAATATATTATGTACTTCTAACATATAAATGTAAATTTGGAGTATCAAATGCATAATATTATGTACTTTATGTGAAAAAGTTAAATGCCAAGAAGATATACATGTATTTAATATGGAATTAGTGACTATACTTTTGGTCGCATATGAATTATAGGCAGAGGGTTTCAATTAAACTACATACATGAAATGTTTCAGAAAGCTACAACAAGGTCAGTCACAAAAGTATCAAAGACACGCCCTATTGCCTCCAATATACCAAAACGAGGCTGGTGAGATATTAACGACTGACTGACTCACCTATAACAGACTGTAGCAGCCCCTGGCCATTGAAAAGGACATTCCCAACATTTTGAACATCCTTGTTTGGTACTTGGTTGTCAATAGCCTGTTGGAGATCAAAGAGATTCTTGATGAGCGTCTGTGTCTTGGGGACCTTGACCGCTTGGTGACCTTCAAACCCATGAGGTCTAAAGCTACTGCCTGGTCTTAGAAGCTCATCTAAAGCTACAATGATATCTAGACATTCTACACTATACATAGCACAGAACAGTACATGATACAATCACACTGTAGACTGAGTTACTTACATGTAGTACTGTAGACTGAGTCACTTACATGTAGTACTGTAGACTGAGTTACTTACATGTAGTACTGTAGACTGAGTTACTTACATGTAGTACTGTAGACTGAGTTACTTACATGTAGCACTGTAGACTGAGTTACTTACATCTAGTACTGTAGACTGAGTTACTTACATGTAGTACTGTAGACTGAGTTACTTACATGTAGTACTGTAGACTGAGTTGGCTAGATCTCCACCACATTTCTCTCCCAGGCTACCAGCACATGGTTTATTACAGAGGGAGTCGTCTACTTTCCCATGTTTAGCAAAGCTACTACCACAGGAGCAAGTATGCCCTTTCTATTGGACAACATGATTATATCCTTATTTCATAACAGATATTCTTGAGTGAACAGGTGGAATGTATACAAATATAAGTACTCTGACTTGAGATAGTGAAATACAGTTATTACACCCACAAATTCAACTCTGACATACATGTACATATAATATGTAAATGTATATCAATGTTGTAGGGACATGTAAATATATTATATGTACATGCACAGATATTGCATTTGTATATTAGTAAATACATTGAATGTACATGTACGTAAAAAATATTGTATTTACACACAAATACATTCCATACATACAGTACATGTAACTACATTGTATACATACATATACATACAAGTACAGTACATACACACGCACACCACACTATATAAGTAATATACACATATATATGTACACAGTATACAATTGATATCTCACCTTTAGATTTGCAAACGATGCTCCATTAGCATCACAATACTTGATACAAAAATTTGGAGACATCATCCACGTATCAAACCATGTGTGAGATGGTGACGCTAGATTCTTTGGATCATCCACCTCCTTGTAGCAACCAACACGTTGTGGACTGACATCCCCTGAATAAAGTATCACAGCTACTTGTATACTGCATCTTCTGGCAGTGTATAAACCACAATAAATATCTACTACAAGCCAGAAGGTCTTATGTGTTTCTACTTAAAGTTACTTTTGCACACAATTGAACGAAAAATGCCATGTCTTACCTAAAGTGAAAGTCTGCCACCAGCTCTGAGGTTCTGAGGTAGATGGTAGAAATATGATCAGCAAAGTAATACTCAATTCAGAATACAACCAAGAAGAAAATTATCTTACCGTAAGCAACATAGACTTTCATAGACCAGACACTGTGTGTACACGGGGCCTCAGAGAGGCTGTGATCAGCTACCCCTAGCTGGGTGAATGCTCGCTCACTACCACAGACACAAGATGGCTTAGTGCCTGGCTTACCCTGAAAGTAACACCACATTTATTGGTCAATCAATCTGTCGGGCTATAGCACTATTTGCATCAACTTCAAAACTATGTACTAGTAATTACAATATTACTATAATTACTGCATGGAATGGCCAAAGAGCGCTAATGTTTCAAATGGAAATCCTTTAGAATTTTTTCTGCAAATTAAAATCTGCAACTGCATCTAAAAGATGGTATCCTCAAAGCATGCAAGCTCCAATATCCAATTACTAGTAGCCCCATTAAGTAATGTCAAACAAACTGCTAATGTGTATATTTACTGCATAAAAGTGCAAAATGATGATCTCAGTGAAAATTTGGAGTCTTCTATTCCTAAGTTATAGCATCCATCTACATTGTATATATATATATAGGTACAAAACATACCGTAACAATTCCTGCATACTTCTTTCTCTTGTCAACACAGTGATTCACACAAAACCGTACACTAATAGCAGATGACTCCCATTTATCACTCCATCCCAATATCTCCACATTTGTGGGAACTCTTAGATCAGGGGCCAGTGTAAAGCAACCAGAAAAAGCCAGACCTCTGGTCTCTATGGAAGCTCACAAGCATAATCATGCATGTATGTGATGGTGACAAGTTTGATATCAACATAAAATGTGAGTAACTTGTTGGCAACCAATAATGAGATTTCGAACAAACTATACGATACGTACCTTGGAAAAGCCCGACCACAACAACTACGAAAATCACTGACAACAGGTACATACTAGTAAACTGCTTTCTCTCAATCAACAAGAAAGCCTATATACTGTGAAGATATGGTAGAAGCATGAGATATGTGACAGAAGACGACACATGTCTTTACTCATGAGGCGGAGATTAGATAACAGTCAACTAGGATACAACTACTATCATAAAATTGGAATAACTATGATGTTCTCCAAACCAACTCCTGAGGCAAACGTGGCACACTGACCAAACATTATCATCCCTGTATATACTAGCTACTAATTGTAAGCCTTTTAATTAATTAACAAGCTAAGAGAGACCAGAGTATTAGGCAATAAAAATATTGTAAGATATCAAAAATTTCTATAGCGCCTACATGACTGCAGGCTATGCTGGAAGAAAAAAGTAAAATGAGTAAAATTAGTAAAATCCAAACAGTACATGAAGGGATGACTAAGAGAAATGAACTTTTTCCATTTTCTTTTCTCTATCTGGAACGGTGCCTGTATGTAATAGAAAGCATAAGCCTAAGATACAGAGGTACAGGGGAAAGCTGAAGCTGGTCAGGCTTTGATAGTGCTTTGGGGGGGGGGGGGGGATAGGCCTTTGTTACTCAGAACATGGCCATCTGCTAAGCCAACAGAATGTTTTTATGGTTATAATAGTATTGTAAGTACATGTATATAATATTGTAGTTACTTGTATGTGATTTTGCAGTTACTTGTATGTTATTAACCTGTCATGAAATTGGTGTTTAAATCTTAATACTCATTCATATAGTTTTCGCTGTTGGCAGGTGACATTATTATGGAAAGCAGTCGTTTTATTGACTGAGTGGTGGTTGCGTCACCAATTGTAAGTAAAATGTAACTAGTATATGTAGTGAATGACTTACTTTTTCTGATCACCCCTCAGTACTATTATTTACATGTAGATGTGGTAGTATCCTAATTGTTTTATATTGTTTGAATTTTAAGGGTACAAAAAATAACAATAAAAGGATTAACCGTTGCCAATACATACTCCACTCGGCCAATACACTGTAACTTTAACTTGTCAATTGAAAAGCAAAATGATTTGAAGCCATTTCCTGGAATAGCTAATCTAACAAAAGTGTTTAAAAAAATAAAATACTAAATTGGTCTCTTTATGGCAGCTCTCTCTGCAGGAAAATGGCTGGCTGCTTTAGGATATTTTGTTAGTTGATAATTAAAATAAAACTAAATTTTGATTATAAACAATTTATTATTTAATTTAACATTAATATTTTAGTATACACTGAGCTTACTGTTTGCCAGTTAAAACAGATCTGGTGCAAGGTATGTATTAATGCAAATACAAACAAACCGGTTTATATTACTACAACATGAACATTAAATCAGAATACTATTTTTAAACACAAGGTGTATGTACATACATGTAAAGTCATGTCAAATATTTCGTAAATGTTGCTAATATATTATTTTAAGGTTCACTTCAGATTTACATGCTTCGACAAGCAACAGGTTTATAAATATTTATCATTGGTTACACTGTTTTTATCTGTAGTTAATATTGTTGCTTAGTTGGTTCAAAATGTTATATGTTAGTTTACATGCATGCTGATATCAATCACTCCGCCATTGCATTTTAATTTTATACAGATCTCAATGCATACTTTGAACGCACTGTACATGTATTGTAGCATTGCAAAGGTTTCTCAGAAAAAAAGGCAGACCCAAAAAATTTGCAGCAAAACTGACAGAGAGGTCTGCTGCTGCTGCACCTCTACCTGCATCTGAACCCACCAATACCTGCACTTGTACCTGCACCTTTACAGGAGACATCCGTACTGGAGTAAGCTGTAGCACCAGATAACAGCACAGCCGACAGTGAGTTGTTATGGTCATGTCATCTTGTACCTGTCAACTCGTTGCATAATCGAATAATGAAATCACATTGTATTGCAGATTATCTTATCAATGACTGTGTGGCGAAGTTAGTTAGAGAAGTGGATGTTATGTCCTCATGCTATAGAAATTCCTTTCTTTGTTCCAAAATATAATCGAATGATTTTGATTATTGTAGGCAGCCTGCCAAGCATGGATATCTCATTTTCTGTTGTTTCATCTCTCCGCATGGCTGCCTGTGTTTTTAATGCTTCTTTAGCTCTAATCCTTTCCAGTAAAGAAGCTGATATTCCACTAACACTCCTCGCAGTCTTTTTAGCATCATTCTTACAGGACTTGTTAACACTAGCAGATTTGACAGTGGTCACAGTTTTACCAACCTTCGTCTGGTTATTAGCCATCAGTGCTTGCTCCACCTTAGAAGCTTCTGGAGGCTGCGGTAGCTCCGCAGACTCAGGTTCCGGCATTTCGTCAAGCCGGAACCTAGGGTGCCATTGGGTCACCTTTGTAGATGGGCTTAATATGTCCAGAAACCGCTGATGGTGATCTTGAACTATGCCAAACAGTCGAGCTCGAAATATCTCTTTTCGCTCCACAACCTCGTTGATAGTTAAAACAGGACGGCCATCATTAATGGCTGGCTCAATGGTCATGTAGTATTCCGGAGTCCTGGTCATCTTCTCCTGTCTTATAACATAAGACTCTGGGTATACTTTTACCATCTGACCCAAATGATGCAATTCAAAATTTTTTCTTAGCATATTTTGCACTCCTCTCTTCAGTTTGCTGAACGTACAGCGCTCCATTCTATTATATATGTGATACTGACAATAGTGTCAGCACACCTAAACATTTCCTCCAGGAGCCTGTAATTGTACGGTAAGGTAAGTGTGGGTAGTTCTGTGGATCCAACATTCTCCTCCCTTGACTGTCTCAGCTTTTGCCGTTTCACTGGAGGAAAAAAATCGGTTATTTTATAATTCTGTGTCATAATTAATGATGAAACAAGACGTTCTTCTCAACACAAAAGTTATTCGACACTGCAGCAGTTGAAGAACATAGAGCACAGGTGGAAAAAAAGTTGGTTGATACTGGTGTGATTGAAAAAGTAGAAAAACCTACTGATTGGGTGAGTCTCGATGTTATAGTTCCAAAACTGAATGGGGACATCTGCTTGTGTATTGACATGCGTCAGGCCAACCAAGCCATTAAGCGCCAGAGACATCCTATACCCACTATTGAGGAGAAGTTGCTTGATATGAACAACTCCCAAGTATTTCAGTAAACTGGACCTCAAATGGGGGTTCCATCAGATACTGTTCAGTCATGCCAGCAGAGACATTACAACATTTAACACACATGTTGGTCTCTTTTGTTACAAACGGCTCATGTTTGGTATAAATGCTGCTCCGGAAATATAATAAAGTGAGATACACAAAGTGGTCTCAGGCATACCGGGAGTAGCAAACATGAGCGATGATCTTGTGGTACATGGCTCTACTAAGATGGAGCATGACGCAAGACTTCGAGACGTCTTCAAACGTCTAAAATACAATGGGCTGACACTAAACAGGTCAAAGTGTGCTTTTGGAGTAAATGAGGTTAACTTTCTAGGTCATAAAATCTCAAGTGAGGAGGCCGACCCTGGGGCGGG
Organism: Bugulina stolonifera; assembly: GCA_935421135.1. Lineage (NCBI taxonomy): Eukaryota > Metazoa > Bryozoa > Gymnolaemata > Cheilostomatida > Bugulidae > Bugulina > Bugulina stolonifera. Next base: position 24,551,322 of record OW285189.1, on the reverse strand, counting down.
CAAAGTTGAAGACATCCTGAACGCATGTCAACCCAAAGATGTTTCTGAGGTTAGGAGTTTCTTGGGGCTAGTAAATTACTTAGGTCGCCTTATACCAGATCTAGCAGAACTCAGTGAACCACTTAGAAATCTAACACAAAAAGGTGTGGAGTATAAATTTGGCTCTAAACAAATGGCAGCATTCAACCAGCTCAAGGAAGCTCTTGCTCAACATGTGTCTCTAGATTATTTTTGATTTAAAGAGTCAGACTAAAGTTATTGCCGATGCAAGTCTCATAGGATTAGGTGCAGTTTTGGTACAAGTACATGAAAATGAGCCCCAAGTGATTGCTTTTGCCAGTAGGGCATTATCCGATGTTGAAAGAAGGTATAGCCAAACTGAAAAAGAGGGATTAGCACTAGTATGGGCATGTGAGAGATTCCAGTCTTAATTGCTTGGGATAAAATTTGACTTAGTAACAGATCGTGAACCACTATTGGCAATATACAGTAGGAAATCGAAGGCTAGTGCCCGCATAGAACGGTGGGTGCTCAGGCTGCAACCCTTTGATTTCAAGGTTGTTTATGTTAAAGGTAAAAACAACATTACAGACCCTCTCTCCAGATTGCAGTCTGTTTCAGGTGAAACTCTAAGTAGGTCCCAGTTAGAAGACTTGACTGTCCGCAGGGTAGCTTTGGAATCGATACCCACAGCTCTTACAGCTCATGATAATGAAAGAGCATTATACAGTGATCCAGAATTGCTTGGTAACTGGTCAAATTTTGAGAGGAATAAACAGTACAGAGCACTTGAAAATGAACATTGTGTGGTTGGTAGATTCCTCATGAGAGGTACAAGGATAGTAATCCCCGAAACACTCCGAACAAAGGTTTTGAGTTTAGCTCATAAAGGTCACCTGGGAATAGTGGGGACCAAGCGAAATTGGCGCACTAAAGTGTGGTGGCCAGGGATAGACTCTGATGCAGAAGAGTACTGCAAATCCTGCCAGCAAATCCTGTCATGGTTGCCAAACAACAGTGCTAATGAAACGAGACAAACCTAATAAAGTAGATAGTAGATTCCATCGAGAGCCTGTTACTGTTGTTGAGAGAACTGGTAGTAACATTACGGCTGAGTGTCACGACGGCCGTAGGTTTGATAGGAGTGTTACACATGTGAAACCGTATATGCTACTAAATGATGATTTTGTAGATGAGAGGAGGGAACAAAGCCCCACTTCAGAAGCAGATGGTTCAACACCAGAAGCTATCCATACAGAATGTGGTGAACCCAGTAATCCAGTCAAACTTCCAGATGCTGTACAGCAACATAAATCAGAAAGAGCTACACGTTTACCTAACAGATTCAGAGACTATGTTATAGAGTGAAAGGAGTAAACATGCTATTGACTAGGAGACATTACATGTGCAAGAGTGAACTATGCACATAGTAGTATCTTACAGACTATTTAAGCCAATTACATGTAGGGTAGACATTGTTTTATCAAACCAAGGAGAAAAGAAATGTTATGTCCTCATGCTAATAGGTGTTACATAATAACTGTACTAGCCTTTGTCTAGGTACATTACGTAACACACTATGTGACAGGTGTTAACTACATGTATTAGTATTACATAATCAACATAGTACATAAGTAGACTTTCTTCTTTTTACTATGCCAAGACACTACCAGAGAATATTATGACAATAAACGTATAATATACACAACACAACAGTGACGGCAAGGCAGAGTCAGTGTGGTAAGAAGAGTTCAGTAACTAAAGTAAGTTGAATGTAGTCTGTTCACTAGCAAGTTACCCTGGACACTATAGAAGTCAAGTCGCCAACCAGTCACTGCCTGCATTTCCCAAATAGTATTAATGTTCTACAGTTTTCTTACATAGATGCATAAAGAGATTGCAGAAGAAATAACCAAATGTGGTGTTGCTGTAACTGCAATAGCTCGCAGAAGAAAACAACAAGCTGCTGGATCGAAACAAGACGGTCAAGGACCACAACTCAAATCAGGTAGTCTATTGCCTCATAACTTATCAATGGAGACCAGTAAAGGGAAATTACGTTTAATATATACCATGAACCCTGTACCTAAATAACATTATTAACATTTTAGGCAGAGATAGAATGTGCTTTAAATTTGAAAATCTATTCGACGAAGTTATGGGGGAAAGGAATGAAACCGATGTGACCACAAGAGACTCTGCTGTTATGGTAAGGTGAGGATGCATAATCTTTGCTCATTCTTAGTTGGATATTAGTTGGATATTAGTTGGATATATTTACATGTACATGACACATCTATTTGTTATATTTTGTTATATATATGCATAGGACACCTACTAGCGATGGCCGTAGGAAAAGGCCAAGGGGCAAGGTGCCTACTACGAAGTATTAAAAAACTGTGAAGAAAGGAAAGCTAAAGTGTTGGAGAGACTGCTACAGACCAAGGAAGAACAGTGGGAGCTTGAGAAGAAAGAGCGAAGATAGAGAAGCGAAAAATGCTCAAGGAGCTTTGTAGCTGGTTGTTGTGACATGTATTATAAAAAAAGTTTGATTGTTCTGTATTTTTATGAAAATTAAAAAAATTTACATTAATATGAAATTCACACACCAAAGTAAAATATTTTCATTTATGCAGTGAATTGTTGACTGAATATAACACAGATATTGAACTAAATCTTAGCACAGATGAAGTCATGTTTACCATGAAATGATGCACAGTTGGATGCTGCGACTATGCTGATGACATGGTCATCTATGGTGCTAATGAACAAGAGCACAACAGGCTTGAGGCATTTTTCTAGCATAAGAGTACACTGGGTTTGATTCTTAATCTTAAGTGTAAATTTGGCTCGAGCAAAATTTTCTATATTTCTGACAAGGGATGCCAGAGAAATCAAGAGATCACATAGCCTGTGACTTGTTAGGACCTCTTCCTAAAGAAAGAGCATTCTTTGAAGTTATATTTTTAAGGTCTAAGATGGCTTCAAAGATAGTGGAGGCAGTTGAAACAGTGTTTTGCTGCTGGTGTGTCACTGTTAGCATTAGGACAAATAATGGACCACAGTTTGTGAGTCAACAGTTTCAAGATTTCTTAAAAGAGTATGGTACTTACTGGATGTCTACCACACCTTATGTGGCCTGCAGCCAATGGTAAGAAGACAAAACAGGAGTTTATCGAAATCCCTCAAAATAGCAAATATTTCTGACAAGGATCATGAAGCGAAAGTACATGACATTGTTCAATGTTCATGACAGAACTGCAGACACAAGCTGTCAACTTTGATTATAAAGAAATGAAAGATGAGAGCACAGTAGTAATAGGTGTTAGTGATCCCAAGTTACAGGATTACTTAGTTGATGTAGACAACCCTCTACTCTAGACAAGGAAGTTGTTTCACGTAGATGAAAATACCAGTCCCTGACTGGGGTTTGAACCCGGGGCCTCTAGGGCACCTAATCACCTAGCAAAGTGAACCTAACATGCTACCATAGCACCAGCTCAGCAACCTTAAAAATGTCTAGTAGCTCATCAGCAAGTAATAATCTGGCAGACGCTACCAAGTATGTTTATAGCAAAAATACAGAAAAGGGATCACAATCCGCATGCAAACAAAATGTGCACACTGTAACAGATACTAGGAAAGCTTTGTACTTTGTCTATAAGTAAAAAGGACATAACAGTAAGTCGATAGCGTGTAAAGGTATGAATACATGGCCAACGGATGAGTGGAGAAGGAAGAAGCAGAACCCTGAAGTCTGCAGCTAGGCTCAGTGTTCTATGAATTACTGGATGGGACTAGTCCAAAATACTGTGGCTGAAACTTTAAAGGCTTAGTTAATTGATACAAAAGCGGAGGAAGTTCCAGCAATTTTTAAATTTAATACTGAAAGTCATGAGAAATAATAACTTGAAAGTGTTTGGATATGCAGAAACCGAAATATCTAAAAAACAACAATGGAAAGCACAATACATTGTTGAAAATCTAGTGACTTTGTAACTCCAAAAACCTGCTATATCGAATTAGTTGTTTATCAAATTTATTGACAATGTAAAACTTGGCTGCAGTTGGATTTTTGACGACCCAGAGCTGTTTAAAGTAATAAACACTAAGCATAGAGAGGTTAGAATTCCCTTCAATGACCAAATGGCCCCATTTGTGCAGAGTGTATCCCAAGGAATAGCAGCGACTAGAAGACAGCCTTTGCTCAGGGAACTGCAAGGAATGGAGTCGCTAGGAGTCACAGAAAAAGATGAGGCACCGATATATTGGGGTGCACAGTTGCTCCAAAGAAAAAAAGTCAGATCCATTTGTGTATGGATTAAAAAAACTGAAACTCAGCACACTGTGATGCCTGCTCTACAGCTTTACCTTGAGGGGTGATTAGTCTCATGTGGAAATCACTCTTTGATCTGAACTGTTTGAGATGTTTATAGAATGGTTTTGAGTTTTCTCTCTTTAGCGGTTTGCATATTTTCTCCATTAGGTGCTCTCTTTTTCTCCGTTGGCATTCATTTTTGCTTGTTCGTCTCTCTGCATGGTATTTCTGCAGAAAAAACTTCTCACAAGTTTCTCTGTAATTTTTCCAGGTCCTTTTATGTTTTTGTATTAGTTTATAAACCTTCTTGTCCATCCATTCTGGCTGCTTTTCACTTTTTGGCTGCAGTACTTTATTTGGTATATGATCTCTTTGAGCTTTGGTAGTTCTACATATCATCTGGGTCCTGCATTTCAGCTAGTTGGTCTGCCATCTTATGCATCAATTCACGAAATTGTTCCGCTTTTGTTTGTTTGTAGAGCTTTACTACTCTTGGTTGCGGTAATAGTTCACTTGGCTTATGTTGGGAAAGCTGTGATATCAATAAATAATGATCACTGACTCCTGGGCTTATAACATCGATGTCTTTTACCAGTTCTGGGGAATTGGTGCATATTAGATCCAGTGTGTTACCATGCACATGGGTTGGCAGCCTTACAAGCTGTTTAGACTATTTTCTTGCAGCATAGTCAAAAACTCAGTATGGAACTGTTTGTGTTTAGCATCGTGTTTGAGATGACCAGTTTGCCATTCTATTTCTGGGAGGTTCGTATCTCCTAATAGTGTAATTCTGTGATCTGGGTGTTTGCTGGTTATCTCTTCATAGGTAGCACTTACTTTCGACTCACTTTTACAAATTTTGATTGGTTACCTTGGTCTACATACCACAATAGCTATTTTTATACATACTTTGTGTACTTTACATAGTTTGTGAAAAGGGCTAATGCTGTACTGAGATCACAAAACATATTTTGTAAACTTGATGAGCGTAAAGCAACTCGGGACAAGCAATATAAGTTAAGACAGCAGATAAAACAGATGAAACACCAAATGAGGACCGCATCAGAAATATGAAAATCCAAAAAAAGGAGTCGGGGACTGGGAATATCTAGACATGAGGAGAGTCGACTCTCAAACAATAAAGAAAGATTAACTCTTCTCCAAATGAACATAAAATCGCTCAAAGGTAAAATAGTTGGAACTGTCATCTGCGACATATGACACTGACATTGTCTGCCTCACTGAAACCCATATTGATAATTCTTTAAAAAATCATCAGATCTTTGACTACAACTCTAAAATAATTTACAGAAAAGACCGAAGCCTGCATAGAAGTGGCGTACTCATCAAAGTTAATCAAGATATCCCTAGCTCAGAAATAAATATATAGTTAACCCTGATGACCCAGAGTTGGTCTTTGTTAGAATTAAAAAGAGTATAATAGTTGGATGTTACTATCGCCCCCAACATCACAAAAATGTTGAGACTTTGACAGGAGCCCTCGAGGACATCAGCTCAAAGTTTCCTTCTGACCATATTATTTTGGTTGGCGATATGAATCTACCAGGCATTGACTGGCATAATTATAGTGTAAAACTGCAGACACAGGAGCGTAACCTGAAAATGAACTTTATTTCTCTACTTGAACAGCTAGATATGAAACAGCTTGTCCGAGGACCTACCCATATTCATGGCAACACACTGGATCTGCTCTGCACAACACATCATAATAATATCAGTTCTCTTGATGTGGTGTACCCCGGACTGAGTAACCACTCAACCGTCAAAGCTACTCTTGACACATGTTCAGCCAACAGTCACCGCCCTACTCGCACTGTAAAGATGTATGGGAAAGCAGATGTCAATAAATTTGAAGATAAAATGTGGAAGTTGAGACATGACCTGGGTGAAATAAATGACGTTGAAGAAATGTGGCAACGATTTTCAAATGGAATTAAAGAATCACTGAATGAGTGTGTGCCTACCAAAACCACCACTGTAGGGCCTAGAAAGGAACCCATCTGGTTTAATAAGGAATGCCGCAAAATTGTGAAAAAGGAAAGGCAACTTTATAACAAATGGAAACAAAATAAGGATAGTATTAGTGAGAAAATTTACAAAGAGAAGCGGCGAGAAGCCAAAAAGTACTTCCGCAAGGCCAAAAAATCTTATGTAATAGAGCGTATATGCAAACCTCTGCAAGAAGGAAATAGCAAGCCATTTTACCATCACCTAAATGGTCAAAAACCCAAACAACAAACTATGCTAGAGTGCGATGACGGCACTCTTACTGCAGACCCCTCTACTTGTGCTTCTATTTTGAATGAACACTTCTACAAACAAATTGGCAAAACACATACACTCTTTGAGAGGCACAAAGACAGTACGCAAAGGAGAGAAATGATTGAAGTATGTGGAGTTATGAAATTACTAAAAGAGTTTAAGTTCGGGAAGGCACCAGGCCCAGATGAACTCAAGAAAGAAGACCTCACACTCAATGTAGAGCAAACTGCTGGATGTCTGACACACATCTACAATCGATCTATAGAACAAGGTAAACTGCCAAAAGAGTGGAAAACAGCTAACATAAGCCCTATCTACAAATCTGGATCTAAAGAAAATGCAATTAACTACAGACCGATCTCTCACCAGTATACCCTGCAAGATTTTAGAGCACATAATATACTTAGAGACCTCCTTGGCAAGATTGACACATGGTTACACAACAGACAGCACGGATTTCGCAGTTTTGTGAAACGCAAATATGTGCCACAATGCATGAGATACTCAATGCTACAGATAGAAACCAGAGCGTCCATGCTGCAGTGTTGGACCTAACCAAAGCCTTTAACAGGGTTCCACACACTCTTCTAATCGACAAATTGTCAAGAGTACCAGGCATAGAAAACTACCTAGTCGACTGGATCTATGATTTTCTGCTAATTAGATCTCAGACAGTTGTTCTAGATGGACACAAATCGAGCCCTCTTCACACAACTTCTGGCGTGCCTCAGGGGTCAGTGCTGGGACCGGTCTTATTCTTGATCTACATAAACGACCTGCCTGAGTATGTCAACTGTTCAGTTGGACTCTTTACCGATGATACTTTGCGGTACCAAACAGTGTCAGGCCAGACTGCTGAACAGAGATTTCAAGATAATCTAAACTCACTACACAGATGGGCAACAGTGTCTGGAATGAATTTCAACACCAAAAAATGCCAAATAATTGCATTCAAGCCTCAGAAAGATATACCAAAGTACACTCTAAATGACACTGTTCTGGAGCACACAGATCACAGTAAATGCCTTGGTGTTACTCTACAGTTAAATCTTAAATTTGAAACCCATATAGCTAAAAAGATCAATGATGCAAAGAAACAGACAGGAATGATCCGACGTCCACTATACTGGGCCCCTGAGAATGCAAAGCTCACAGCCTACAAATCGCTCTGTCTACCTCATCTTGAGTACGCCTCTTGTGCATGGGATCCCTCCTCGGCTAAAGAGATCGAAGCACTTGAACTTGTACAAACTAAAGGGGTGCATAATGCGTATGACATGTGATATCAAAGGAAGAAGAGGTATTTCTGAAGCCACAGAAAAGCTTAAGCTACAACCACTGCAGGAAAAGAGAAGAACGTCCCGTGTCGGGTTATTACTCAAGATCTTGTCTAAAGAAGAGGCCCACCCTGCCCTTTATGAGTCCTACAATGCACTAATAAATCAACCAAAATAGTGGAAACCCCTTCCACAACAGTTTTCTCCCCGTACCATACAGGTTCTCAAGAATAGTGATAAAACCAATTATCCCAACAGTCAGGCATCTGCCTAGTAAAATCATCTGGATGGGTACAATCCAGGTATCCACTCTGCCCCTAAATGGCCAGCACAGGCTTCCTACTGGAACACAGTATTCAATCCTGCTAACCACTGTCCAACAATGAGGCACGCCCCTTCTGCCCCCCCCCACAGGTGGTCTAGCGCGTTGCAGGCATTGATGTAAGTTGATGATGTAAGTTTAAAGTTAATTTTATTTTTTCTCTTTATGGAAATCTCTGATTAACACAGATTAACAGAGCTGTAAAAGAGTCCCTGTGACTCGAGTTTGGAGTCGAGTCGAGTACGAGTCTGACTCGAGTCAGACTCTCCATGAGTTTTGAGAGAATTGTGCTGAATTGCTAAATTGTAGGACTCTCATTGACTTGCCCTTATTCTTACCTGAAAAGACTCTCATTGACTCTGACTCTATCAGAACTTAATAAGAAGACTCTGCTCTACTCGACTGAACCAGAAATTGACTTGAATTTACCTGCAGTGCTATAGACTCAGTCTTTTATTTGTGCAAGAAAAATTTATTTTGCAAAAGATAAAAAGGAAGTCCCTGTTTATACGCATTGGGTCGTTATATTTACTTAGCCATTGATATGCTATTGTAAACGTCGGGGCGCATAAGTATGGCCCTCTTATGTTTACGTGATATATATCATATTTTCTCAAAGGCTTCAGTTTAGCTTGGGAAACTATACAAATGTACGCGCTAGGTTACTATTACTACTACTGGTTTTTGTTTCAAACCGAAAAAATGCCAATCAAGCCAAATTTCGGTAGTTTTTCAGTAGGCCTGTGTACATACTACTATTTCTATATTTTTTGCAATAACCTAATTAGATAGCTAGCACCTCAATAATATAAAGTAAAGATTAGCTACCTAGCTAAGGTTGCTGAGATCTTTGCTTAGTTTACTTATTTATTTATTTATCCTACGATACTGTTTCATCTTTTTTGCTAAGCAAATAACAATACAGAGTTCTTTCAATTCAAACAGTAATATTATAATTATATTCACAATTCAATTAGGTGAGACAGAGTAACAGCAATGGTAGGTAGGTAGGCCTATGTAAGAAAGTATGATCATAAAATAAGTTAAATAACATGCTTACAGTTTAGAGCATTTTAAATTGTATATTTATATTTCATGTTGTAAGCAAATACTTTCACTTTTATCATGAATGCAATCTTTCATATGTTCTATGTAGGATGCTGCAAGTACTACTAATACTACCCCTACAGTAACAGAGTCTGAGGTGACTTACTGCTTGTCAAGACTTGACTCGACTTAACTCGAGCAATTTTTCAGACTCCAGACTCTTGCAGACTCTTTGTACATCGACTTGCTGTGAATTGTGACTTGAAATACAAAGACTTGAACCACCTGCCATTGATTTTATGTGACTTGTGACTCGACTCTTGAATTCAGTGTTGGACTTGAGACTCGTGCAGACTCTTGGGGTGCTGACTCTTGTAGACTCCAGACTCATGACTTTTGGGACTCTTTACAGCTCTGCAGATTAATAGTTACGAATACAGTTCACATAAGAAAAACAACATCTATCTTAATGTTAAATTATTTTCTAAATAAAAAAATGAACTATTATATTACTTTTCTGGATCATAGCAAAGTTCCTAGATGAATTCTATAAACTTTGATTATAGACTAACCAAAGATAGTGGACTAACCATAGGGAAGATAACGCTATGGGACTAACTACCTCCCATGTGCGTTTATCAGGTCAAAGAAAGGTCAGCAATATTAATGGACCAATAATGCTACAGCCGCCTTGTATTCTTCTGCTGGATTGGCTCAAGTCTTCTAATCACCCCGCACTCAAACACAGCCTGCGGACATACAGAAAAACACACCCGTAAAATGTAAACAAGTAAAAGTTTATTTAGAGTGTTTTGTATTTTGTAATAGCAAACGCGAAAGAGGCCATTAACGTTTCACTGTTCTTAGAAACCTAAGCTATCACTAAGAGAATTGGCGTTTGTCTTCCTCCCCTGGTTTCCTGCTTGTGTTGTTTCACTTTTTCATATTGAAACTATTTTACTACATTTTATTACATGGCATTTGTAAAATGCGGAACTATGTAGGCTATAGCTTATACTGGATGTTGACCAATTATACTGCAAGTCAGAAAGAAATCAAACAGAGTTTTGGTGGCCTGCAGAGAACCCAAACCATAGTGTTATGGATTTCTCTTCAACTGTCATTCATTCCATAAACCTTTTCTGGGTTGTCTAGACACTTGCAGATCTAACTTTTATTAACACTTCCACTTCTCTTCCACTTTCTCTCTACTTACTCTACTCCTTCCTACTCTACTGTATATAAAAATCCCTTATATATAAGTATCTAAAATAGCTACATGCAGCTAGAGCTACATGTAGCTAACTCCTACTATATAGGTAAAAAAGCAACAGCTTCTCTAGCCTTACAATTACAATACCAGCTTGCAAAAACACTTCTAGAATCTACCACAAAAAAAAAAAAAAAGAAGAGGAGGAAGAGTAGAGTAAGTAGAGAGAAAGTGGAAGAGAAGTTGAAGTGTTAATAAAGTAAAAGTTAGATCTGCAAGTGTCTAGACAACCCAGAAAAGGTTGATGGAGTGAAGAGAAATCCATAACAATAGCAGACTCGCATAGACATGCCCCCATTAACTGGGGGCATACTGTTATTGTGAACTTAAACCATAGCAGACGTACATACCTTGATTAGCTGGAGGCATACTTTTATTGTGAAAAGAGTTACAAATTAATATATAATATTGTAATGTTAACGTACCACAAGTCAGCATCATCTACATCTTGCACTCATTTTTTCCACAGACAAATACATGCATGATATCTTTCATGCCATGTTGGCTATTATCTAAGTAAATGTATGTATGTTCATGTTTATTTAATGTTACAGAAAGAAAAGATGGAAATATTTGCCATTCACAACCTCTTCTGTCTGGCCCTCTCTTTGCACACAACATTTGCTGCAACTGTTGATTCTGCTGAAGAAGACCTTGTGAGTCAATGCTATATAATAACCTGTAATACAATAATAATATATTATATAGGTCTACAATGTACATCCAATAATATACCTGTAATACAATAATAATATATAATGTATATCTAATAATATACTTATAATACAATAATAATATACGTCCAATAATATGCATGTAATAACATACGCCCTATTAACAGTAAACAGTTTGTAGATCCTGTGATTATTTTATCGTAAAATTCGTACAAGAGGAGTATAAGCACCACACCGCTGTTGCTTTGATATACTGAATAATAGTAAATGTTGGGATGTGGAATTTTAGCTGAGCGAAAGGTTCAACATCGAGTATTCTCGTTACTTGAATGAAGTTAGTCAGATTCTGGAGGCTGATGAGGGATTAAAAAAGGCTGCTGGTGATGAAGCAACTCACGATCAAGTACGTACTAGTCAACTAATACTATATATAGGCAGGTGCATACTAGTCATACTATATATAGGCAGGTGCATACTAGTCATACTATATATAGGCAGGTACATACCAGTCAACTGATACTATATAGGCAGGTACGTACTAGTCATACTATATATAGGCAGGTACGTACTAGTCAGCTGATGCTATATATAGGCAGATATGTACTAGTCAACTAATATTATATATATGCAGTAATGTACTAGTCAATATATTGGCAGTTAGTGTTTGGGATAATGTACTCATAGTTGAATAATTCTCACTCATATCTTTTGACCAGTCACTTGCTTCCCTTAATTATTTTTAGTTGACAATATTTTTGAATGATCATCTATATACAGCCATGCACTTCGAAGGTGCTGAGGAAGCAAGTAAGCTGAATTATACAGTCATGTGATGGGTGTTTGTCTTTGCATTCCAGAAACAGCTGGCAGAACACCTTAAATATGCATCTAGAGACACCAGATCCAAGTTGGATGAGTTGAAGAGAATTGAATTGGCACGTCTGAAGACGCTTCACAAGCGAGCTATGCAGAAGAAGACAGGTAACAGTATAACTTACCAAATACAAAATAGTTAAATGTACTCATTGAATTGTAGCAGTATTATTCTCTAAGCACTGTATCTCTATATATTAGAATAGGAACTGCGGGGTTATGAGAAACTGAATATTTTATGTTACACCCTGTGAGGCCTCAGTAACCTATATACATACACAGGTATATCCATGTAGTAATATGTACTGTAGTAATACGATGCTGGTCACAGTTTAAGCCATTGGTTACATTCTACTACTAGCTGGCATAGACTGTACTGTTTGTAAGGAGTTGTCATCTCTAGTTTATATAGTATGTTTGTACAAATCATTGCAGATGAACATAAGGAAGCTGTGCAGTCTGGCAGAATGCCTGATAAAAAAGGTAATCATGCTGTAGATTCTAATCCAATCATCTGTGGTATGCACTAAACTCACTGTATCCATAAAGACATTTAACCACTCCTTTTCTGCTATTGGTAATAGTTTACACAGAGAACTGTTTTGGGAGGTTGCTTTAATTCCATGAGTTGTATGGCGATTATGTCGAGCGGTTGATAGACTATTCGTCTGCGCGCTGAATGCTGTAGTATTCAGGGCTTGTCTATACCAACGGGTAACATAATATGCATATCTCGTTTCAGAATTGCCCAAGACTGGTTTTGACCACGTTGATGCTAGTAATCCAAACTCATTTGAAGGTGAAGATCTTCGTCGACTAATTACTGAGGTATGAGTAGTCTCAGCACTCACCATATACATGGGCACAGCTACTATTTATTATCTCCTCTATCCCCCTCTCTCTTGGCGATTGCTGGGGGTAGCCTAAACTCTAGTGGTTACTGGGTGCCCAATCAGGAAGGGTAGCCCATATTGCATACATATTTAGGAGGGATACCCCATACTCCACACATGTTTAAGAGGGATATCCCATACTGCACACATGTTTAGGAGGGATATCCCATACTGCACACATGTTCAGGAGGGATATCCCATACTACACACATGTTTAGGAGGGAGATCCCATACTGCACACATGTTTAGGAGGGAGATCCCATACTGCACACATGTTCAGGAGGGATATCCCATACTACACACACATGTTTAGGAGGGATACTCATACTGCACACATGTTTAGTCATCTCATTCACTTCCTCTAAATAGGGTGGCTGGTAGATCAAAGCTTATTGGCTATCCTCCATTTCCCTTCCTAAAATTTTGTTGGTTATTCTGTGCTCTCACTTAATATATCTTGCTCGCAAGGTTAACAACAGAGTTTATTTTCAATTAGATAATCTGCCAAATTATTTGTAGACCATGTCTCGGATGTCAAAAATAGACAGGCTGCGTAAGACAGACTTCAAGCATCATGAGATGCGTAAAGCACATGAGTATAAGACCAAGTTCAGAGATCTCTCTCCAGAGCAGCAGAAACAAAAGCTTGAAGAACACCTTGAGAAGGCTAAGAAACATCCTAAGATTAACCACCCTGTGAGTTGTTATACATGTCTATATGTACTGCATTGAGCTGTTATAAATGTAGATATGTACTGTATTGGGTTGTTATACATGTGTAGATATGTAGGCCCCTACTGTATTGGGTTGTTATACATGTGTATATGTACTGCATTGAGCTGTTATACATGTGTGTAGATAGGAGTATGTAATGTACTGCATTATAATAATATTTCAAGACTTATATTGGTAGCAGCAGTAATGGGTAATATTTGAGACAAAGTATGAATATGTATGTATGTATGTATGTAGTAATTACAAATCACTCTCTCGTTGTTCCATCGGCTGCTGTAAGTGTGAGGTGTACATGTAACATGTTCCGATTTGATACCTGAAATACTACAATCAGGATTCACCCAGTCAAGTAAATGTACAGTACATACTACTGTGTTCTGTGCGGTGTCTCTGTATATATAGCAGAGCATGTAGATTAGAAGGGCAACTTGAGTATGCTGTCTAGTTAATTCATTTTCCTATGTACACGCACACAGGGCGGAATGGAACAGTTGAAGGAGGTATGGGAGAAATCTGATGGTCTGGCCGGTATGGACTTCAACCCCAGAACTTTCTTCATGATGCATGGTAAGTTTACCATTACATCTACAATAAAATATTACCTCACTCTCTCTATATACATGTACACTAGATTTCACCACTCATACATATTCATATAATACATACATATATAACCATATGGTGAAATATATATAAATTATCAACACAGGCATAATCCAATATTGATAGTGAATTGTACACATGTACACAGTATTTCAACAACCTTTGATGTTAAAATTATTTTTTGTTGTATTTTTCCAAGCAGTTGTTTCAGGTGGAAGTGAATGGTTACACATCTAACTAAACTTATTGTTGTCAACTCACCACAGATCCAATAGATATTGCATTAGTGCATACATGTATGTATTCTCCCCAGTCATTGCTCATACACCTGCAAGCACCTGATAATGTACTCTGTTAATACAGATATTGATAATGATGGGTTGCTGAGTCCCTCTGAAGTAGAAGCTCTATTTGAGAGAGAAGTAAGTCTGACATGATATAATATGACGTGATATGACAAAGTCATCAGGCATCTTTATTATTCTAAAATAAAGTAAAAGTGCAATGTATGCTTCTCCACTGTAATAGCATTGGCTCCACTATGTGTATATTCTATACTATACACTCGTTTACTCTATACTATACACTCGTATACTCTATACTATACACTCGTATACTCTATACTATACACTCGTATACTCTATACTATACACTCGTATACTCTATACTATACACTCGTATACTCTATACTATACACTCGTATACTCTATACTATACACTCGTATACTCTATAGTATACACTCGTATACTCTATACTATACACTCGTATATTCTATACTATACACTCGTATACTCTATACTATGCACTCGTATACATGTACTCTATACTATACACTCGTATACTCTATACTATACACTCGTATACTCTATAGTCTATGCTATACGTTGGTATTACAGCTAGAGAGGCTGTACAATCTAACAACGGTGGAGAAAGATGAGGTAGAAAAGAACGAAGACATGAACCAGATGAGGGAACACATCTTTACAGAGGTGGACCAAGACAAGGATGGAATGGTTAGCTGGGAGGAGTTTAAGAATATGGTTGACCACGACTCTAATGGAGACGAGGGCTGGCAGGTAAGTTAGTATTACTGTACTCTGTGCATGTGTTGTATTGCTGGTAGGTTACATGCCATGTAACCTGCTATGCCATGCCAGGTTTTAGTACGTAATACTTACATGGGACTTTTGGTTCATCAGCAACCATTAACTGTGTAGAGATCATTGTGAGGAGCAAAGTGAGAGAGAAGCTGCAGGCCCCACACATAGCGTACTACATTTACATACGTATTACGGTATATTTGTTTCTAGTCGGTGCGGGATGGACAGCAGTTTACCAATGAGGAGCTGGAAAAGTTTGAAGCTGATTTGAAAATTGTGAATGAAAAGTAACGTGTCTACTTGTACATGTAGGCAATATTGTTATACAAAATTTTAATTGTGCACTCACTCCTACAATGTATATACAATATATACAGTATATACATGTAACTGTACATACAACATGCATGTATATACAATATATACAGTATATACATGTAACTGTACATACAACATGCATGTATATACAATATATACAGTATATACATGTAACTGTACATACAACATGCATGTATATACAATATATACAGTAGATACATGTAACTGTACATACAACATGCATGTATATACAATATATACAGTATATACATGTAACTGTACATATACAACATGCATGTAGGAGGTCAGTCAGTATTTTTAATGTGGTTTTTTCTCATCCATGTAGTGCTACTGAAGTTTGCTAATAATTCATTTGCTTACTTGACACTTTTTATATCAATCTGGACATAACATAGTGCTATTTACAATCTTATAATATTGATATCATATAGATTTATATATACACCTTCATCACTGCAGCAATCAAGCAAACATAACTCCTATCATTATGTTTGTATTATCTCATGACTCATGTATTACTTAATAGTTGACTGTTTTAGTCACTTTTGTGAATAAATCCATATCTGCTGAGAGAGAAACACACTTATTTTATATGTATAGATATATGTAATGTGTGCTATAGACATAGTACATCTACACAGGGGTGTGCATGTACTACACACAGTAAGTAGTTTTAGACTGTAATCCATATTTGCCAGAATTATACATCCTGAGCATTTGCATAGATATTATAGTATGTTGTAATATTGCATTGCTATGAAGTTGTCCTCTCTCATTAAAGGGGATAGGAAACTTAACACACCAAATGTTGTTGTGTGCCAAGTTATTGTAACAAAAGCATTCTCAGTTGCTTTTGTATTATGTAAAAAGTTACAACCGATGCCAGGTTCTCAATAGTGGCCTGGTAATTAAATATTTTGACCCCATCTTTGTATTCCATTGGTTATTTTTATATCTGCAATCTATAGCATTTAAATTATACAACCAATGTTTTTCACATACATCATAGTACATGTATTGTGAATATATATTTGGGTGAAAAATATTGGATGGTGCTGAAGTTGTACAGACTTTGTGTCTAGAATCTAGAGACACTAGCTGGACACCCTTGATATAGGATATGTGACATATATATATGATATAGAATGTAAGATATTATATATAACTATATAAATACTGTACAATATAATGTACTAGTGATTTTGTATGGTGTTAAAATGTAGGACATAATCTTCAATCTATCTGATGAGACAGCTATAAGAGACATTGGCTAGAGTTTAGGGTTCCTTGGTTTGGTTTTATTACAATGTATAAACACATAACTTTAACCTCACAAGATAACAAACATGTATATTGTAATTAAATAGTATTTAATTTGAGAAGCCTAAGCTTTTGTATAAATAAAAACACTGTTGTTTGACTGAAGTACAACAATCAGATTAACATCTTACCCAACGATTGGGGGGGGGGGGGGAGGAGTGGGTGTGCAGAGTTAAAATGATCACAAAATAAAACTAAAATGTTTAAGAACATAAAACAAGTGAAAACCTTTACAAATAAAATTGATTCTGTTTGTAGTAGTGCGGGCCTACATTATAACAATTTGTATGTATAGTAAAGTAAAATGATATTTGGTTTGATTTGACTCATTAGCTACATACACCAATAGTACTAAAATACATGTTATAAAACTATATTGCTCTTTGTGAGCTACACAGTGAGCTGTAAATCAATCTATTAGATAATAATTCAAACTCCTCTAGAGTTTATAACTTTCAGGGGAGATAACTCTATTGCTGCAGATGCAATCATATATAAAGTCAGGAGTTACGTGTGGAATGCTACTGTCAGTGCTGGGAGATCGTAGTGTGACAACATAGTTGGTGTTTTCATTCTCACAGGCTGCGACATCACCATTGTATGCTATAATATATCGCTTCAGTTTCTTTCTCTCCTCAGCAGTTAGAGATTCTGCGTGTAGGACTATTTCAACACCAGTAAATATATCATCTAACGGGAAAGGTGATTGGACGTCTGATACGCATGGAGTAGTCGAAGTGGTTCCAAGGACAGTTACAGAATTGACAGATTTAGAAGAACATTCAGGACTTCTACTCTCACTTCGTGATTGCTTAGCTGTACCCATGTCGGGTGTTGAAGGTCGCTTTGTGGCGCGCCTTTTGTAGTAGTAAATGTAGGTGTGGATCCTCCTGTTGGCAAGGTATTTACGGATCTGCCTCTCTGTGCTGTACCAGTCAAAGCCCCGAGTGTTGTAGCCAATACGAGGCAGATGTACGCTCACTCCACCCAGACTCTTGCTGCTGAGCGCTATCTTCTTTAGACACGTAGCTAACAACGTCTGCTTGACTCTTAGCTTGTGGTCCTGAGCAACCATGAGGGCCACATGATATTCAGTATAGCCTGAGACATTATCACATGTCACCATATGTACGTCACCTTCATACATATCCTTCATATCTGCAGCCAATTCGTAGTGTAGCTCAGGTTCCTTGGTTTGATTAGATAGAGCTGTGAAGACGCCCCCACTACCCCACTGGCCAGAACTGTCTACACACTGTACTACAATAGCCTTAGGCTTATTAGGCACCGTCACATCTCCAGTTACAAAATGCATATACTCTATATCTTCCTCATCATCACTAGCCTCAGTCTCCTCAGAATCAGAAGGCAAAGAAACAGAGCGAGACATGTAGCCAGCCAACCGCCATTTCTCTTTCTTCTTTTCTTCTTTCAGTTGTTCTCTAGCTTCAGCCTGTATTAGAGAGCAAGCCAAGAAGATACATGTGTATAGTAATACTATATTATAACACAAAACAATAACTGATTAGAGAGACATCAATGTTGACACATATAACAACACAGAAACAACCTGGCGCTCAACTTGAAGAAATATAGTCAGTAGCTAATGTAATAGCGGGTAAATACCTCTGCTTTTCTTTTTTTCAAGGTTTCTTCTTTTTTCTTCCTTCTCTGTTCTAACTGTTCGGGTGTGAGAGGAGTTCTGGTCCTCTGTACATTTGGTAAGCTGACCGAGGACAGAGCAGCCTGGATTTAAAACCATGAGTTACTCTTTCACATGGATATCAGACAGTGACTGAAATCATTCCCTTTATAATATATATTATTTAGCAGTGCACAGCCTTTCAAGGGTTATAAGCACAGGAAATTAATGTGATTGCTTTGAGTCAGAAACATACATACCCTAGATAGACCTAAATAACTATAGCACACCAGTCCAGGTTGTCACCTCTCAACATAATAATGTATTGGATAAAGGCTTGCATGTACATGTGCTCTATTACATAAGCCAATAAAATTTCAATAACAAGAAAACTAGGGCGTATTCAGATGTGAAATACAAACTCTGAAGACGGGAGTGGACTGAGCAGATAACCAGTAACCAACAGGGATACAGATTCAAACACTGGTAAAAGTAACTCTTGAAGAACCTAGTTAATACGTACAGTGTCTCTGTTTCTCTTAGGGCGACCACCAGCAGTTGGGGAAGTGGATCTCAGTTCAGCCACGAGCTTCTGGAATGCCTCATCATCAGCCTTCGCAACGTCCATCTTAGAGTAATCCTTACCTGTCCACAGCATACAAAACATGTGAACACAACTCCTAATTATATTTGGATAGCTACAGTACATTATATTAGGTAATGGTGCATTAGTAGCAAAACTAAGAACTGTAATATAGAAGAGATGTCCGTGTTTGGAATACAGAGATGCTATTAACATGGGAACTGTTACATTGTTACATCTATATACAGTATACACAGTATGTTGGTGTTGTGACATAGTCACAGAAAGAACAGTGCGTGCCTTCTTTGAAAGTCTGCAAACCAAAGTATTGTACAATCATCTCTGTTATTCATGAAACTCTTGCAGTCAATTGAGCTATTCTGCAGTGAAGTAAAGTGCTCAATGCTTTCAAGAAGGAGCCAGCAAAGAGCAGGAGTATTGATCATGTTAGATTCATACAGAGGCGTATAGGATTCCCCAGGAGATGCACATATAACATACTATAGGATTCCCCAGGGGATGCATATACCATATAATATAGGATTCCCCAGGGGATGCACATATAACATAATATAGGATTCCCCAGGGAATGCACATATACCACATAATATAGGATTCCCCAGGGGATGCAAATATAACATAATATAGGATTCCCCAGGGGATGCAAATATAACATAATATAGGATTCCCCAGGGGATGCACATACCACATAATATAGGATTCCCCAGGGGATGCACATACCACATAATATAGGATTCCCCAAGGAATGCACATATATTATAATATAGGATTCCCCACGGGATGCACATATAACATAATACAGGATTCCCCAGGGGATGCACATATAACATAATATAGTATTCCCCAGGGGATGCACATACCTTCAAACTGGTACATGGTATCAATCTGCTGACTTCCCTGCTCACTTCTCTCATCTTTGTCTGCCCCTTCCTTCTTCTCATCCACCCACCGCCCACTTTCACTCGCGCCAAGTATCTCTTCAATATTCAACTCATCCTCTTCACTCTTGGGAGATAGTAGTGATGTTAAACCAAACTTCAACATTTTTTGGAGATCTTTAGAGGTGTGCGCAGAGAATTCACTCACATCATCTGAAAGTGCAATAGAAACCAGATGACATAATGCTAGCTAAATATTTTGGTTAAATGTTGGTATACATCGTACGTTGTAATTGTGTGTACACATAGCAGTACACGAATATACCCCATAGACTGATGCAGTGCAACAATGCTCAGCCCAGTGGACTTCAAAGTCAAGATGAAACTATCACACATACAAGTATAATACATGCAGGTTCAAATATTCCATAATTAACAAATGTACTCCCAATACCTTTCTCCTTATTGACCGCCATTACAGATTGGGTTAGCTTCAATTTTTCTTGAGCTCTAGATAGGATGATCTCTTCAACTGTAGCCTTAGCTACTAGGTGTATTATTTTAACAGGCCGGGTCTGGCCAATTCGATGAGCTCGTGCAGAAGCTTGTAAATCAACCTGTATCCAATATAATTAGAACTCTTCTCTGTATTTCAAGAGAGGACAACCCTGTTTCTTAAAATAACATATTGAGCATACAACTCACAATTCAACCATTGCTAGTAGTCGAGTAGTCGTTACCCCATGCAAGTGGATACTAGATATACATGTGCATGGATCAGCTGATTACTCTATGTGAAACTGAGTTATAGTAAGTAAGCTACATGACTGTAGTAGTTATTGTGTATTCTGGGAGTCTGTAATGTAGTACCTGAGGATTAAAATCATGATCATAGAATATAACAGTATCAGCAGACGTCAGATTTATTCCTTGACCTCCGGCTCTAGAGCTCAAGAGGAATATAAACGTCTCCTCTGTAGAGTTGAACATTTTGATTGCAGTAAATCTCTCTTCTCCCCTTACTGAGCCGTCTAACCTTTCATATGTGTAGCCTGGAGGGATAGACCGCGACAGGTATAAACTAGACAAGTATAATATAGACATGAACAAGCATATACATACATCATCAACGTCTAAACCATGTGGACACGATGACACATACTGAACTATATTAACAGAAAAGAATAAACCTAAACAGGCCTCATTGTGTAAACATTTACACTTTGTTTACTTCAAAGATATATATGACATGTTACGGTATTTCACAATTGTATAGGTCCAAAGAAACATTGAAAATCTGCTCTGTGTGATACCTTAATGGTCAGCTTAGAGGTCTTTAGTAACTGTGTAAGTGTGATATGGGGATTCTTAGATTACAGTGGTAGCCCAGGAATCGCGGAATCTGTTGACACTTACATTGGATATAACAGTTGAAAGGGTATTCACCTTAATTTTGCCCCAAATATTTTGGAGTGTCCAGTTTTAAAAGGACATACCCACCTACACATGTACATTCCTTAAAATATAAATAATATACACATATACAACCCATACTATTTGAACACCTAATCAGAGTGGCTAGTGTATGACACAACTAGAGCAGTGGACACCTGTTCATGTATGCTAACCTCTATAGTGCAAGTAGTCCTGTAGAATGTCCAGCATACGAGTCATCTGACAGAATAAGAGCACCTTGTGGCCATGTGCTGCAAGGTGCTTTAGTATCCTATCTAGTGTCAGGAGCTTAGCAGAGGCCTCTACCAAGTGCTCTCCCAGTTGGAAAGGCTCTGGCTCCACTCCATCAAACAAATAAGGGTGGTTCACACACTTCCTTAACTGCATCAGTATGTTCAGAAGTTTGGTCCTTGATACACCAGTGTCACTGTCAAATGCCTCTATTAGAAGTACAATGTATTATGTAAGTATGTAATGTCATTGATAAGCTAGTAGCCAGAGATACAGTAAAGATACAGCATTACTATAATAATGAACATATAAGATATACATAAAATAAAATAACACTTTCCAATTCCAATTAACATGTAGTGCCAATCAACAATATTAGCTTGGAGTTGTTATCCCTTTGCACTAAAGGGACAACAACTCCAAACAGAGGAGAGCAAATAACAGCACCATCTCCGTGTCCTACAGAAGTAAGTGATATAAATGACTTAGTTAATTACCAGCATCTTTTGTGAGAATAGCCTTGTAATATTTCTTCTGAATATCTGATATAGGGTGGTATACAAACACTTCTGATTTCTTTGGAATATCTAAGGCTACTTCATTTTTAGTTCTCCGAAGTAGCCATGGTTTAATTCGAGACTGCAGGTCATCAGAAACTAAAGACAACAAGATAAAGGCTCATCAATCACACATAATGAAATGAAATTGCCAATGAGAGCAGCCAATGAGAGCAGCCAATGAGAGCAGCCAATGAGAGCAGCCAATGAGAGCAGTCGCAGCAAAGTGGGTAGAGTTACAAGCTTCCAACCAGGAAGTCCATAGTACGAATTCAGTGTTGCTAGCATAGTGAGGGAACTTCAGATGTTTTAAACAATTATACAGAGTGAACATAATTTTTCTAGTATAAACTTTGATGCTTTCACCTTTTTCACTTGTCTTGACATCTTTATATCGGTTCAGGAACTCCTCTTTCTGTGCCAGTTTAAACTTGGCAGGTGCTACGAATGAGAGGAGAGAATATAGCTCACTCAGGTTATTCTGTACTGGAGTACCTGTCAGGAGAACACGACTCTGTGCATCATAAACTTCCAGAGATTTATAAAATAGTGATTCACTATTTTTCAGTCTACAAAATTCGGAAATTTAGTTGCATGAAATGTTTAATAAAGCAGTAACTAATGAACTACACACTATAATTGATCTAACAACCCTTAGAAGTCTAGGTGTTTATAATAAACAAACAGGTATGGCGCTAGTTCACAGCAGTAAGGGAGAAATTACTTTAATTTACATACAATCAGTTTATACCATACAAATAATATATATAAAATTCCCAACAAGAGTGTAGTAGCAGCTGTCACAAAGCCTAGTAGAAGTAGTCACTAACCTGTGGCCCTCGTCCACCACGATAGCATTGTAAGTTTGTTTCTCAAAGAAGAAGTTATCCTTAAGACACAGTTCGTACGAGGTTAGCAGAACATCTGGTGTGTCTCTCCTCACCCTCTTCCTGATGTGAGATCGCATCTCCCGGTCCCCCATATATAACACAACACTCATACCAGGTGCAAACCTGTTGTAATGATACATACAATGTATGTGCACACACAATACAACCTGAGTGGTCTATTACTCTAACATATGTTATGTGATACAACCTTAACAAAACCCTCTGAGCTGAGAAGTTTACATGTATAGTGAGTTGAACATTCACTTGGTAAATAGTTTATGAACTGGAAATACAGCACAGAGTCAGCTGAATACTATCAGTCACCTCACCTAGCTATTTCTTGCTTCCAATTGTCCAGTACAGGGAGGGGACACGACACTAAAGACATGGGCCTACCCTTATCTGCAACACTGAGGAGAAAACAGATGGCTTGACAGGTTTTACCCAGTCCCATTTCATCACATAGCATGCCACCTTCTCCTCTCTCATAACACTCTACAACAGATTATATTATCAAACTATTATTCCATCATAAATACAGGCATAATGTGCTATGCTCAAAATCGAAATACAATGTAATAATAGTGGTGATTCATAATCAACTGATGTACTAGAATACATGCTGTCAATAAAAAAAATTCCTGACATAACCCGTTTCAAGTCATTACCCATCAGAGGCCTATATACACTGTACAACGATTCATGCGCTACATAAATTTATAGATACAAAATGTATAATAGATCAGCACACAATTCCAATAATTAGCAAAAATTTCAGTCACTAAACATCCACGCATGCTAGTTAAAAGTTAAAGAATGTGACATTCTAGCAAGGACTAGGACCCACAATGCAACATGGCAACAAGAAGAATTGGGATTTACATAAGATCAAAGTTAGAAGCAAAATTTTACCTCTGAGCCAACTAACCCCATGTAGCTGATAGGTTCGAAGTGATTCTGTTTCTCTTAATCCTTTAGATTTTAGAAATGTGTTGGTAACCTCTCTATCTGACATTATTGGGTTGTGGTTTGAGTGTGAATCAAACAGTTGTAACTACAAGTATAATTAACCACTGAGAAAATAAAAAGAAAACAATATGGAGCTAAATTAGTCAATTGGAATACTGCTAGCTGTTAGCGTTAGTCCTGTCAGCCTGTTACCAAAAATTATTAGCTTGTAGTAAGCACACTGGGTCAGTCAGTATGCTTATAAGAATAAGTTGTTTCATGAAAGGCCAACAGCAAAAAACTTTAGGTGACTTACTCTACTGAAACTGTGTCCATGAATGCTTCTGAGAATACTCATTCAAGAAAACATTACAAAATGAGAATTAATTAATACAAATAAATGAGAAAAACACATAATATAAAAATGATCCATCGAAATCAATAAGTGGAGAAGTCGAAGAGAAATAACTAAGGAAGAAACATTTAATTAAGAATAAAAGCATAAGACAGTAACCAGATAGGAGTAGAACCACAAGACTCCTTCCTACAGGCATTTACCTAAGTACATACCTCAGTTGAGGTAGAACTTCCACAGCAATTAGAATAAAATATATAGGGAATACTCTAGTTTTAATCTCTGGTGTGCCTGAGACTAGTCTTGTTTCTGGTCTACATAAACAGCCTGCCTGAGCATGTCATCTGTTCAGTTGGACTCCTTGCTGATGAACAAAGGTTTCAAGATAATCTAAACTCACTGCACAGATGGGCAACAACGTTTGGAATGAGTTTCAGCACCAGCAAATGCAAAATAATTGCATTCGGCTGCAAAAGATGTACCAAAATACACTCTACACAACGCATTCTAGAGCACACAGATCACAGTAAATACCATGGTCCTATTTTACAGTCTACTGAGATCTGTGAGGCGAAGAAATAGATAGGAATGATCCAAGACCCACTGTATTCGGCCCCTTCAAAGCTCACAGGCTACACACCACTCGATCTACCTCCTCTGGAGTACACCTGTTGTGCATGGGGTCCGTCCTTTGTAAAGAGATTGAAGCACTCCAACTTGTACAAAAATAAGGCATGCATATGATATGTGACATCAAAGGCAGAAGAAGTGTTAGTGAAGCCAAAGAAAAGCTGAAGGTACAACAACTCCAGAATGGGGGAAGAACTTCTCGTATCAGATAGCTGCACAAAATTCTGTCCAAAGAAGAAACTCAACCTGCCTTTTGTATGTCATATGATGTGCTAATGAACCAGTCAGATTTAACTGTACAGACAAGAGCAAACTCGAGGGGAGTTCCACAGTCTGTTTAAGCAAGTGGAATTTCCTTCCACAGCAGTTCTCAGGAATAGTGACCACACAAAAGATCCAGACAGTCAAGCATACCACCAAGGTATCAACTCTGCCCCTAAATGGCCAACACAGGCTCCCTACTGGAAGAAAGTACCCTACCCTGCTAACCACTGTCCTATAATGAGGTCCACCTCTTCTGCTCCTGCAGTTTGGTGTGTTGCAGATATTGATGTACATGTAAGCTGTTGGGTCAGGGTTTTCAAATGTGTTACAACAGTGCAAGACAAAAATGAGAATGCTGAAATTTTCAAATTTGGCATCAGAGCATTGTGATGTGAATAATGAATATGGATATCAGCACTATGTTCAAATTATAACACAATAATATTATGTCTATACAGTTTCGATGTTCAAAATTAAATTAAAATTAATATGATGTTTTTTATGCAAGTAAATTTTTTAATTAGTACAAATTTACATTCATTTACATTGTAGATATTGAATGATATTTTGTTGCTACAAAAGAAATAGCCTTTGATCATATAATTAAAAACATGTCATAGCTTGTGCTAGTACTAATAGTTTGGGCCGAACCGAGCGCGGTTGTTTATTCAATGTGTTACGAACCTGTGCTAACAATACTAACCTCCGTTCCATGAATAACAGTACATGTTACAGGCGATTACAAACTGAAGTGGTATATTCCAGAGCCGGCTCTAGTATATTCTAAAGAACTTGGCTACGTTTCCGGAAGGGGCAGTAAAATGGAAATGGTGAAAAAAGATACAAGCAGTTCCTAGATAAATTCTATAACCTTTGATTCAAGTAGAAACTAGAAATAGTGGTAAAAACTCGATATTTTGTAGTAAATCAACAACTGCAAGTAGAAATGGTAAACTTCCACTGTTTATAAAACGAGTTATGTGCTAAGTACGGCCTTAGTCATAGTGATTTAAATTTAATATCGACTAGAGTCACCAAGTTAGAAAATTGGATAAAGAACCATTTAAAATTTTGAAATTAATAGCGTGTTGATCAACTCTTGTATCATAGTCTCCAATCACTGTGAGCGGCAATAAAATAATTACGACGTAATGATGTGATTGCTAACTAAATATTGCATGTATATTGCGTAGATTACCTTTATCTGTGTCTCAACTTGGGGCAATAGAAATGTAGGCTTGCATTTGATTTCTATTTTGTAGTCGATTACATCACCAAGATTCAACTTCTTCGACAGAGAGATTTTAAAAGACCCAGAGCAGGAGGGGCACAACTTTGACAAATTTAAGGTAACCTTTGTTATTTATTATATAATAATACTGTGAACAGATACATGAACTGTAAGTTGGAGATTAACTCCAAGTCAGTAACTTTTCCCAGACCTTTAAGTTTCACGTTGCTATAAATTAATTGATTTTCATGGAATTTTGATGATTGGTCAGTGACTATTTTTTGAGATTATTAATATTGCAATTAAATTATTGAAATCAGTTGCCTGTTCAATCTGTTCTGCAACAGGAATTAGACATAACAAGCAGCTCTGCTGGTAGAGGACAGATTCTTATTGGGGATAAAGAAGGCACAGCGTTTATACTAGATAAACTGTTGAATATAACGGCATTCCGAGCTCACAGTAGATCAATATCGCACATTCATCAGTTGAGGCAGAACAACATCCTCTTCACTATTGGGGTTTGTAAATACATGATATTGTTTATTAGGTGGCAGTGCTGGTCATTATGATCTATAGGCTACCCTAAATACTATGTGTTTTATAAATATACCCAATTCCTCATGCAATGTGCAATGCTATATTATATCATACTTTGTGATGTGACTTTATAGGAGGATGAAGACACCGAGTACCCTCAGTGCAAAGTATGGCACATGGATAGAGTAAGTAACAATGTACTGCTATTTGCACATGGATAGAGTAAGTAACAATGTACTGCTATTTGCACATGGATAGACTAAGTAACAGTGTACTTCTATTTGCACATGGGTAGAGTAAGTAACAGTATACTGCTATTTGCACATGGGTAGAGTATGTAGCAATGTACTGCTATTTTCTAAATAGGAATATTTGATAATTTCACCTATTAGAGTATTGATAAATCCCTGTCTTCTGATATGAAACAAAGCACTTATTGGCACAGAATTAGTTAATTCAGTTGTGCTGCCTTGGACCTCCTTAAAGTTATAATCTGTAAGCATCTTAGATGAAATACAATGTAAGCACCATATATACACATACAGAGTATAATCTGTAAGCATCTTAGATGGAATACACTGTAAGCACCATATATAGACCTACAGAGTACAATCTGTCAACATATTAGATGAAATACACTGCAAGTACCATATACATGTATACACACCTACAGAGTATAATCTGTAAGCATCTTAGATGAAATACACTGTAAGCGCCATATACATGTATACACACCTACAGAGTATAATCTGTAAGCATCTTAGATGAAATACACTGTAAGCACCATATATATGTATATAGACCTACAGAGTATAATCTGTAAGCATCTTAGATGAAATACACTGTAAGCACCATATACATGTATACACACCTACAGAGTATAATCTGTAAGCATCTTAGATGAAATACACTGTAAACACCATATACATGTATACACACCTACAGAGTTCAGTCTTTATGAACATTGCTACTTGTTTTGCTCACTAGTTATAGAAGTTGCATTGCTGGCCAAGTGGTTTTAAGGCAATTAATTACACATCGATTGGGATCTGCCTGCCTGCAATTCTATATTTCATCCAAACACACTTTATTTGAACAGCAAGAATTCAGTTACTTTTGAAATTAATTTATAAACCGTAACTGTAATGTGTTTCTTACAAGGAAGTATATTTATGAGTAGCCAAGGACTTGATACCACAGCTGTGGAATATCCTATCCCTAACTTGGGTTTAGATCCAAGGCTCTATGCCCTATGGTACCTAATAGACTAGCACAGTGGACAGCCATATTAGCCACTACAGATTAGCTGTTCATAAATAACTTCCCATGCAAGGAAAATGGAGCATATAAACAATATTGAAAAACTCTGTGCCACTGTATCTTTTCATTAACTTAAATGAAAAACTTCACATCCTTGTTCTATATTCTTTTTCCTCATTTAGGTTGACAGCCACGGCACACCTCACTGTTCTCGAATAATCAAACTGACGGCCACAGGAGGCAAGGCTGAGGTAAAGGAAGCTCCTCATTACTCCTTGTTTGAATAAATATAAGTGCATGTATCAGCATTGTAATGATCAATATTTACAGTCTATTTATAACATAATGTAACTGATCACTAATTGTAATGGTTCTTTAGGTGGCCTGTCTAGCAGTGCATGAAAATATGCAGTTACTAGCTATTGGCTACAAATCTGGAGTTGTCACCCTTTATAAAGGAGACGTTACCAAAGATCGGTATGCGTTATTGGCTATCTACTGTTGTCTAATGCATGTTATGCTAGTGCCGGTCTTATTAATTTTCCTGCCTTGAACTCGTGACCACCTATAAGCTATTGATCATAGTAAGAGACTTCCCTCTAGAAATCAGAGCTAGGAAATGAATTGGGAGAGAACGACTCATTATATTCAATAACTTGATGCGTGTCTAAAACTTCATAACTCTTGCCTCATGGTTATTGTGTAAAGTGCAGGATAAGAAGCATGGGGTGTTGCTTTCAACCTATTCTAAGGTCAAATAGTGTTGCTATGATCCTACCACATGTGTAGTACTAGTCCATAATATGTACATTATACATTCAGGCAATCAAAGCTGTATGTAATACGAGACAGTGAAGATGATAGTGGAGGGGAGATAACTGGACTAGCTATTAGAATAGTACACAAGTCACACTTACTCTTTGTTACCACAAGGAACTCTCTGTTTGCATATGAAATATCAGTCAAGGATAAACATACTCTGGTGGGTCTAATGCTTTACATCCATATTATACTGTATTATATGATGCTGTATATAATATTGTGTTCCATAATTCTTGAAACAAAACAACCTTTGCTAGTTGTATCGGCCTTCATGGATGATAATTGTTGACTAAACTACATTACACTTTAATACATGATGTATACTAGCTGCTGTAGTTGTAACTGTTTATGTTTAGGCACTGAAAGAGAATTATGGCTGTGCTGTCAAGTGCTCAACTCTTGCCGATGACCTACTTTCTAACCAGTTTCTGGTTGGACGAAATGATGTAAGCTTCAGACTAAAATATTTGGCAAAGAGTGATCTTGTCCCCATGTAATCTTTGCTACCAGTATTAGATTCTAGTAAATTGTAGTTGTTTTCTTTTATTAGGGCGTATATTATATACAGCCAGAAGGGAGAGGTGCCACAGCCCCCCTTGAAGGAGAGAAATATCAAGTGCATTGGTACAGAGGCTATGTTGTCACAGTTGGGAGAAGTAGCATGTAAGTAAAAACACAGCTCATTCTTAATTTACATACATTTGCAATGTACATGTGTATGCTGTACAAATGTACATGTGTATACTGTACCAATGTACATGTATATATGGCATACAAACTAGGAGTAACAGTAACAGTAATGTACATGTATGTGAATACTACAGTTTGTAAATACTACAGTTTGGAGTTGTCATACCTTTGGTACTATTGTGACTAATGGGTGAACAACTCCTACAATTCCTGTCTACAACTAGTCTTTGATCATATTATAGAAACCGTGACATGGATATAGTGACCATATATGATGCCCGTAACAAGTTCATAGCCTACTCAGGTGCTATACCCAAGGTGTCTAACGTACTGTTTGAATGGAATGCTATCTACATTATCGGGGGAGACAACAAGATGTACATGTTACTTGAGAAGGACACCAAGACTAAGCTAGAAATATTATTCAAAAAGAACCAATATCTAACAGCCATAAAGTATGTCATGTGTTGGAGATAGTACTAGTGTTGTACCAGTGTTAGTACCGGTGTTAGTACCAGTGTTAGTACCAGTGTTAGTACCGGTGTTAGTACCGCTGTTAGTACCAGTGTTAGTACTAGTGTTAGTACCGGTGTTAGTACCGGTGTTAGTACCAGTGTTAGTACCAGTGTTAGTACCGGTGTTAGTACCGCTGTTAGTACCAGTGTTAGTACTAGTGTTAGTACCGGTGTTAGTACCGGTGTTAGTACCGGTGTTGGTACCGGTGTTAGTACTAGTGTTGGTACTAGTGTTAGTACCGGTGTTAGTACCGGTGTTAGTACCGGTGTTGGTACCGGTGTTAGTACCAGTGTTGGTACCGGTGTTGGTACCGGTGTTAGTACTAGTGTTGGTACTAGTGTTAGTACCAGTGTTAGTACCGGTGTTAGTACCGGTGTTGGTACCGGTGTTAGTACCAGTGTTAGTATCAGTGTTAGTACTAGTTAGTACCAGTGTTAGTGCCAGTGTTAGTGCCAGTGTTAGTACCAGTATTAGTACCAGTGTTAGTACCGGTGTTAGTACCAGTGTTGGTACCGGTGTTGGTACCGGTGTTAGTACTAGTGTTGGTACTAGTGTTAGTACCGGTGTTAGTACCGGTGTTAGTACCGGTGTTAGTACCGGTGTTGGTACCGGTGTTAGTACCAGTGTTGGTACCGGTGTTGGTACCGGTGTTAGTACTAGTGTTGGTACTAGTGTTAGTACCAGTGTTAGTACCGGTGTTAGTACCGGTGTTGGTACCGGTGTTAGTACCAGTGTTAGTATCAGTGTTAGTACTAGTTAGTACCAGTGTTAGTGCCAGTGTTAGTGCCAGTGTTAGTACCAGTATTAGTACCAGTGTTAGTACCGGTGTTAGTACCAGTGTTGGTACCGGTGTTGGTACCGGTGTTAGTACTAGTGTTCGTACTAGTGTTAGTACCGGTGTTAGTACCAGTGTTAGTACCAGTGTTGGTGCCAGTGTTAGTACCAGTGTTGGTGCCAGTGTTAGTGCCAGTGTTAGTACCAGTGTTAGTGCCAGTGTTAGTACCAGTGTTAGTACCAGTGTTAGTACTGGTGTAGTACCAGTGTTAGTACTGGTGTAGTACCAGTGTTAGTACTGGTGTAGTACCAGTGTTAGTACCAGTGTTAGTACTGGTGTAGTACCAGTGTTAGTACTAGTGATAGTGTGAGTACAATATAGTGATAAAGTAGCATGTTGTATATTCTTAGACAATAATGGGCAAAAGAAGTTAATTTGAGGGTTCGTGTGTTGCATATACTGTAGTGTATACTATGTGTATTGTGATATACTTATAGTATATACTGTATACTATGTGTATTGTGATGTACGTATAGCATATAACTGTATACTGTGTGTATTGTGATGTACGTATAGCATATACTGTATACTATGTGTATTGTGATGTACGTATAGCATATACTGTATACTATGTGTATTGTGATGTACGTATAGTATATACTGTATACTATGTGTATTGTGATGTACGTATAGCATATACTGTATACTATGTGTATTGTGATGTACGTATAGCATATACTGTATACTATGTGTATTGTGATGTACGTATAGCATATACTGTATACTATGTGTATTGTGATGTACGTATAGCATATACTGTATACTATGTGTATTGTGATGTACGTATAGCATATAACTGTATACTATGTGTATTGTGATGTACGTATAGCATATACTGTATACTATGTGTATTGTGATGTACGTATAGCATATACTGTATACTATGTGTATTGTGATGTACGTATAGCATATACTGTATACTATGTGTATTGTGATGTACGTATAGCATATACTGTATACTATGTGTATTGTGATGTACGTATAGCATATACTGTATACTATGTGTATTGTGATGTACTTATAGCATATACTGTATACTATGTGTATTGTGATGTACGTATAGCATATACTGTATACTATGTGTATTGTGATGTACGTATAGCATATACTGTATACTGTGTGTATTGTGATGTACGTATAGCATATACTGTATACTATGTGTATTGTGATGTACGTATAGCATATACTGTATACTATGTGTATTGTGATGTACGTATAGCATATACTGTATACTATGTGTATTGTGATGTACGTATAGCATATAACTGTATACTGTGTGTATTGTGATATACTTATAGCATATACTGTATACTATGTGTATTGTGATGTACGTATAGCATATACTGTATACTATGTGTATTGTGATGTACGTATAGCATATACTGTATACTATGTGTATTGTGATGTACGTATAGCATATAACTGTATACTGTGTGTATTGTGATATACTTATAGCATATACTGTATACTGTGTGTATTGTGATGTACGTATAGCATATACTGTATACTATGTGTATTGTGATGTACGTATAGCATATACTGTATACTATGTGTATTGTGATGTACGTATAGCATATACTGTATACTATGTGTATTGTGCTGTACTTATAGCATATACTGTATACTATGTGTATTGTGATGTACGTATAGCATATACTGTATACTAGGTGTATTGTGATGTACGTATAGCATATACTGTATACTATGTGTATTGTGATGTACGTATAGCATATACTGTATACTATGTTTATTGTGATATACTTATAGCATATACCCATTATACTGTATACTGTGTGTATTGTGATGTACTTATAGCATATACTGTATACTATGTGTATTGTGATGTACTTATAGCATATACTGTATACTATGTGTATTGTGATGTACGTATAGCATATACTGTATACTAGGTGTATTGTGATGTACGTATAGCATATACTGTATACTATGTGTATTGTGATGTACGTATAGCATATACTGTATACTATGTTTATTGTGATATACTTATAGCATATACCCATTATACTGTATACTATGTGTATTGTGATGTACGTATAGCATATACTGTATACTATGTGTATTGTGATGTACGTATAGCATATACTGTATACTATGTGTATTGTGATGTACGTATAGCATATACTGTATACTATGTGTATTGTGATGTACGTATAGCATATAACTGTATACTGTGTGTATTGTGATATACTTATAGCATATACTGTATACTGTGTGTATTGTGATGTACGTATAGCATATACTGTATACTATGTGTATTGTGATGTACGTATAGCATATACTGTATACTATGTGTATTGTGATGTACGTATAGCATATACTGTATACTATGTGTATTGTGCTGTACTTATAGCATATACTGTATACTATGTGTATTGTGATGTACGTATAGCATATACTGTATACTAGGTGTATTGTGATGTACGTATAGCATATACTGTATACTATGTGTATTGTGATGTACGTATAGCATATACTGTATACTATGTTTATTGTGATATACTTATAGCATATACTGTATACTGTGTGTATTGTGATGTACGTATAGCATATACTGTATACTATGTGTATTGTGATGTACGTATAGCATATACTGTATACTATGTGTATTGTGATGTACGTATAGCATATACTGTATACTATGTTTATTGTGATATACTTATAGCATATACCCATTATACTGTATACTGTGTGTATTGTGATGTACTTATAGCATATACTGTATACTATGTGTATTGTGATGTACTTATAGCATATACTGTATACTATGTGTATTGTGATGTACGTATAGCATATACTGTATACTAGGTGTATTGTGATGTACGTATAGCATATACTGTATACTATGTGTATTGTGATGTACGTATAGTATATACTGTATACTATGTGTATTGTGATGTACGTATAGCATATACTGTATACTATGTTTATTGTGATATACTTATAGCATATACCCATTATACTGTATACTGTGTGTATTGTGATGTACTTATAGCATATACTGTATACTATGTGTATTGTGATGTACTTATAGCATATACTGTATACTATGTGTATTGTGATGTACGTATAGCATATACTGTATACTAGGTGTATTGTGATGTACGTATAGCATATACTGTATACTATGTGTATTGTGATGTACGTATAGCATATACTGTATACTATGTTTATTGTGATATACTTATAGCATATACCCATTATACTGTATACTATGTGTATTGTGATG
Organism: Bugulina stolonifera; assembly: GCA_935421135.1. NCBI lineage: Eukaryota > Metazoa > Bryozoa > Gymnolaemata > Cheilostomatida > Bugulidae > Bugulina > Bugulina stolonifera. The sequence goes on along the minus strand of OW285189.1, from coordinate 24,516,672 downwards.
TACTTATAGCATAGCGAAGAGTCAGAAGTACGACACCCACGGACTAGTAGACATATTCAGACTATATGGAGATTATCTCTATACAGAGTAAGATTTATATTATACCCAAATAACCAAACATGTTGACTTGGTGCCATCATATGTACACTTTGTATGTATGTATGTACACTATGTATGTATGTACACTATGTATATATGTATGTACACTTTGTATGTATGTATGTACACTTTGTATGTATGTATGTACACTATGTATGTATGTATGTATGTTACAACAAGCTAAGCCACACAACTTTTTCTTGTCCATATTTGACCAAAAGCTACTACATGCATATTACAGGTTATATAAATGTAACCATTCTGTATATTCATATTAGAATGGTGTTTGATTACACACTGTGTTAACATTTAACATGCTGCTAATCCTCTTCTATATGTCTGTAGGCGAGGGGAGCATGACCAGGCTATTGAACAGTATAAAATGACAATCGGCAAACTAGAGCCTTCTTACGTCATCCGAAAGGTACATATACAATATACATGTAGTACATAATATATACAGTATAATAACAACTTACTCTATACTGTATATGTATATGTATATGCATATAGTATATATGCTGATGTAACATATATAACAATGTACCGCATACATGTGCGTACATTGTACATCTTTATATCCAATGACACGGTTCACTCATGGCCGAAACCTTTTACTGTAAACATGTGTCTTCATTTTAAGACAACTTGTTTCTTTCATTACTCGTTTTATAACCTGCTTGTACTTGTAGTTGTGTCATTCACTTTTTCTCTTTTAGAATTCATTTTAAGATAACACTATCCTTCCTAACATTATGTAATGGGGAAATCAAAAGTTCATTTGATAAACCTTACAGTTTCTAGATGCACAGAGACTGCATAATCTTACCTCCTACCTGGAAGAGCTGCACAAGAAGCACTGCGCTACAGAAGACCACACTACCCTTCTACTCAACTGTTACACCAAACTCAAGGATCAGGACAAGCTGGATGAGTTCATACATGTGTGTATTCTACATGTACATGTATATAGATCCAATATTCACATAGTCTATGCATGGTCAACATGTGGTCAATAGATGGTCAACACATTGTTGCTTAATAATCAACACTTGGTCACCTGGGCCATGCTATGTACGTGGAGTGGTTTTGTAATCGTCTTCTCTGTTTAGCTTCTATGCTCAGATACACCCAATGTAAATTTATGAGGCATAGCATGTAAATTTAGATGCCATTATATGTACAATGTACATGGAGATGTCATTGTATGTACACGCAGATGTCATTGTATGTTTTCAGAAGAAAGATCGTAACAATGAGGTGTACTTTGATGTTGAGACAGCTATAAGAGTGTTAAGACAAGCCGACTACCACAGTCATGCCCTGCAGCTAGCCGAGAGGCACTCTCAGCATGAGTGGTACATGAAGATTCAACTGGAGAACATCAAAGACTTTGGGGCTGCTCTCAGATATATGCAGAACCTGTCATTTAACGAGGTGTGCTATATATGTGTATATATATACAACTGTACCTTGTGGTGTTATATATGTGGTGGGGTTGATAGCACTGTACCTTGTGATGTTATTGTTGACATCTGGCTCTAACGTACTGCAGTACTAGTACGATGCTGCTACATGCTTCATTATGGTACCAACATTGCCACCAGACTTTCAGCTTTCCACCTCTGAAAGGAGAAATACTGAAGAATGGAATAGTAAGATGATTTGGGATAAAGTTTATTTTGTTGATAAAATGTGTTTTATCATGAAGCTTCTTTCTAATTATTGCGAAACCGATCTTGTAATCTTGAGGAATAAAAATATTTCTTCTGTTATTCAACAACTTTGAGGGTCCTATATTATTAGTCCTAATGTGTGAGATGCAAATGATCAATACTTTACCTGTATCAGGTCTGGAAATAAATTATAATCTAGCACTAATTTTGATGTTTATATGCACCAGATATCACATTTTACTGATTAACATTGTCTACTTAACCACAGGCAGAGAGCAGTTTAAAGAAATATGGTAAGGTGCTGATACAGGCTTTACCCTCTGAAACCACCAGTTTGTTGAAGAGACTCTGTCTCGGAGAGTACAGTGAGTAGTATGTTGGATATTATATCGTAGGATATCTTACGTATTGTTACATAACATCTCTCTATTCTCTCTGCAAGACGCCTCAACTATGTAGTATAAGTTTGTTTCTGCAGATTCAAGGTTATGATGATATCTTTAGGTAGACTTCACTGACTATATAGTTATGATGATATCTATAGGTAGACTTCACTGACTATATAGTTATGATGATATCTTTAGGTAGACTTCACTGACTATATAGTTATGATGATATCTATAGGTAGACTTCACTGACTATATAGTTATGATGATACCTATAGGTACACTTCACTGACTATATAGTTATGATGATATCTATAGGTAGACTTCACTGACTCTATAGTTATGATGATATCTATAGGTACACTTCACTGGCTATATAGTTATGATGATATCTATAGGTACACTTCACTGACTATATAGTTATGATGATACCTATAGGTACACTTCACTGACTATATAGTTATGATGATATCTATAGGTACACTTCACTGGCTATAAAGTTATGATGATATCTATAGGTACACTTCACTGACTATATAGTTATGATGATATATATAGGTACACTTCACTGACTATATAGTTATGATGATATATATAGGTAGACTTCACTGACTATATAGTTATGATGATATCTATAGGTAGACTTCACTGACTATATAGTTATGATGATATCTATAGGTAGACTTCACTGACTATATAGTTATGATGATACCTATAGGTACACTTCACTGACTATATAGTTATGATGATATATATAGGTAGACTTCACTGACTATATAGTTATGATGATATCTATAGGTAGACTTCACTGACTATATAGTTATGATGATATCTATAGGTAGACTTCACTGACTCTATAGTTATGATGATATCTATAGGTACACTTCACTGACTATATAGTTATGATGATATCTATAGGTACACTTCACTGACTCTATAGTTATGATGATATCTATAGGTACACTTTACTGACTATATAGTTATGATGATATCTATAGGTACACTTCACTGACTATATAGTTATGATGATATATATAGGTAGACTTCACTGACTATATAGTTATGATGATATCTATAGGTAGACTTCACTGACTCTATAGTTATGATGATATCTATAGGTACACTTCACTGGCTATATAGTTATGATGATATCTATAGGTACACTTTACTGACTATATAGTTATGATGATACCTATAGGTACACTTCACTGACTATATAGTTATGATGATATCTATAGGTAGACTTCATTGACTATATAGTTATGATGATATCTATAGGTACACTTCACTGGCTATATAGTTATGATGATATCTATAGGTACACTTCACTGGCTATATAGTTATGATGATATCTATAGGTACACTTCACTGACTATATAGTTATGATGATACCTATAGGTACACTTCACTGACTATATAGTTATGATGATATCTATAGGTACACTTCACTGACTATATAGTTATGATGATATCTATAGGTACACTTCACTGATTATATAGTTATGATGATATCTATAGGTAGACTTCACTGACTATATAGTTATGATGATATCTATAGGTAGACTTCACTGACTATATAGTTATGATGATATCTATAGGTAGACTTCACTGACTATATAGTTATGATGATATCTATAGGTACACTTTACTGACTATATAGTTATGATGGTATCTATAGGTAGACTTCACTGACTATATAGTTATGATGATACCTATAGGTACACTTCACTGACTATATAGTTATGATGATATCTATAGGTAGACTTCACTGACTCTATAGTTATGATGATATCTATAGGTACACTTCACTGGCTATATAGTTATGATGATATCTATAGGTACACTTCACTGACTATATAGTTATGATGATACCTATAGGTACACTTCACTGACTATATAGTTATGATGATATCTATAGGTACACTTCACTGGCTATAAAGTTATGATGATATCTATAGGTACACTTCACTGACTATATAGTTATGATGATATATATAGGTAGACTTCACTGACTATATAGTTATGATGATATCTATAGGTAGACTTCACTGACTATATAGTTATGATGATATCTATAGGTAGACTTCACTGACTATATAGTTATGATGATACCTATAGGTACACTTCACTGACTATATAGTTATGATGATATATATAGGTAGACTTCACTGACTATATAGTTATGATGATATCTATAGGTAGACTTCACTGACTATATAGTTATGATGATATCTATAGGTAGACTTCACTGACTATATAGTTATGATGATATCTATAGGTAGACTTCACTGACTATATAGTTATGATGATATCTATAGGTACACTTCACTGACTATATAGTTATGATGATATATATAGGTAGACTTCACTGACTATATAGTTATGATGATATCTATAGGTAGACTTCACTGACTATATAGTTATGATGATATCTATAGGTAGACTTCACTGACTATATAGTTATGATGATACCTATAGGTACACTTCACTGACTATATAGTTATGATGATATATATAGGTAGACTTCACTGACTATATAGTTATGATGATATCTATAGGTAGACTTCACTGACTATATAGTTATGATGATATCTATAGGTAGACTTCACTGACTATATAGTTATGATGATATCTATAGGTACACTTCACTGACTATATAGTTATGATGATATCTATAGGTAGACTTCACTGACTATATAGTTATGATGATATCTATAGGTAGACTTCACTGACTATATAGTTATGATGATATCTATAGGTACACTTTACTGACTATATAGTTATGATGGTATCTATAGGTAGACTTCACTGACTATATAGCTATGATGATATCTATAGGTACACTTCACTGACTATATAGTTATGATGATATCTATAGGTACACTTTACTGACTATATAGTTATGATGATATATATAGGTAGACTTCACTGACTATATAGTTATGATGATATCTATAGGTACACTTCACTGACTATATAGTTATGATGATATCTATAGGTAGACTTCACTGGCTATATAGTTATGATGATATCTATAGGTACACTTCACTGACTATATAGTTATGATGATATCTATAGGTAGACTTCACTGGCTATATAGTTATGATGATATCTATAGGTACACTTCACTGACTATATAGTTATGATGATATCTATAGGTAGACTTTACTGACTATATAGTTATGATGATATCTATAGGTAGACTTCACTGGCTATATAGTTATGATGATATCTATAGGTACACTTCACTGACTATATAGTTTTGATGATATCTATAGGTACACTTCACTGACTATAAAGTTATGATGATATCTATAGGTAGACTTCACTGACTATATAGTTATGATGATATCTATAGGTAGACTTCACTGACTATATAGTTATGATGATATATATAGGTAGACTTCATTGACTATATATAGTTATGATGATATCTATAGGTACACTTCACTGACTATATAGTTATGATGATATCTATAGGTACACTTCACTGACTATATAGTTATGATGATATCTATAGGTACACTTCACTGACTATATAGTTATGATGATATCTATAGGTACACTTCACTGACTATATAGTTATGATGATACCTATAGGTACACTTCACTGACTATATAGTTATGATGATATCTATAGGTAGACTTCACTGACTATATAGTTATGATGATATCTATAGGTACACTTCACTGGCTATATAGTTATGATGATATATATAGGTAGACTTTACTGACTATATAGTTATGATGATATCTTTAGGTAGACTTCACTGACTATAAAGTTATGATGATATCTATAGGTACACTTCACTGACTATATAGTTATGATGATATCTTTAGGTAGACTTCACTGACTATATAGTTATGATGATATCTATAGGTAGACTTCACTGGCTATATAGTTATGATGATATCTATAGGTACACTTCACTGACTATATATGTAGTTATGATGATATCTATAGGTAGACTTTACTGACTATATAGTTATGATGATATCTATAGGTACACTTCACTGGCTATATAGTTATGATGATATATATAGGTAGACTTTACTGACTATATAGTTATGATGATATCTTTAGGTAGACTTCACTGGCTATATAGTTATGATGATATATATAGGTACACTTCACTGACTATATAGTTATGATGATATCTATAGGTACACTTCACTGACTATATAGTTATGATGATATCTATAGGTACACTTCACTGACTATATAGTTATGATGATATCTATAGGTAGACTTCACTGACTATATAGTTATGATGATATCTATAGGTAGACTTCACTGACTATATAGTTATGATGATATCTATAGGTAGACTTCACTGACTATGTAGTTATGATGATATCTATAGGTACACTTTACTGACTATATAGTTATGATGGTATCTATAGGTAGACTTCACTGACTATATAGTTATGATGATATCTATAGGTACACTTCACTGACTATATAGTTATGATGATATCTATAGGTACACTTTACTGACTATATAGTTATGATGATATATATAGGTAGACTTCACTGACTATATATAGTTATGATGATATCTATAGGTACACTTCACTGACTATATAGTTATGATGATATCTATAGGTACACTTCACTGACTATATAGTTATGATGATATCTATAGGTACACTTCACTGACTATATAGTTATGATGATATCTATAGGTACACTTTACTGACTATATAGTTATGATGATATATATAGGTAGACTTCACTGACTATATATAGTTATGATGATATCTATAGGTACACTTCACTGACTATATAGTTATGATGATATCTATAGGTACACTTCACTGACTATATAGTTATGATGATATCTATAGGTACACTTCACTGACTATATAGTTATGATGATATCTATAGGTACACTTCACTGACTATATAGTTATGATGATACCTATAGGTACACTTCACTGACTATATAGTTATGATGATATCTATAGGTAGACTTCACTGACTATATAGTTATGATGATATCTATAGGTACACTTCACTGGCTATATAGTTATGATGATATATATAGGTAGACTTTACTGACTATATAGTTATGATGATATCTTTAGGTAGACTTCACTGACTATAAAGTTATGATGATATCTATAGGTACACTTCACTGACTATATAGTTATGATGATATCTATAGGTAGACTTCACTGACTATATAGTTATGATGATATCTATAGGTAGACTTCACTGACTATATAGTTATGATGATATATATAGGTAGACTTCACTGACTATATAGTTATGATGATATCTATAGGTAGACTTCACTGACTATATAGTTATGATGATATCTATAGGTACACTTCACTGACTATATAGTTATGATGATATCTATAGGTAGACTTCACTGACTATATAGTTATGATGATATCTATAGGTACACTTCACTGACTATATAGTTATGATGATATCTATAGGTACACTTCACTGGCTATATAGTTATGATGATATCTATAGGTACACTTCACTGACTATATAGTTATGATGATATCTATAGGTAGACTTCACTGACTATATAGTTATGATGATATCTATAGGTAGACTTCACTGACTATATAGTTATGATGATATATATAGGTAGACTTCACTGACTATATAGTTATGATGATATCTATAGGTAGACTTCACTGACTATATAGTTATGATGATATCTATAGGTACACTTCACTGACTATATAGTTATGATGATATCTATAGGTAGACTTCACTGACTATATAGTTATGATGATATCTATAGGTACACTTCACTGACTATATAGTTATGATGATATCTATAGGTACACTTCACTGGCTATATAGTTATGATGATATCTATAGGTACACTTCACTGACTATATAGTTATGATGATATCTATAGGTACACTTCACTGACTATATAGTTATGATGATATCTATAGGTACACTTCACTGACTATATAGTTATGATGATATCTATAGGTAGACTTCATTGACTATATAGTTATGATGATATCTATAGGTACACTTCACTGACTATATAGTTATGATGATATCTATAGGTAGACTTCACTGACTATATAGTTATGATGATATCTATAGGTAGACTTCACTGACTATATAGTTTTTGACTTATCATGTGCCTGGTGGTCTAATAGCTGCCTTGCTGACCATTTTAGGTAGCACTGACCGGGCAAGACCAGATGAGTTTATTCATATATTTGTGAACAATTCTAAGCAGTTGACCGAGTTCCTCGAAGCAATGATCTCTTCAAATCAGACTCCCGATGCTGCTATTATATACAATACTCTGCTTGAGCTCTATCTCCAGTACTGGGCCAAGTTGGATCCAAAAGCACAGGCTTTGGTAAGTAGTTAGTACATAATAGCAGTTATAAGGTAAAGTGTTGTTTGTATGTTCTATCTAATAGTCTGTATTTAACCTGTGTATTAAAGGAGAGAAATGAGCAAGCTGATAAAGTCATGAAGCTGCTGAAAGATTCAAGTCACTATGCTAAAGACCAGGCTCTGGTGCTCTGCCAACTATATAAGTTTGATATGGGAATACTACATCTGTTTGAACAGGGGCGTTTGTGAGTACCACCCATCCATTCTAGCAATGTGCACAGGCTATAATATGTATTATTATGTTTACAAATGTTGCAAATAGAAAGTAACTAAGTGTAGAACCCATAAGCTAATGATAGTTAGAAGTTGTCCTCTCCCAAGTTGTGGGGACTAACTTCTTATCACTATCAATAGCTAATGAATGCACGTCACTGATTTGTATGTTTTATAGATTCGGGGTCTATATGACTTGTTACTCAAAGTCGATCCGCTCCCTGCACTATTACTACAATTTATTTTCCTTCCCAGTAGTAATTAGTGATGTCATATCCTTTAGGTACCAACAGATAGTCAGGTATCACATGGACCACAATGACTATGACCAAGTTATAGCGTCGTGTAAACAATGGGGAAGGGATGACCCTCATGTCTGGGTCATGGCTCTCTCCTACTTCGCTGGCAAGGAGAATGATTTCAAGCTGCAGATGAAGGAAGTCCTGAGAAACATTGACGAACAGAAGCTCCTCCCACCGCTACTGGTCATACAGACACTGGCTAACAGCAAAGTGTGCACCCTAGGTGTGGTTAGGGTGGGTATGACATGGCACTCCTAGATGCGCTGAGAGTGGTTAACACATTGTATCATGTAATATCTTAAGAAGATATAAATAATGCAATTTGTATGTTTTGCAGGACTTTATTATGGACAGATTGCTTACAGAAAATGAACAAATAGAGAAAGAGGAGAAGCTAATTAGAGAATATGTTGAGGAGACTCAAACTTTGAGAAATAAAATACATGACTTGAAAACTAAGTAAGTCTAGTCTGGTAAATATCTATGCAGGTAGATGGTCTGAATCCAGTAGCAGGAGTACGAATATAGGTCACTCGGAGAATATAGGTCACTCCGAGAATGTAGGTCACTCCGAGAATGTAGGTCACTCCGAGAATATAGGTCACTCAAAGAATGTAGCATAACTCTCTTCCACTAATGATATTTATTGTCACTTTACTTACACTACATGTATGTACACTATGTACGCTACATGTACATACACTAGTACACACAATGTAGTATATAAATAATAGTCATATAAATACAACTATGATGTTGTAGACCTCAAGTGTTCCAGACATCCAGGTGCTGTGTATGTAAATATCAGCTGGAACTGCCATCTGTCCACTTCCTGTGTCAGCATTCCTATCATACCCCGTGAGTAACATCCAACTATTTTACCAACAGTGCTAGTCTAAAGGAACTGGTTATCTACATGTAACAAAACTATCACTGACATTGTTATGACTACCTGCATGTGGATAAAGTTATTGGTTATGCATGTATTATGACTGCATACAATGAGTAAATTAATGTATATACAAGTACATGTGCGTTGTTGAATGATATCAAGTGATAAACTATACATGTACATGTAGTATATAATTATGTTGTTATTTAGCTGCTTTGACAGTTATGCTGAGAATGAGAATGAGTGTCCAGTCTGTCTAGAGGATAACAGGTGAGTGGTCTACATTCTGTATATTATAGTATATACAGTGTACTTTGTTGTTTAATACATCTACATGTTGTATATCCTCTGTGTGAACTAAAGTTATCTTCTCTCTATATTATGAACTAGCAGAGAGAAGATAACTCTAATGTAATTATTGTGCACTATAGACAAGTGACTAACTACTAGCCTGTATTAATAATCCGTTATGTGCTAATGTCCGACTACTCGGCTAGCCTATCATAAGTTTCAAACAACAGATAACACATGTGTTGTATGTTTACTGGTCGATTATATATTTAGATGGCAACTTTCAGCATAGTATGCCTTCACCACTGGCAGATAAACCTTGCTGTTCTTTCATCATCTCTGGCGGGATGCTATAGGCATATGTGCCATATTTTACCATTTCTACAATATGACAGCTATTTGTAACATTCATCAAATTGTTTCTAAACATGTTTGGTAGCAGAGTAGCTGTACTGTGTAATGTGTACCCTGGGAGGTGAATAGCCACTGTCATTTTACTGATCAACATCTACATGTAGCCTATTTTATATGGCTATATTCCTCCAGAACCATAGATGAGAAATAAAATCTTCAACTGTTTAACTGCATGCTGCAGTCTTCAACACATAATACAATCAGCGTACGGGCTAAGACTGTATAGAGCTATATGCTTAGTCCTGTTATAACTAATGCTCATTGGTTGATGTATTATAGAATATAGAGCTATATGCTATTGGTTAGTTCTGTTATACCTTATGTTCATTGGTGGATATATTATAGAATATAGAGCTGCTATTGGTTAGTTCTGTTACACCTTATGTTCATTGGTTAATATATTACTATTAGGAAGATGCTTGAGATGATCAAACAGCATGAGAGGAACAAAGAGCTTAACTTAACGACAGCTTTTGTCAACCAGCTGAAAGTAGAAAGAGATGGGTTTGGGGTGGTGGCTGAATTCTTTGGTAAAGGTATCTTTAATCAGGTGGGTTCCATTTGCCAGCCTATTCCACAAGTGAGTGAGTACATTGGAATTGTCTCCTCGTATCTAGCTAATCTAGTCTCTTGCCTGAGAGCTGGCTTACTTGTGCAAGGGAATACCTTATACAAACTGGTGTGGATTTAGTTAAGACTCGTTGTATATTTATTACTAGGTGAGTTTGCTGTCAGACCCTATTTCTCCGAGCACTGCCAAACAGGAAGCCGAAGACATTCATCTTTCCTCACCTGCTTCCACCAAAGTTACTGGTAGACGCAATCCATTCTCTAAAGAAGAAGGTGACATGGGTAGTGCAGGAGCATTTAGGAGATCATCTGCTGTATCTTCTATGAGTGCAGATGACAATGCTTTCCATTTGCAAAAAGATACGTCTGCATCTCCTAGACAAATATCAGCATCCACCAGGCATTCAGTTGCTGGACCAGCAGCCCCTCTCAAGTCTAGCATAGGTATACGTATGTTTACATGTGTATTATTTGTTCATAATTTTTTTACTAACACCTAGGTTGGTGTTTTCTAGTTAGTTTCAATTGTAAGGAATAAGGTATGGGCCGGACACAGTAGTGTTTCTCTGAACACTTCTTTTACCTAATAGTAGCCACCAGATGGTCAACTGTCACTTGATGGCAGTGGTCAGCTGTCACTTGATGGCAGTGGTCAATTGTCACTCGATTGTTTGAGGCTAAGAAGATATTACATCCTATCTGACGTTACAATAGCCAAAGCTTGTTACATTTTGTTGCTATGGTTGACTTGTGGTTTGATTTCAGGCAAAGGTTCCACTTAATTTACTAATTCACTTATTCTGTGTATGTATTACAGGTAGTGGTACCTTACCACAGCACGGCACGTCTTCTGGGTTCTCAGATATTGAGGTGAAATCTACTAGACCTAAACAAAGGACTGCAGACACTAGTACGTCATCTTATGTGCGCAGGCCTAAGGCTACAGGAGATTCTGCTGGCTTCAAGATTGAAACTGATGGCACAAGAGAGACTCATCGAAATGTGTCAACAAGCAGTGGTCGAGCTACCGCAATACCTGTGAGTTGAGGTTTGATTATTTGCTATGGTCATGACTTGTGTTAGTTATATTGTTAGTAAGCATGACTCATCAACGTGTATTACTGTCAATGTATAGGTTTGACTAATACTCTCAAGGGAAGGACTAATGTAGCCAATGTAGGTAGGGTATTGTACTATGATGTTATTTATAGGCTATATCAGTGACAGGAGCAGCTAGGGCTGGTGGAATGGATGTACCACAATCAAGCCCTACAATGCATGGCGTGAGTACTTCTCCCGCTCGGTCTCTGACTGTGACTGCAGGTGGTAAGACGGGGCGATCTGGGCACTCTCGTCAATCTTCTGCTGGTAAAATTATAGAATCCGGACTGTCTTTCCTCAAAGGTCACAAACGACAGTCCTCTGACCAAACCAACAGGAAGCAAGGTGGAGGTGGTGGAGGTACACCTCCACAACCAAATCCATTTGAAGAACCCACCAAGGCTGCTAGCATGAGGACCTCTCCTAAACTATCCACCCGTAAACATGTTAAAGCTAGTTCAAGTGGATCTAATCCTTTTGAAGTAGAACCACCTTCAAATCCGTTTGAAGAGCCAGGGGCTAAAGAGTCAACCAACCCATTTGAAGAGCCAGGGGCTAAAGAGCCAACCAATCCATTTGATGAATCATCTAACCCATTTTCGGAGGACTCCAACCCATTCCTGCAGGAGAACACCAACCCCTTTGAGGAGTAAATTATTAGTTTATCAGAGGTTTTGATTTTGTTGCTCAATTAGAGTTTTATTAACCTAACTTGCATGTACATGTATATCTTACATTAATACTATGATACTAACTATGCACTATATGCTACTAAAGGATATTTCTAGTATGCATGTATGAACCTGATATAGTTATGCAATAGGTGAAATGTTGTTATTTGCATATTCAAGCTCTGCTTTATATCATGGTTATTATACAGTTATTATAAGTGGATAGGTACAGCATTTAGTTCACACTCACTCCACTATCTAGGACTGTAAGGGCAGATCTCAAGACAGTATGGGAAGGCAACTACTAATTAGCTAATGATATTCTGTAAACCAACTGCATTGTTACTATAACAACAATTTGTTCATGAAATTAGTTCATTTTTTCTAAATTATGCTATTTATACAATATATTACCATAACATAATATTGTCTTCTCAAATCTGACATCATCTACATTACATGTATGTGATCATTGCTTATATTTAATGTTGACTCTATTATTTGGTTATTTATCAAGAGCCCCCCAGCTATTGACTGGCTGGCGTATAATTGTGGTCTGAATTGTACACGTAATTCCTAATAACTTGAGTAAATATACTAATTACTGTAATATATATGAAACCATTTATTGGAGTTGTCACCTTTCACTTGCACAGAAATTCTACCCAGCAACCAAGAGTAATATTGTTGTTTTAATAATAGTACACAGACAGTACCACTAATTGAATTCGAATTGTAAGATAAGGCAACTGGTGTGAACCGTATTTGCAGACGTATATTGCATGTCTGGGACAGTTATGTAATAGATACTGTAGGTTAAGGGAAGATCTTTCTGGATAGGAGTATATAACAGCTAATAGTTGCAGAATAATAACAGTGCAAAAGTGGCGTGGTATAAAATCTTCTGTGCTCTTGTACCAAATTACTTAGTAGGCTACATTACTACTGTATCTTCTTATTATTTAGCTTTAGGTTAACTACCAGACTTTGGGTATGATATGAAGACAAAAAATAATCAAATAATACTATTACTATTCAATAGCATATCAATATGAATGATGAAATACAAAAAAATAATAGATTACAAAACAGTGCTACTAACATAGAGGGTGATATACTGCTCTAATTTGATTAGTTTAATTAAATAGACCTTGAATTTTTATTATCATGTTATCGAAGTCTACTGGCAACTTTCATAAATGTTAGTAGAATGAAGTCACTAAAAAGTTTGGGACATGAAATATGACAACTCCATAGAGAAATAAACAATGCTTAGAGGCCTAAGCTAAGAATCGCTCACTATAGCAAATAAATGAGCCTAGTTTTCAAAAAATCACCCAATATGCATCATGCGTCCAACTAGCAATTACTTCTCTCAAATACATCTGTGGACTGTTATGCTTCCTAGTTGGTCAGTGTGTAGGTCCTGGGAGTGGGAGTCCAAAGGAGTGGTACTGATGCCTGTATAATATGTTATTATAATTTCTGTTGGTTATATTTGTAAAATGAACATGAGGATTAACTTTCACTAGGTATTACAGTTACAGGGACAAAAATCTGTAGACCCAGCATAAGAAATAAAGATTTTTCTGAAATACTGTGTATTATTTTTGCATACAGTAACACTAACAATCTCACATAATAAACAACGTATTTGGATGGAAGTATCGCAACCCAACTCGAATACATAATAGTTTTAGGGTTGTCTCCCCTGTCTGTTTTTCTTAACCTATTTAGCTTAACCAACTGATGAAATTTTATTGAATATTAAAATTATTTTATTTATCACCACGTTTAATATTATGTAATTTTTTTCCAAAAACTAAACCATTATACACACTATACTACTCAAAAATATTCTTTAGCCCACCTAAGCAGGATTTGACAAACTGTTACTAGATGTGGAATAACCAACTTGCGCATCACTCAGTGCGAGATTTGCCTGACATTACTACTTTTACTTTTTGTAGCCCAGAGTGATCTTGGGTCCATCCAAACACCACTTGACACACACATCATTATACATTTTCGGGAGAATAGTTGGTGATAAGCCGTAATTATTATATTATACAGCAGTCAGCCTAAATGTAGAAAATTATGTTTAGAATATCTGATAATCATCTGAGCAATTTGGCCAAGCAAAATTTTCTTTAGTTACAAAATAATTTATTCTGGTTTTACATACACGTGTAAGCAAACTTAACTGCTAAGCTGTATCTGTATGTTTGCTCACATCTATTACAACGTGATAAAACTGGAACTGATTGAAGTGAGCATCATTTGGTGGCAGGGAACAAAGTACCCAGATATGTACATTCTCTGTTATCCATAATAAAGAATATGCTACATGACTAAAAATTGATGTGAATCGCAAAATGTTTACGTTTTGCGATTACTGATGTTGAATTTTTGCGAAATTGCAAGTTTAGCATGTGTTAAGGGTGTGTGACAATGCATTTAGCCTCACTTGGCAGGTCTTTTCATGGTGATAAATTTTCAAAGCGATAGTGTGTTAGAAAACAAAGGCCGTGGAAACAGTTTATCAATTATTGTAGCAGTGCTCTATTTAAAAACATATATGATGTAGTTGTAGTATACTTACACTAGCACTTTTTAGCACATTTAGACAGTGCAAATTATTTAGTACCATCTGATAGACTTTTATGTAATAATGCCACACTAGGCAACAGTTTGCCAGGATAAAAATATTATGCTTGTGGAACCAGTTTATGCTACAGTAATCCTACAGTAATAGTGTGAGCCAAGCATCAAAAGCCAGTGATTGTGTCATTCAAAGCCACGGTGAGATTGCGGTATGTCATGAAGAATGTGCTGAATTTATAATCGTACAGAAAGTGGGTGTCCTATCTAGTGTCTATATTATACATTTATCTATGCAGCATACGCCTTACCCTGTTGACTGTATTCCCTCATTGATGGGCTTGTACTGTATGGAGTTATCTGCTCTGTATGTAACAAACTGGATAAAATATAAAGCTGAGAAGTAATGTCACCATTTGTACTGGTTTTAATATTATGAAAGTTATTATCTCCTGTATACCAAACTTCACTGACAGCTAGCTATGTCAAACTTTTACTACTCCTAAGAATATTATCTCAGTAAATAGTACCCCGATATTTGTAAGTACTCCTATAATATTAAGTTCTCTTCCCTAAGATGATTGTAATATTTTGTATCTTCAATTTATACTGTGCAATTGTTTTAACTTCGATGTATCATTTCTTAGAGGGTCCAGTCAGCCATTAATTAGTCAATGAACAATAATATAACAGAAATTGAACAAGAGACTAGTATTGACCATGAGGTTACCAAATCAATAAACCAACAGAAGGAGAAAGTACCATGTTTTAATGCATGAAAATATTGATAAACATGATTGTCTATCATTATTAGTAAATTAGAATAAAGTATATTATCATAATCAATAAGCTTAGAGCATTTATGTGCAAATGTAAATAATATTATGAGCTGTCATTGTCTAGTAGGCTGCTGACTATGACATAACATATCAGGTAGATGCTCATGGGGTTATGAAGTAAGTATGTGTATAATAATTAACTTTGCAGTGTTAGGCAATGTGTACTGCCAATGCCTCTCTCAAGGTTGGGTTATTTTCACAGATGTATCTGGTTACTCATCGATAAATTCTCTATAAAATAAAGATGACACAAAAATAATGGCACAGATTGTTATTATTATGGATGACAGAGAACGTATATCTGTATTTTGTTTCCTTTCACCCCATGGTGCTTTACCACCAACAACAGGCCTTAAATATCATGACATTTTTACAAACAGTATATGCAGAGTAGATAGGGACATCACATGTACACTGCAGTGTAAATATATTATATACTGTGTGCACAACTAGCATCATGTCAATACAGTCCTACAACCCATGGGTTGTTGTTACATGATGCCATTGATGTGTCAGCAGTTCTTAGTCTGTCAATTTAATAATATTGTACATGCACCTAGTCCAAAATGATGGGGGGGGACAAAATATGTATGTTTGTATTTGAGACTTTCACTTATGGATACAACAGAAAGCATGTCCATGCTGTGCTATTATACTGAACCATGTGCCATGTTCAGACAGGGATAGATAGATGGAATACGTCTTCAAAGTACGGTAATGCACGATTCATACATCTTCTACACTGACCCACATGCTAAGCTGATTTTGAACAGCTCATCATGCTCTGTTGTCTGTTGTTCTGCTGTCCCCTGGTGGTACCCTCACAGTGGCGGAGGTTATTATAGCTGCAGAGACAAGAGACTCTGTTGACAGTTGTGTTATATGGAGTTACCTCCTCCGTCTGTAATAAACTGGTTAAAACATAAAACTGAGAAATAATTTAATTGTTGGTATAGTCTTTTTAATATGTGAACGCATTGAAAATTATGTCTATTAATGTAAATATGCTAAAGTAAGATATATTACTGCAAAAATAGACAAAATGTGTTTTCTTCACCCAAATTTTCTTATTTTTGAATCCATGTGTTAAACCAAATCCTTGTTCCCACTGAACCAAATGCCCGTACATTACTACTTAATTGACTCTTTGAAGCTGTCTATTATCTCTGGCGGCAGTATTCTAGTCCAACAGATGTAAAATGTCTGCTCCAAATCATATCCTGGTAGGATACAGAAATGTTCACCTGAAGCGTACTAATACATCATGCACATGTATAATAATAAAAATATAATTATACCAACAACATATACACAAATTATTATGTTTTGTTACATTGCATTGTGTTACATTTCATTATATCACATTATTACATTATATTACATGTATACTATATTACATAATAGTAATCCATTACCTGGCCATTACTATTATATAACTACAATGTACATGTAGGAAAACTCATTTCTATGTCCCTATCATCAGTAGAGGTACAATATAACTGCCCAGTACAACTATCCTACAGCGCTTCATCAGCATGCAGGGGGCTGTTTTGGTGTTAGACACCTCATCAGTACCACTCAGAGTTAGCCCTAGATGCACACCTTGGTGTAAATGTCCAGCAAGTACCTGCTAGGCTGAGGACTACAAATGTAACCTACACTAGTGTACTGTCATAATATGGCTAAACATAAGAATAATGGTGCTACAAAAGACATCTATTTCATTTACATTATATTATGGGCCTGTCAATATTGAAAGGCTCTTATAATTCATGTATGCTGTAGAATTTTTCTATTACCGTTGTCTGGTGAACCCGACACTACTCAGTTGATTGGGAACCAAGGCTAGAAACAGGGTAGACTGTTTAAGGCTATATTTACAGCCGACATGCTGACATGTTTACAAACATAATTGAAGTGGGCGATTGGTATACTGGCAGCGAGTAGCTAATGATTAGCCTGAGCACACAAGATGGGAAAGCTAGTTAGTGGAACCAACACTGCCTTGTTAAACCTTTCAAATGATTAGTGTGGTAATGTAATATTACTACCAATAGTATTAAGCCGAAGGTACATTTATATTACTATACATGTAGTCTAGCGTTGACTATATTCTGTATGTGCATAATATTAGATCTCTTTTAGCATTGTAAATATAATACATGTGTGTATGAATGTAGTTTATTTCATTATATATAAGTATTACCATAATTTAAAAAATCAGTTGTAAGAAAATAGTGATACTTCTGTAAAGCTATAAATAATGCGTGTGTGTACAACTCAGGGAGTACAACAATGTCTGAGATACAAATTATTCATCTCAAAACACCTGAATTACCTAGTCATTAGGTCGGCCAATAAATACCCTTACTAGACCAATAAATACCCTTATTAAACAAACAATTGCTAATTTTCAGTTTTCGTTGCACAAGAAGGCCTAAATAATATATTATACCCACAACTAAATTGGGTTACAGTATGTGTAGCAATGGCTAGTAAGCATGGTCTGGCACTGGATAGGGAGAAGATACACATGTTGGTCCACTGAGTAGAACTACTGGAATAACGCCATCTTAGCCTCTGTCCTGTGACTCTAATATGCCCTTCATCATTGCTGAGAATTGTTTATAATTTATTTTTCCTTGTTCGTTTGCACCAGCAGTTTTAAGTAGCATCTTCACCTCTTTCTCAGTTAGACTCTCTCCTATAGATTCAAATATATTCCGTATTTCTACTTTGGTGATAAACCCACCATTGTGAAAGGTTTTAAATGCCATCTTTACCTCTTTCTCATAGCCTGAAACCAAAGCATTTAATTATATGATTTGGAATTATTATGATTACATGCAGCTACTAATAGGTTATCATGTACATAGCCATACACATGTATATAATACCATTATAATATTACAATATACATGCAGCTACTAATAGGTTATCATATACATAGCCATACACATGTATATAATATCATTATAATATTACAATATACATGCAGCTACTAATAGGTTATCATATACATAGCCATACACATGTATATAATATCATTATAATATTACAATATACATGCAGCTACTAATAGGTTATCATATACATAGCCATACACATGTATATAATATCATTATAATATTACAATATACATGCAGCTACTAATAGGTTATCATATACATAGCCATACACATGTATATAATATCATTATAATATTACAATATACATGCAGCTACTAATAGGTTATCATATACATAGCCATACACATGTATATAATATCATTATAATATTACAATATACATGCAGCTACTAATAGGTTATCATATACATAGCCATACACATGTATATAATATCATTATAATATTACAATATACATGCAGCTACTAATAGGTTATCATATACATAGCCATACACATGTATATAATATCATTATAATATTACAATATACATGCAGCTACTAATAGGTTATCATATACATAGCCATACACATGTATATAATATCATTATAATATTACAATATACATGCAGCTACTAATAGGTTATCATATACATAGCCATACACATGTATATAATATCATTATAATATTACAATATACATGCAGCTACTAATAGGTTATCATATACATAGCCATACACATGTATATAATATCATTATAATAATACAATATACATGCAGCTACTAATAGGTTATCATATACATAGCCATACACATGTATATAATATCATTATAATATTACAATATACATGCAGCTACTAATAGGTTATCATATACATAGCCATACACATGTATATAATATCATTATAATATTACAATATACATGCAGCTACTAATAGGTTATCATATACATAGCCATACACATGTATATAATATCATTATAATATTACAATATACATGCAGCTACTAATAGGTTATCATATACATAGCCATACACATGTATATAATATCATTATAATATTACAATATACATGCAGCTACTAATAGGTTATCATATACATAGCCATACACATGTATATAATATCATTATAATATTACAATATACATGCAGCTACTAATAGGTTATCATATACATAGCCATACACATGTATATAATATCATTATAATATTACAATATACATGCAGCTACTAATAGGTTATCATATACATAGCCATACACATGTATATAATATCATTATAATAATACAATATACATGCAGCTACTAATAGGTTATCATATACATAGCCATACACATGTATATAATATCATTATAATATTACAATATACATGCAGCTACTAATAGGTTATCATATACATAGCCATACACATGTATATAATATCATTATAATATTACAATATACATGTACATGTGTATGACTATGAACTGTAAAGGTATATTGATTCTTGGGATAAAGTATGTGAATATCAGCTATGGAGTTACCTTCCCACAGCAAGAATTGAGTAAGGAGCTGATAGTGTCTAAGCACACATACATGTACATGGGAAACATGTGTTAATAGTTTTGTACTGTAACATATCATGCTAGTGTAAAGGTCTTTGGCAAACATCAGTTTATGAATTATTAGTTATTACCACCTACATGTATATCAAAGAAATTGTGTTTGTCATGAGTTTGTAAGCCGTAAACCAAAATGAACCCTGTATCAACGCTCCTTACATGTACTGTATATAGTATTTATTCGAGATGAAGTAAAGTACATAGTACAGTATTTTATTGGTTCGATATACACTTAATGTTTATATCACACTGTAGGAACATCAGTAATATTCATGTGTACATGTGTACATCGGTAATCCCACACTACATGAAGCTTTACAAGAGTGTACAATGGTTAATATTCCATGTACCTTTAGATCTCTTGGCCATCATCTTGATGAACTCATCTACCTCAATGCTGCCGCTGCCATCCTCATCTACGTCTTCCACCATAACTTCCAGCTCCTCCTCTGTTGGGTCCTGGCCCAGTGCCCTCATTACCTATAATATCATTATAGCACCTCTCATTACCTACTACAGTATAGCACACTGTATACCTATCACTACCTACAGTATAGCGCATTGTATACCTTATTACCTAAAGTATAGCACATTGTATACCTCATTACCTAAAGTATAGCACATTTGTATACCTATCACTACCTACAGTATAGCACACTGTATACCTATCACTACCTACAGTATAGCACATTATATACCTATCACTACCTACAGTATAGCACACTGTATACCTATCACTACCTACAGTATAGCACATTATATACCTATCACTACCTACAGTATAGCACACTGTATACCTATCACTACCTACAGTATAGCACATTATATACCTATCACTACCTACAGTATAGCACATTATATACCTATCACTACCTACAGTATAGCACACTGTATACCTATCACTACCTACAGTATAGCACATGTATATATTTATCAAGGCAGTAGCTATGTGCTATACTGTAGGTAATGAGAAGTATACAGTGTGCTATACATAATTACATGTATGTTGTATTGTAAGGACTGTGTTGTAACCAGCTCTACACTGTACAGTGCTGTGCGAAAGTACGGGGATGGTCAGTGATTATACATTATCACTTATACGGAATAGTTGTTTACAATTTACTTTTTTGTTGTTAAATAAAACCCCCAACAAACAATAATTATATAATCAAATCAACCAGGAGAGTCAGGAGAAGATGATACCAATAAAATTAAAGCTCAGTACACTATGCAGGGTAGATATATAATGTGAGAGAGATGTCTGTTCAATAACAATTAGATTGAGATACGTTTTATTACATATATATTTATCAAGGCAGTAGAATGCAGAATATCAGATGCACCTGCTGTGATAGTGTAGAGCTGGTTACAACGCAGTCCTTACAATACAACATACATGTAATTATAAGTATTGTTATTGTACACAACATATTACATGATGGTAAAGGGACAGTTCGAAAATGCCAGTTAGAAACAGGACGTTTCAAAAACGGTCGTTTAGAAAACAATCATTATGAAACTGTGTAGATTACATTTAGAAGAACACACAGGCAATGAATTATTTTTAGTGTTCTACAAGTTAGTAGTAGTAAAAACAAAACAGAAATAAAAATAAGTTGAAAGCTGGGGTTGGGGTTTCGAGCTTCTAAATGGTTGTTTTCGAAACGTCCTGTTTAACTGACATTTTCGAACAGTCGCAAATTTGTACATGAAAATGTACCAAATTCACCTCAAAATATCAGTTGCTATGTACATGCACATTGGTAATATCAGTATAGACTACTGGTATGCTTACACTGTTATAATAATATATAGCACTCTTGCAGTACAGTATTCTAGACACGTAGCATACTCGACCCCTACCACTTACTGCATATCTATTAACCTTGTAACTATTCCTCCAACAGCCTTTTCAGGGCTGCAGAGTTACTTTATCTACATGTAATGTGCACTCAAAGGCTATTTGATTATGTACTGTATAGTAGCAGGAACTAAGGCTATTTGATGATGTACTGTATATAGCAGGAACAAAGCTGTGTTTTATGGGATGACATCATTGGCATTCTGTTTCATCACTAAACGCTACATAATTATTAATTACTGATACTCATGTTTTACTTGATTACATTAATTGGGTAAATAAAACAACTATTTATATATTAGGAGCAAAGAACATGGAGAGGAAAATACCGTACTAAAATCAAATTAACAGAACAACATTGTATCCATAGCTCATAGTTCAGTTGGGTAACAGTATGTAGCTATGTAAAAGGTTATTTGGTGCTATATTTCCCAGAACAGTTAGGGATGAGTAATTCAAACATTCTACTAGTATTGAATATTCCTGATATTTCAAACCTGGTAATCAGCCCATAAGTATAAGTATAATGTAATTAGTTAGAATATAAGAACCCTGGGAAAAACCAATCATACATGTATGATAACATAACATTGTGAAATAAAAGAACACTAACGGAATATTAGTAATGGTTTTGGAGTGGATAGTACCTAATCTATACAAATGTCTTCTGACACGGCATATAAATAGGCCTTAATATATAGGAGATAGATAATAATCATTATTATACTAAGTCTGCATGTTTATCCAAAAGTCGATACGTACTATATTGCAGCTATGTACATGTATATAGCTGTATTGAATATTATTATACGTTATACAAATTTATTTTCGCTCTCATGCATGATTTGAGGAGCTAATATACTCTGTGTTTATGCTGTGGAGGTCAATGATTCTAGCTCCGTAGCTCAGTAGAACTTGTAGCAGGATAATATCAACTCATAGGTTTAAGAAGATGAACTAATACTACACGTACACTAATGTAATATCATAGTGTATATTATCATATATATAACCTGAAGATTGTAACCACACATGAGCCGATAGTAGGGAACAAACATAATGAACTGTCTTATTTTGTATTGTATAAGATGTCATTACTGACCTGTCCAAGTATTGTATAAGATGTCATTACTGACCTGTTCAAGCATTGTATAAGATGTCATTACTGACCTGTCCAAGTATTGTATAAGATGTCATTACTGACCTGTCCAAGTATTGTATAAGATGTCATTACTGACCTGTCCAAGTATTGTATAAGATGTCATTACTGACCTGTCCAAGTATTGTATAAGATGTCATTACTGACCTGTTCAAGCATTGTATAAGATGTCATTACTGACCTGTCCAAGTATTGTATAAGATGTCATTACTGACCTGTCCAAGTATTGTATAAGATGTCATTACTGACCTGTCCAAGCATTGTATAAGATGTAATTACTGACCTGTCCAAGTATTGTATAAGATGTCATTACTGACCTGTCCAAGTATTGTATAAGATGTCATTACTGACCTGTCCAAGCATTGTATAAGATGTCATTACTGACCTGTCCAAGCATTGTATAAGATGTCATTACTGACCTGTCCAAGTATTGTATAAGATGTCATTACTGACCTGTCCAAGCATTGTATAAGATGTCATTACTGACCTGTCCAAGCATTGTATAAGATGTCATTACTGACCTGTCCAAGCATTGTATAAGATGTCATTACTGACCTGTCCAAGTATTGTATAAGATGTCATTACTGACCTGTCCAAGTATTGTATAAGATGTCATTACTGACCTGTCTAAGCATTGTATAAGATGTCATTACTGACCTGTCCAAGTATTGTATAAGATGTCATTACTGACCTGTCCAAGTATTGTATAAGATGTCATTACTGACCTGTCCAAGCATTGTATAAGATGTCATTACTGACCTGTCCAAGCATTGTATAAGATGTCATTACTGACCTGTCCAAGTATTGTATAAGATGTCATTACTGACCTGTCCAAGTATTGTATAAGATGTCATTACTGACCTGTCCAAGCATTGTATAAGATGTCATTACTGACCTGTCCAAGCATTGTATAAGATGTCATTACTGACCTGTCCAAGTATTGTATAAGATGTCATTACTGACCTGTCCAAGCATTGTATAAGATGTCATTACTGACCTGTCCAAGTATTGTATAAGATGTCATTACTGACCTGTCCAAGTATTGTATAAGATGTCATTACTGACCTGTCCAAGTATTGTATAAGATGTCATTACTGACCTGTCCAAGCATTGTATAAGATGTCATTACTGACCTGTCTAAGTATTGTATAAGATGTCATTACTGACCTGTCCAAGTATTGTATAAGATGTCATTACTGACCTGTCTAAGCATTGTATAAGATGTCATTACTGACCTGTCCAAGTATTGTATAAGATGTCATTACTGACCTGTCCAAGCATTGTATAAGATGTCATTACTGACCTGTCCAAGCTCTTCTGTGCTGATTGTTCCACTGGCATCATCATCAAACATATTGAAAGTATCTGTCAACTCGCTTATTTCTTCCTGTGTCAGATTATCCACAGGGTTGGACTGTAGTCCCCCCATCCTTATATCTAACAGTTTGAACTGGCCACGGTCTAACTTGGAGAAGCAGAGATGTTTAGTAGGACTCACTTGGCTCTCCTATAATAAGCTACCGCTATATTTCAGGACTCAGCACCACCTACAATCACAACTCTACATTTAGAATCAAATATAAAGCAATTCCAATGTTTGAGCTAATATGTAGAAAATAACTGAATGCAGTTCCTTTCAACAGCACAATACCTTCTTATGCTGTTGTGAGGTAGGTGTTTGCAATTGTGTGTTTTTGATGTCAATAGCTCCATGGTCAAAAACAAAGGCAGCACAACATAAACCAACCATGTGACATAATACGTATACCGATCACAAAGAGCCACTAGTTGCTATTACATTATGATTACACAATGCTATTCTGAATCCAGAACCACATTAATTTTATACAAACTCAAATGTAATAAATCAGGTTAATTTGTGCTCATTTTTTATTTGTGCAAAAATTACTGTAGTAGGTTGTTCCTATTTTCATAAAAAGTTTTTCATACTTCTAATATTAAATAGCTGACTCTTTATTTAAATTTATTCATTATTCTTCTAGCAATTATGTATAAATAATATATTGTATGATCAGTACTAATATATGCTATTATTCAATATATGGCAGCATTCAATACCTGGCCACCACTAAACTCTTGGAGATCTAGTTCAGTTATACATGTAGTAACATAACGTACATATACATGTAGTAGCCTAACATAACGTATATATAGTAACATAACGTATATATAGTAACATAACGTATATATAGTAACATAACGTATATATAGTAACATGACGTACATGTAGTAACATAACGTATATATAGTAACATAACGTATATATAGTAACATAACGTATATATAGTAACATAACGTATATATAGTAACATAACGTATATATAGTAACATAACGTATATATAGTAACATGACGTACATGTAGTAACATAACATTTTATTGTATCTATAGAGTTTCACCTCAGACAAACAACAAACTTGTAAACTGAGTTGATCAAAATATATTTTTGCTTTGACTGAGCATGTTAATGTAAGTGACTAATTTGTGATGTAGGTAAGTGGCTCAATGGTAGTACAGTGTTTGGTGTCCTTATTGTTCTGAATAATGCTTATACATGTCTACAATATCAACACATAACCTGGTATTTACCCGGGGAAAATACTTTAGAATTAGTGACTGTTGAAATTCGAGATGGATTCAAATAAATTAAAATAGGCCCATATAATACAACTCATGTGAATAGGCGTACCTACGTACAATGTATATCATATCAACAAGAATAATATTAATGCACAGAATTGACTAGAAAATACTTTACCTGCGTATAAAGGTAATATAGTTTTACTTACCAAATTTTCAGGGAGTACTTGAGCTAATAGGTTTATTTTCTATGCTGACTAAGGACTGTGTATAACAGCACTCAGTCTTCAGCAAGTTTAAATGAGATAATATAATTTCAGTGACACTTGAAACAAGTGTTTGATATCGATATCGACCTGCTGATAGTTTGTGTTGGTATAAAAAGGTTCTACTGTGTGTATATTATTTATACTCTTCCAACAATGACATCAAAAATCAATCTGTGAGTGGTCCAATGGCTCTTGGAGGCAGCAAGTAATAACTGACAGACTATTGGCTATAATCAGTAATGTTTGCAGACTGTGTTATGTTATAGACACAAGCTTATAGTATGCAGTGAGTAACTGGGTCTATGATCTAATATATACATGTAACATACAAACATACCTTAGTATGTTATTATATTATATCCTACTCAGTGGTAGTTCATCATAATGAAGAGTTTGATGATACGTATATACAAACATTAGCAAAATAAAATAATAAAGCCATCAAGTGTTAGACATGCAAATGTTGTACATGTACTGGCTATTCTATAGGCTAACAGGTAGAATAAACAGGTTGCATGTACGTCAACATAGTTATGCATTTGAATTGTATATGGATTGTGTATTCAAACATAATCATTATTTATTATAATATTATAACTTAATTGTTATTTCAAATATTGCTACGTAATATCACTACTATCCTCCATAATATATAGGCTCAAACATACAGTGGTATACAGACATACAGTGGTATACAGACATACAGTGGTATACAGACATGCAGTGGTATACAGACATACAGTGGTATACAGACATACAGT
This sequence comes from Bugulina stolonifera, assembly GCA_935421135.1. Lineage (NCBI taxonomy): Eukaryota > Metazoa > Bryozoa > Gymnolaemata > Cheilostomatida > Bugulidae > Bugulina > Bugulina stolonifera. The sequence continues at coordinate 24,489,091 of OW285189.1, read as the reverse complement.
GGTATACAGACATACAGTGGTATACAGACATACAGTGGTATACAGACATACAGTGGTATACAGACATACAGTGGTATTCATAATACAAGCATACAACTGTGCAGTGTATATTATAGTCCTATGTCTTAGCAAATAGGACATTCTTATATTACTAAAAGAATTTCTACTGTATTTACTCCAAAATAAATACTATCAAATCAAAGCATAAGTGTTGCCCACTGCTCACAGTTAAACAAATTCTGGAGATTGCCATATTCTGAAAGTTATGCCAACAGTAAATTAGGTTTGATAATATAAGAAAAGACAACTCTAACTCTGATTGAAGTTATAAGGAGATGTTCATGTTGCCATTGCCCCATTAGCTAATTGAAGCAATTCTATATTAGGCTTATGTGCAATATACTCTCTAATTAAATGGTTGTCAAAGAGATTGCACTTAGAACTATAATAGCAGACTTGGGTGGTTGCTCTTCATCCAATATTCTTTGTGTGCGCACAATTAAATGACTTATATACATTAATTGTGAATTATTTATGATTAATCAATAGGCGGTATTTAGTGATATTGACAGATATCCTCCTTATTGGTATTATTAATAAGTTCTGTAGTAATTGAAATCTCTAAAAGCGCAGGATGAGTATGTGATGCAAAATTTTATGATGTACACCAGAACTTGTTGGTTCTTAAAAAGGTCTAAGAAATAACTCCAATGCTTTAACAAAGCACAGGGACAGCAAAATAAGCAGTGCTCCCTTCCTGTATTCAGTTTATCCTTGAGCTCATCTCTATTTTATTTAACAACTACATACTACATGTACAATCTACAACTACATGAGCTAGTTCCATCTTTTCAGCAATGATTATGCTAGGATGTACCTCATCATATAGGCCAATTTTCTCCTCATAACCAGCATTTTGATCAAGTGAGTGGAGTTGTGTTTTCTTGGTTGCACGATGAGCAATCTTTTGAATTCAGAGTTTCCTGCCTTGAAAAGTTAAACTATAGAGTTATCTTCCCCCTATGAATCAAATTGAAAAACTATTTGCATTCTAACCAATAATAATCGCTAATGCAAGAACCAAAACTGCGGCCAATAAGAGCCGCCATTCTAACTATCATACTGCTCACTGGACCAATTTATTTCATTTTAAAAGAGGGGAGGGTCCATAGAGGTAGGATCATAGAGTTACCTCTATGGGTAGGATAGAAGAGCATAGAGTTATCTCTATGGTCAACCCATAGAATTCTTCTATGGGTCAACCATAGAGGTAATTCTATGGTAACTCTATGGGGTCAACGTCATAGGCCATCTCTATGGTCAACATTAATTCAGAGCCGTTTATTGTCACAATCAACGGTTCTGCATTAATTAAATCAAGGGCAAAGATGTGGATATCTTTGTCAAGGAGTACAAATGATAAAATGAATTTAATTTTGTGATTGGAAGCTTATAATGATAATCATAATGATAACTTGCTATTTTATTTTAGATGACTGGTAATAGCTGAGACTATAGAGATAACTGGGCTAGGACTTAAAGAACTAATAATTTTTATAGGCTAATACTTTTAAAATGAAAAATCAAAATGTTTGTTTATAAGCTATTTCTAGCAAACATGGGTAATTGACTTGAGAATTCAATTCTGCAATAATTTATAATTATAGTAATAATATATTATGTGTGTATATATATATATAATTATATAAATATTAAGGTTAATATTATTTATAAAATGAAAACATTTTGTTGTGATATCGAAATTATATAACCTGTCATTTCAAAAATGATATCTAGTATCTACTGTATTTAATTTGGACTTTGTTGAGTAAAACTTAGTGCATGGGTAACAGTGAATGTGTGAAGGGAGGGGAGTCTCTTTGAGTGAGTGAAATATTAATTTCAAATGCCGACCTTCTTGTAATTGCATATCTGATAGGACCAAATATTATTCTTAGATGCTGTTCTAGAATCATGTACTTTTACACCTTACTCTTATTCAGGCTTTTTACACTTATTGTATGTTATAACACTGGCCATTTCTTGCCCTACTTCACCCAGGCGGGACCTGGTACTGAGGCGTAGATAAATTAGTATTAAAGAAGCTCCACTTTCTTATACTTTACAGTTGCTTGTGGACTTCTAATAAAGTAACATTTTTTACTATGTAATGAAGTCTTGTGCTGTTAACTGCGGGACACAATCACAAGCTTTCTCTACTGGATATCACCACTTGTTGATACCGGCACCTCCTCTTAAGTAGTTGACCCATGCATCTGCATACTACTATTAATAATATTATTTTATTATTAGGCAACACACAGTGCTATAACTATAACTTACTTACAATGAGTAATAGTAAAGCTCGGCTACAAGTTATTAAACAACATGTAGCTGGTTGCACAGACACTTGTCCTACAGTGAAGAAGAAGTTTATGGCTGCTCAATCTAAAGGTATATGTAACTTCATATCATGATCCTTAATTCTTTACTGCACAATTAAGATGTATGTATATACCTTCATTTATCAAGTTGCCTTTCAGGTTACTGTTAAATATAACACTCGATTGTTTTGGATTATTTTGTATAACAAACTTGTAAACTACTGATGTAAATTGTTATGTTAGCTGAAATGAATTTAAACTTTCAGGGAGTCGATCTTATGAATATATCAAAGTGAAAATGGTGGGGAAGGATAACAACATTGGATTGATTGAATTGAATCGACCATCAGCACTGAACGCCATCTTTGACCCTTTAATGATGGATCTTTCTAATGCCCTGGATGACTTTGAATCCAATGATAGAGTAGGGTGCGTCATACTGACTGGTTCAAACAAGGCATTCTCAGGTAATACGCTGTAAATATGGGGGATTACATGTACACTAAGTGCTGCTGAAGTTGCAAGTGCTGTTATTCCATTCGTGGCTATAAGGTGTTTGAGTTTGATATAACCATTCAGGGCAATATTTTATTTAAGCTGGAGCAGATATCAAGCAAATGGCACCAGTCGCCAAGTTTGCTGACATATATAAAGCGAAGATACTCAGTCACTGGGACAGAGTTGCCACTTTTAGGAAACCATTAATTGCTGCAGTCAATGGATATGCAGTGAGTGAATCTCTGTATTGAAATAACTAATATTAACTATTTTATTTACTATATTTTACACCTTTTTATAATGTTAGCATTTGCTGTTGAAGTTTGTCACCACAATTCTGGAATTACGATGAATGTTCAGTTTCCCTTTAGTACGGTGGTGGATGTGAAATAGCCATGATGTGTGATATTATCTACGCTGGAGACACTGCCAAGTTTGGTCAGCCTGAGATAAAGATAGGAATTATTCCTGGTGAGCAAAATCTATTTGATAAAGTAGTTCTGATTGGAAATTTGGCTTATAGGTGATATGATTGCAAATAAATAGTAGTTTGATATGCATTGCATTTAGTCATTTTGTCAGAGGAAAGTAAATGGAAAATCTAAAGTACTACTTGTATATATAGCCTATTGGATGGAGTAGACCCTTAGGTTTACTATCAATTATTTTCCTCCTATGGTGAGCTGTTTCAAAATATTAAGAAATAAATGAATAAAACTCGCCTAGAACCACTTTTTATACTGACCTACATGTACTTATCCACAGTAACATCTCGTAGCTCTGATTCTACTAGTTACTATTTGTGTTCTGTGAACAACTTTCAAACCAACTATTCAACAGGTGCGGGAGGTACCCAACGCCTTCCAAGAGCAGTGGGGAAATCAAAGGCAATGGAAATGGTTCTAACTGGTGACCCAATTACTGCTGAAGAGGCAAGACAGTATGGTTTGTAGCATCTGCTCTAGTAAACTGTTTTATTGAGTTTGCTTTGCTGAGCAGACCAACTTCAACATGGTTTAGAATAATGATTGTAATATCTGTAGGTTTGGTTGCTGCAGTTTATCCAGCTACAGATCTCCTCTCCAAAGTTGTAGAAAAGGCTGAAAGGATAGTAGCAAATTCTCACCTGGTGACGTCAATGTGTAAAGAGGCCACCAATAAGGGTATGTAGTAATTTATACTGGTGACATGGTATCGCTCTGTTGTATATTGTATACTCTTTACTTCTTTCATGTATTTTATCCCAGTAATAATAATATTTATTACACGTAACATGTTTATTTTAATAGCATATGAAATGACACTAGCAGAGGGGCTGAACTTTGAGAAACGAACATTCCACTCAACTTTTGCCACAGTGAGTATACTTTGTACCTAAAATACCGGAGGTCTCATTCAGTTCTATCCATGTGTGGCCTGGTCTTGTTCACATTCCTGTGATCACACCGGATTACTCCACACATGAGATGAAGAGCAATGTTGTATAACTAGCAGAAAGCTCCATTGCTAAAAGGCTCTGCTGGCTGCTGGGTATTTCCCAGCATTCCATTGTCATTGGTGACAAAACTGAGGCCTTTCCTACCTAGTAGAATGTCTTGTACAATCATGTACATTACATCTGGTGCTTCTATATGTAGCATATCCTTGTAACTATCTCTCCCACTTGTGTGAACCTTGATCAATAATTGAACATTAGAACATGTCTATGTAACTGAATGATGTGTGTACTGTACACACCCTAGCTCTTGGTTAACATACCTAGTACTGTTGCTTTTAGCCAGTGTACTCTCAGTTGTACATTGAGTGTTTTTAACAAAGACTAAAGTTGGAGTTGTTCCCCCTATGTTATACAGAGCTATTGTTTTAGGACGACAGGCTGGAAGGAATGATGGCATTTATAGAGAAGAGGAAACCCCAATACACTAATGAGTGAGTTCAGCACCAAGAGTTGATCAATTCACTGGGACCGTCTATTTATAAGTATTATATTTTTGTAATGAGTTCTGTAACTGACAATAAATTATTCATATTTTAATTAATATCACATAGTGGGAGATTACTACTTGTGGTATTAGGAAGAGTATCATTATTGGTCTACAAGTCTACGTTGTATATACTATACCTTCTGGTTAGCTAAATAGCTGAAGTTACACTAGTTATAAGATGGTGTGATAATTCTATTTGTTCAAATTTATTGCAAAGTGAAACTAAACAGTATAATGGTGATAATAGTTATAGTATAAAGTCTATTAGCAGATGTTCTCCATAATGCACTTGACACTGTTTCTTGGGCCAATACCTGGTGGTTGAGATTTATAAAAGATGAAAGATAATACACTGAGAGAGGAAACTACTAGAAATGAAAAAATTACTATGAGAACCAGGCGAGTCCTGGCATGCCAGTAGTTAAATGTTACGTAAGGTAAACATATTATAGACATCATCACTCCAAATATGAACCCACCAAGTTGAGTAAACCAGTTTATCTACAAAATGAATTTATAACAAGTGCATACACAGCTCAATCGTTGACATAATTGGGTATCTTCTATGAGAATTTATCAAATGCTGGAGTGTAAGTTATTACCTGAGGTAGGAATCCTGTAGATAAGCCAAGTGCTGTAATAACACTCAACTTGAGTAATGACTTGAGAGGCTTGTCTACCAGTTTCCATGCCTGCAGCAGCTCCACTAGATTCATACCCAACAGTCCAAATGCTGCACCTTGGGCCCCTACATTCACTTCATAAGGCTTGGCTATAGAACCAATGAGCAGACCTGAGTATCCTACAGAGATGCAGAACACATGGCTGAGTCGTCTAGAGGTCACATGACTGAGTAGGCTAGAGGTCACATGACTGAGTAGGCTAGAGGTCACATGACTGAGTGGGCTAGAGGTCACATGACTGAGTAGACTGCATATCACATGGGAGCGGATTCCACATTACATGACTGAGCAGGCTAGGAGCGCTAGAATCAGTGGTCTTTGTTTATCTCAACCCATTAACAGCTCTAAACCATGTGGCATATGAAGTATTTCATGTATATGTATTAGCACACACACACACATGCACTTACCACTAACAATATAGATAGCAGCAACCCTAAGCCAGCCCGTTACTTTCTCCACTTCCAGTCCCATAATACACTGTATAGTAGCCACCATTATCAGGTGTATGAACCCATAGTGGTAGAATAATGACACCAAGAGTCTCCAGAACTGTGAATGGCTGTGTACTTCTAAGCTGTCAGGAGTGTCACTCTAATATCATACAATACAAACAGATGTGTGTATAGTATATGACAGCAACATTACTCTCACGGAACAATACTCATTATTATTAGCTAAATAATGACATTACTCGATACTAACATAGCCAGCTAGGTGCGAGGATTCCTGCTCTATGCCACTATGCAGGTGAACCGTTTCACATATGTCTGTACTGCAGTGTACTTGGGAACAGCTCTCCCTCACGTCAGAGTGCCATATCCCATCTAGCCCGGCCTTACAGTGCTCATGCGTTGTAAGCCTACAATGCCCCATAATCCCGTAGCAGCATGGCTTGAATAAGTGCGTCTCAAACCCTCGAGTCAGAATCTTTGTGACTCTGTTATTACAGGTTATATTCGTCCAATTACTGGCTGCCACGTGGTAATCCGACACTATCCTCCTGCATTCACTCTCGGTGGTTGTACCTTGAGGAGAACCAACATCCGATCATAAGCAAAAAAATCAATTGACAGCAATTGTAAAATTTTATATTGAAAGCATGCCCAATTTATTGTGTACATGTACATTGTTTGTGCAGTATGTAGTGTAGTTACACTGTATAGGTATATACTGTACAGAATGTAACACACCAATACTACAGCTACTGCAGCTACTGTATGCCATTGGTAACACAGACTAACCTGCTCCTGAACCAAACACCTCACAGCAGCCCAACCCTTCTCTCTCCCACAGTTTATACTTCGCTACTCTTAGAGCCATTAACTTATCTTCCCTGAGGCAAGGAGAGAAGAGGGCTCCAAGCTGCACTAGCATCTGCTCAGAAGGTCCCACCCATAGGTTTATAGGAATTTCATACTTAATCAGTTCCTTTCCTCCCCACACCTGAAACTCTGTAAGGAATATCCATCTTTATTTAACTACACGGATAAACAATGAAATCACGTCACACACTAACACCATTAGTCCATCTGAGCTCTTTACAAGTCATGCAGGTAGTTTGCGACTAACTATTGTACAATCTCACGATAATTATTTTGATTATGGATGAAAGTTATAACAATATTGGTTTATAACTTTAGTAAAAGTCCATAGTGTTTCCATACCCACTGTATAGACTTATCTCACGTTTATCATGAACATGCTACTAGTCAATGAAGAAATTAGTTATACAAGTACCTTCTTCTCCTGTCTTAGCAACTAGGCTGACAGGTGCCACGCCCCCCAAGCCAGCCAACACTATCACCCCAACTATCTGTAACAGTGTGATTGTTACGATAAACCAAGGAATGTATGTTTTGAGGGATTCCAGCTGTAGCCTGATTCCTGCCGTTATCTTGAAGGGCTCATGCCTAGCGCCCTCAACTGAAGGGTTAGTTGCAGAACTCTTAGCCTTAGTCAATGGTTGAACAGTGGGCTTGGTCATTCTACGCTGTAGCTTAGAGGTGATGCCATGCTCAGAACAATAATGTTCTGAAAGGAAACACTTAGACCAGTCAACTTGGTTACAGGGTTACAGCAACAGCTATAGTAATACACATCTGGTATATGTACTAAATAGGATACAGTAAGTATACAGACAATTGCACCTAAATGTGACCATTGATCTCTATTCTTCAGTTAGGACACAAACTATACACTATATACTGTACATGTAGTATCAACTATATTCACAGAGCACAACGCCATACACACTATACTATATACAATTACATCTAAATTAATCTAAACACTAATTATTACCTTTAGCCAACTGGAGAGCCTCTTCAATTCTCCCCTTTTTCTCTCTAAGTCTCATCTTAATAAAGAATTTCTGTTCATTTAAATTCTCAGTAAGTATTTTCTTCTCAATTTCCTAAAAACTCAAGAGTTTTCGATATTATTACTACTGTATGGTAGGTAGAGTTAGTGTGGGTTCCTTCCTAGCACTCCAAACTAATGAGCGAACTAATAGTCATAGAACCCAAGGCTTAACAAATCCCCACCAGATATATATAAAAGATTTGGAACTCAGGCTAAATGTAACATTGAGCAGTTTATCGGTGCATTCAATATAGAGTAAAGAATTATCTGCTCTCTGTAATCCAATCATTACAGAGTAGAGTTATCTGCTCTCTGTAATACAATCATTACAGAGTAGAGTTATCTGCTCTCTGTAATACAATCATTACAGAGTAGAGTTATCTGCTCTCTGTAAAACAATCATTACAGAGTAGAGTTATCTGCTCTCTGTAATACGATCATTACAGAGTAGAGTTATCTGCTCTCTGTAATCCAATCATTACAGAGTAGAGTTATCTGCTCTTCCTATAACTAATAACATACATGTAACTGGTCATGTTAGAACATCTTATACCACACATACATAGGTGGGTGGGTATAGCTTTACTCACAGCATATTTGAGATAGTGCTCCAGAGCAGCCCTACCATGGAGAAACCCTTTCTTCTCTCCTGGTGTCAGAGAGCGGTGAGTTGTCTTGATATTTTCCAGATTAAATGCTAAACGAGTACAGAATGATATGTTCAGTATAAGATAACGATTACAAATACATGAAATGATACACGTGACATTTGTTGTATCTTGAACTAGAGTAGTTACATTGACCACAATTAACAGCGTACATGTATGTACAATGTACATTATATTATATACATAAATTAAGTATATGCACATGTACATGTAGACCGTATCATATCACAGCACTGCACTGTCTGTGTACAGCTAATGTCTTATGCATATCATCTGTTGTCACCTGCAATGCACATGTAAGTCCAACTGCATGAAAAATCAAAATAGTAAGTTAGCGTACATCGCTTCTTCAGATCAAGTTTTACCCTGGTGCAGGTGTGTGCACTGAATACAAAATCTACTAATACAACATGTTCATGAACCCCTTATTAACCTGTAGCACTGTATTGTTACCTGCTTTGTTGATTACCTCTACGTCTTTACTTTCCGTACCGTCTGCATACACAGTGTTTATCTCTTTAGACGATCGTGTGACTTCCTTTGTTAGGTGAATGTCATATCTCTCATCAGACACCAGCCTGCTTTTCGAATCACCCCACACAGATATCTGTTTAGACTTAACTTTCTTTGAAGACTTTGGTTTGGCTAACTATAGAAATATAATACACACTATAAATATACTTTGGTTGAGTGAATTAATCTAAGTCTCTTTGCGGTCTCTTGGGTTGCCCTAGTCGGCATTGCTACCAAACTTCCAACATGGCTACTAAGGTCAGAGCCGACCAGGACCTGCTCACTGAAACAGCTTTGTTTTTCACTGCAGTCCTCTTTGAACATGAATAGCCATCTAAATTACATATTTATAAATCCCAAGTGCACCAACTTCCCTATCTTCAACTTCAGAGAATAATTAAATAAAAACCAATATATTTCTCACCTGTGTTGAACTTTTAAACCTGTTGATGTTAAGCTTTGCTGGAGACATCTGCACATCAGAGTAGAAATTGTCATACACTGTAGCTCTTCTACTACTAGACCTGTCCGCTCCTTTATCCTTACCCCCTCTGGTGGTGTATTGCTTGTAGTCCTGTTGCACATCAGCTAGCAGCTCCTCAGCATCAACCTCTGCTATCTCCTCAAACTGAGAGACTAAATACAAGCAAACATCTTACAACCTAAGGGCTAATACTGACTTACTGTAACCACCTTACTGTACAACCTAAGGGCTAATACTGACTTACTGTAACCAACACACTGTATGCATGGTTTCTATTGTAGATTACTATGCTACTTGTAGAGGACTTACTGCTAGCTGCATACCGCCCACCTTCTGCATCTTCCACTCCTTTAGTTAGAGAACCATATGGAGGTAGAGGATCTTTGGTCGATGGCTCAGTCACCTGATCGGTTGAATATGGAGAGCAAAGTGTTGAAATAAATTAGATAAATATAATATTCAGCAGGTACACTATGGCTGGGACTATTGGTATGGTCTGAAGTTGAGATACTACAAGACTACCTAATGCATTGAACAGATACCAGCGAATAAACATCAATACTCCTTTCTTAAAACGGATCAACTTCAGGGATAGACGTTACATCACCGTTACATTGTACAAATTGGTGAGTGCATGTGACAGTGTGCACACTGTGTACCTTTAAAGTGACAGTGTGTACACTGTGTACCTTTAAAGTGACCGTGTGTACACTGTGTACCTTTAAAGTGACAGCGTGTACACTGTGTACCTTTAAAGTGACAGTGTGTACACTGTGTACCTTTAAAGTGACAGTGTGTACACTGTGTACCTTTAAAGTGACAGTGTGTACACTGTGTACCTTTAAAGTGACAGTGTGTACACTGTATACCTTTAAATCCCTAAAGTATTTCATGGATGGCTCAGACAGGAAGATGTTTTGGTTTGGTGATACCATTGCAGAGGACTGCTGATAAAAGTTTAGAGTTTCCTGATCCATATAAGGGTGGTGAATATCCGTCCCATCCAGATTTTGATAGGAGAAAAACTCGGGCAATTGATTATTAGCATCTTGTTCAAGCAGTTCCATATCCCTCATGAAGGCCTGGTTAAAAGCGCCAATCTCTCTGTTTGTCATCTTGCCCATGGCCAGACCCACAGGATCTTCCTCTTCATCTGCTGTAGCCTCACGTAACAATTCAACCAGGTTATCCACCTCACGGGTTTCCTGTGATACATGCAGTTAATTGGTCTTACTGGTGCACAATATACGCAGCTAGCAATATACAGTATACACAGCTCGTAGTATACAGTATACACAGCTTGTAGTATACAGTATACACAGCTAGCAATATACAGTATACACAGCTTGCAATATACAGTATACACAGCTTGTAATATACAGTATACACAGCTAGCAATATACAGTATACACAGCTAGCAATATACAGTATACACAGCTTGTAATATACAGTATACGCAGCTAGCAATATACAGTATACACAGCTAGCAATATACAGTATACACAGCTTGTAATATACAGTATACGCAGCTAGCAATATACAGTATACACAGCTAGCAATATACAGTATACACAGCTTGTAATATACAGTATACGCAGCTAGCAATATACAGTATACACAGCTTGTAATATACAGTATACGCAGCTAGCAATATACAGTATACACAGCTCGTAATATACAGTATACGCAGCTCGTAATATACAGTATACGCAGCTAGCAATATACAATATACGCAGCTTGTAATATACAGTATACACAGCTCGTAATATACAGTATACACAGCTTGTAATATACAGTATCCGCAGCTCGTAATATACAGTATACACAGCTCGTAATATACAGTATACACAGCTTGTAATATACAGTATACGCAGCTAGCAATATACAGTATACACAGCTTGTAATATACAGTATACACAGCTCGTAATATACAGTATACACAGCTCGTAATATACAGTATACGCAGCTCGTAATATACAGTATACGCAGCTCGTAATATACAGTATACGCAGCTCGTAATATACAGTATACGCAGCTCGTAATACACAGTATACGCAGCTCGTAATATACAGTATACGCAGCTCGTAATATACAGTATACGCAGCTCGCAATATACAGTATACGCAGCTCGTAATATACAGTTTACACAGCTTGTAATATACAGTATCGCAACTAGCAGTACGATAAGAGAAGTTATGGAGACTACTAAACTACATGGTGTACCTACTGTAATTACATACAGAGCAGGTTAAAAGTAAAGTAGACAAGTTATGTCTACAAAAGGAATCTGCTTCACTGGAGGACAAGGAATGTCTTAGGTGTATTCGTAGTTACCATCAATAGACGGTAGACCTCCCTATCTAATATAGACCAACACCACAAGTCCACAGGTTTACACGAGGAGGGGAATAATAGCAGTTTTACTGTAATACCATAAGTCATTGAAAGAGCTCAGTTAGGAGAGCAAAGATTAACATACTTGTGTTCGACTCTCAAATGAGTGAGCTCTCACTCGCTGCATCATCTTCAAAGTCTCAAGGTCGTTAGAGATGCCAAGAGCCTCGGCAGTGCCAATTGTAAGTCTCCTCGCCAATCCTGCATTTTTAGTTAGAAGTTATATATGCATGTAGTTACTAGGATATAGATAGCACCCACATCCCCAGCACAGTAGTAGAGCACATATCATTTTCTACATCTGCCAATCCTTCACAAGAAATTTCACCACATGCATCAATTTGTTTCCAGCAGGACAGAATGAAACATGAATTAGAATAATAGGAGCCCATATGCTCACGTTTGGGACTTACCAGCTTTCTTGGTTGTGGATTCATCATCCAATCTGAAATGTGATGGGACGACAGTCGTTTCAAATGAAGGGTTATCGTTGTCATATAAGGTTCTGTGTGATATACTCTTGTGACCTAAGGCTATAGACCGTACACTTTCAGCCCTGCAAAGACAAAAATAACTAGAGAGATAATCTAGGCAGACAGGCTATAGATAAAGCGCATAGGCTTGCACATTCTATCAGTAGTACAACAAGCAGTTTCGTTTGGTGTGGCTTACATGCATATTTTAGTATGAAATGTAGAACTAGCTCAAATTTTGCTACTACTCTTCAATAAAACGCTCTGAGCATTTGCAAGACAATTTACGACTATGACTGTATGACCTGCAATTTCAGAAGCAAGTTGTACAATATCCACTGCCAATATTGTGTACAATAAGTTTACTCACGAATTTTTTCGGGCTGAACGATATGCCATCTTGAAGAGACAAACTGTAAAGATATCAAAATAATGAAATGTTAAGCTTATACTAGAATGTAGCGTAGCGAGGTACCCAATGTCACACAACAGAGAACATAGAGAAGCATTGTTGGAAAAAACAATGTATTATTGTATCAGTGCAGGATTTTGAATACCCATTAACCTTTCCAGACAATGTACTCACTACGACGACTACGCTTATGTGGCTACAGTAACAGGGCCATAGGCACTCACCATTGTGTTACAGTAAGCAGACAGCCTCCTGCTAGCCAGTCATGGGTGTATGGCATAGAGTGGTGAAGCATTATGGGATAGCACTGCGCATCAGAATTTAGCATCAATTCTGATTACTTTCAACCTTGACAATATAACTAAGAACTGCTATTCGTAATAATCAGTGATTGTATATTAGTTTGTAATAAAACAGTCGTACTAGTATTCAATAGGTAAAGAATATATATTCCAATTATATACATGTTACTGCTATTCAGTGAGATTATTTATACAAGCTGTATACATCATTTCATTAGATATAAAAGTTTGATTGGAAATTATTATAATGGTGAATAATACCTGGCCAATTATCTGTATAACATAAACATATTGGACTTGTACATACTCTGTATATAATGTGCATAGAAATGTATGTACCAATAAAGTATGTATAAATTAATATTCAAATGTTGGCCTTCAAGTAGTAATCCCGACTTAAAATCCATTTCTTACACCGTTAAGTACGTATAGCAGATCTATACCATGGCATGTTTCAAACGCTACCACATTCCACATCTACGTATCTATGTAGCTGATCTACAAGATAGCATCATTCCATCAAACACCCTCATAGCATAATATATTACAGACTATACTATAGCTCTTTACTCTTGTGTTTCCTCTTCTTTTTCTTCTGTTTACCTCCATTCTCCTCGTCTTCCGTCTGCTTATTACAATGTTCCAGTTCCATCAGTAAACTGTCCGATTTAGATTTTCTTATTTTCTTAGTTTTGCTAGTCACCTGCTCAGAGGTTATCTCCCCCGTATCACCTATAGGCAGTTCGTTCTCCTCCAGACGTCTCTTCTTCTTCCCCTTCTTGCTCTTAGAACAGATTTCTGTGGTTGAATCTTTAGCCTGTGAATTATGGAACCGGGTGACCCACACTGTATACTGAGATCACAATATTGATGCATAACAGAGATCATCAGATAGGAATCTGGGCAATATTTAATCTTACCTCTAAGTCGCCTTCACTACTTGACTCCGTCACAAACTTCATCGATTCATCAGGAGGTTTTGGCTTAGTTTTCCCTCCACTGCCGTGTCGGTGTGTCGCTGCCTCAGCATCTCGTCTCTCTTTCTTCTACATACATGTATAACATAATCAGCTCTCGTCATGTTATCCTATCTATCTCTCCGAACATCAACATATACAATGTACAACATACATACACGTATATATAACCGATAATATCCACAGACTGGAAACAACCAACACGACTGTAAACCTAATCAGCTACCTTTCTTCTCTTCCTTTCTTTCCTCTCAGACTGAGACAACGCGTCATCTGCATCATCTACTTCCTCCTCTTCAACCACTTCCTTCCGTTTCTTCTTCTTCTTGTGTTTAGAAATCGTCTCCTCGCACACCTCGTCTTCCCTCTGCTCGGTGTCACTAATGAAGAAGGAAGGTCTGTCTACGGCAGTTACAGTCTCTGTCTCATCTGTAGATAACAACTAATTATATTACAACAGAGTAGTTAGTAATATTCAGCTTCCTGTAGGCACATACATGCATATTACAGCAGTATAGGTAGTAATGTGTGCCTACTGCACATTGCAGCAGTATAGGCAGCACACAATAATACATATGTATACAATATAGGAATCAGACTGCAATGTGTAGTATACAATATACTAGAACCTATCTACCAACCTTCTGCTGTATCAGCAGTGGTAGGTGAGGGGGTCGCAGTAATCAGACCAGTTAGTGAATTGTTGCTTCCACTTGATTTTTTTGATGCCATTTTAGCTGCAAAGTATTCCTGAAGACTGAGAGTGCTGGTGACATGCAGGGCATCGGATAGAAACGGGTCTGAAGTGTTTCCCTTGTCAGCTAAACCGTTGCTGTCGTCTGAGTTGGCAGCAGAAGCTTCCTGTAAGAATATTCATTAATGTGGCATACTGTACTAAACAACAAGTAAGTATCTAGGTGTACTATCATATCGGCTACATGTACGCCTCTATATACTGCAAGTTAGCATACAAACATTCCAGCACAACATAACTGTAAGTGTGTAACATAACTGTAAGCCTATAACATAACTGTAAGCCTATAACATAACTGTAAGCCTGTAACATAGGGATACAGTAAAGAAAGACTTACTGTTGACTGCACTGCACTGCCACCTTGTGTGTTTGATGAACGGCTAGGGCCAAGTATACAAGCTAAATCTTTGTCACTGTGTTTTGATAAGTCTTTACCTTTGGTAAACTTCATATAACTACAACATGTACACAGTAGGTTGAATTACTTTACCAAGTGAACAAGCAGGTAAACTTGTACTGAAAGCTAGATCTGAGAAGAACTAGACTTGGATACAAGTTAGAGATTTCAGTTTATAAGTTTCAATATCAGGTGTCACAGTTTACTGTAGAGATCATTGCATATTTAGAGTAAACTACCATCGGTATAGTCATGATCACCCAATTGTCTACTACACCGTGTTCAAAAACAGTGGTTTGATGAAGCAATAGATATTATATGCAGTATGCTACCATCTATCGCACACCAAAGCTACTATTTATAGCGCATTATATGCCCACATGTATGATAATCAATATGCACTGTACCATAGTGACACTCACTGTACCCTGGCTCGCGACGACTTAGATTTAGCCTCTAGACTCTGCACAGCTGACTTTGTTGCTCCCTGTTCATTAGGAATGTCAGAGGCAGCTTCCTCTGTATCCTCATTCAGATTTGCAAGCAAACTGTTAAAGTCATCCTGATGATCTATCCACTTGTCTACATCAGCTCTTTTAAATCCCAAACCTACATCCATATACATTTGTATTTGTGTACATTGTAGGCTACACACGTAGGCCTATATGAACGCAGTGTACATACAGTGTACATACACATTGCACATGCGCATTGCACATGCACATTGCAGTAAATACCCAGACCTGCACAAATATAAGCTACTAATCATAGTACAATAGCCTATAATTATACAACTGACGATCATTGCCTTCGACTTACTTACCTCTATTTTCGGTGTTCATACGAACTTTGATAGGGTCTTTTTCCCCTTGCTCATTTGCTCCGAGACCCTTTCCTTTCTCCCATCCCATCTGGCTCATTAACTTCTGTCCAATATGGTTTTGGTCTAAAATAAAACAAAAGCAATTTGGTTAGTAATCCTACAATATTAGTCTTTGAATAGTCGGTCATCAGACCAGCGGTCAATCGGAGAGCAGATCCTATCAGGATTGACCTCATTTCAAGCGCTTCTGGCTTAACAGAGACATACTAAGGTAAAGCAGCACAGAGTCTTACAGGGTAGGCATACATATATCCAAAGCATGTGATCGTCCATGTTGAAAAGTACACACAAAGCCTATTTGTTCCGACTGAGGAAGATAATTGTATTTACTATATATTTGGTGTTTCAAAAATTGAATTGAGCTGCCTGAAGAATTTTATGTAAGCCTATATATTTGTAAATTATATGGTAATATAATTAACAATAAATATAATAGTTAACTATAAACTAAACCTTTACTTTAATTTAAAATTTTCACAATGACAATTAAAATTTCTGTTACACAACTTTTTGTCTAATTTAACAGCAACTTTAATTGCGAAAAGTTGAAGTACAGCTTTAGTTCATTCATTGTTAATTATATTACCATTAAACATTTATACAATAAAAATTATTATTAAAATGTTAACAAATTAACAATACGACTAACGGACTAACCTTTTCTTACCAGAGTTGGGTCCAAGTCGATTTGCAAGTCAACAAGTCAAGTCATTTCTAAAATTTTGGAGGCAAGTCAACTCCAAGTCAAGTCAAGTCAGCCGTCATGCAAGTCACAAGTCAAGTCAAGTCGAAATGCAAGTCACAAGTCAAGTCGAAATGCAAGTCAAGTGGAAGAACACTTCAAAAATTTTACATTTTCCAAAACATCACTTTTTTCTTTTAGTAGGCATTCCAATCCATGAAAAACCTATGCCAAGGTGTAGCAGGGCATGTACATGTATATTATACAATCATGGTAAAGAACTAGTCTATATAAGTAGTATTATTGGCACTACGTTCGAAACTGGTCATATAGTATTATATACTGTATATTGTAATGGTAATACAGTGTTACACAGCATATAAACAGCACATGGTACAGCACAGAGTGTCCTCTGGCCAGTCCTGCAATTTAACTCTAGTAATTATTGCACTGTGACTGTACATTGTATTCACTACTTACACCACACCTATGCTACAATTACAGTACTTGCACTGTGTGTAGGTCTACTATAACTATGCATTGTGTAGTCTCACGTACACACAGCCTAGATATTGCCCGAGTTGTATATCCTCATAGCTAACCTTGATAAACTCTGAGAGCTGCTAGTAGCACTGGTCTAGTAAAAATGATAAATAGGTAGGCAATTGAGACTTTTTTCCATGTTGGCTAAACACTGTTCTGTACAAAATTTTTTTTTGCCAGATTGACTTGGCAGAACCCAAGTCAAAATCACAAGTCATTTATGTGTCCAAGTCAAGTCACATTGATGCGCAAGTCAAGTCAGCAAGTCCAAGTCAAGTCGACTTGTGACTTGACTTGGCAAGTCAAGTCAAATCTATGACTTGGACTCAGCTCTGTTCCTTACCATTTGTAAATAACAACCCATTTGGATTGGTGGATATCTTTTGCTTCCGGCGACCTTGTGCTAACATGCTCATAATGATTATTGTAGATTGGGCACTTTTATATTACCGACTTAAATCAAAATAAAACCCAAACACCAATTATTTAACAAATTTGCTATTTAGTTTACGGCGTGAGGTGAACTTCGTCAACATGGCCCGAATGACAATAGCGTGTGAAACCGGTATTGGTTGAGCGGAATCACTGATAGTAACATAGAGAATAGTAGTAACAAAAAACATAGAATTACCCTCTTAGTATCTTACGCTAATCCAGCCTTTGAACCATTACTATAACCCAAGTACCATACTTATATTTCTATTGATATTTCGAAATTGAAATCGTAAAAGCTATAGAGTTGTCTTCTTTTTCTATGTTTGTTTATGTAGTGACAACTCCAGTTATTTTTATATAGAATTACATTATTTGCACAGAGCACGAATGAAGCATACAATGCTATTTTTCACTGTCAGTGTCAGCTCAGTATTAAACTAGTACAAATTCTGCTATAAAAGCAACCCTAACATTGATATTAGTCTAATATCAGCAGTCTAAGTATGTGCTAAGCTAAGGTGATTACTGTAGCTAATTCACTGTGAAAGCTGTGTGATTACAGTTTAGGTAAAAATACTAAATTGGTGTCCAACCAGAAAATACTAAATAATATGATGTCCCTTTCTGTCTCTCTCTCAAAATCCAATCTTGAATGCTAAAAATACTCATGGCAAGTACAAGTACAGTGTGCCGGCGGGGTGGGTCCGGGAAGGGCGCCTCCTGGAATTTGGAAACTTTATCAAAATCAGACACTGAAATGGTGCAAAATCCAAGAACTTCAAGTTAAAATATGGTCCAAGAGCTTAAAGTAAAATATGGTCCAATTAGTATTATTATTGTAATAGCAATCTGCAGGGGTCTATCAGTCTGAGAGACCCCCTAAAATTTATAGTGGGGGACTGCGTCCCCCCACGACCCCCCCAACTTTGACCACTGAATGTACTTTTAAAATGTACTTGTTGGAGCGTACTCGAGGAGTACAGCAGATCCGCAAATAATTACCTACTCTAATCGGAGACAACAAGTTGACAGAGAAAATCTGTCAAAATCTCTCTAGTTGGGCACTAGGGGAGCAGGAACTTCTGAAATTCATCCATATAAGAACATGATGTGGCACTTGTACTCAATATACATGTAGAAATCAGATATAGGAACATGTGGCACTCATATACAATATAATTATATGTAGGCCCTACGTGTACAATGTACAATGTATATATGGGAACATGTGGAGTCGTTAATACAAAATCATGAAATACATAATATACCTTGAAAACAATAGCTTTATTTAGGAGATAAGTTCAATGGAGCGATAATATATTAATCAAAGATTTAACTTTCGATAAAAGTCAGTTTTGCAGTCAGCATAACGCTTTTAATAATATGAATTCTGTTTTCCTTTACTTGACTTTCAATACTTAGTCTAACATCTCTCAACATTCTTTGTATGCAGAGAGAGTCTTGAATGATCGAGTGCCAGTCCTTAGTATCTGTAATAAGAAATGTCACATTATACGTAATATATTGAATGTCAAACAGTTCTACATGTACAAGTACATGTACATATTGTGTTGTATTGTAAGTATAATATAAAGAGTTATCCTCTCTCGATTACATAGTAGTAGTAAGACAACTCCAGCAGACACAATATATGATCGATCATGATAAATACAATATTGTATACATGTACATACATAAGATTACAGCAACTTTACAGATACATCACAGTCTGTAATCTGTATAAACAACAGTATATGTGATGATGTTCCCCTTACCCTAGATGTGGTAGGGAACCGTGACATATTTTCTGGTATGAGTTTCGGTTCCTATAGCAGCACTTCTGGTTACCTTTACAGTCATAGTCATTGGAGCATCTCTTGCTTCCCCAAACCCCAAAGGTGGGACAGCTGCCTGGTTTATTAGCTAGAATGATAACACATATAAAATAATTTACACATATTATACTTCTTGATTAGGTCAAGCTTGCTTATTTACGTTCATAATCTTATACTGGTGATTCTTGCCATAATTTGTAATAATATTTATTATCTTCTTACATATCTACACATGGTCTAAAATATATAAACTGTCATAACCAGCTCAAAGGGTAATAGTAAAGAATACTCACCACACTGACAAGTGACACAGTTGTGACGGTCTAGTCTGTATCCACCTCTCTTAGAGCAGTCAATATTACAGTTATTAACTGCTGGACAGTCTGCAATGTACAGGATGAGGTGATACAGTTGCTATCAGTGTAAGGCGGTATCTAGGTAAGTTGTGTGATCAAAATACAGAAAGTCTAATAAATGGCTTAATATATTCACTGACTGCTTTTCCTCTTGAATCAACAACCAGAATCATATAATATAACTTTTATTATAACCATGAGTTGGTATTTTTTAGCCAAACATTTTCCAGCGATGTACATGTAATGCAATGATCTATTTTAACTTTATTATATGCTGGATACAAATTAACAGTTATTCTAGGTCTAATATTTCAATCTACAAACTTACTGGCAGCACCTTGACAAGGACATCCTCTAAGTGGACAGTTCTTGCTATCAACAGCAGTCCCAAACTCAGCTGGACAAATCTTTGCTGCACAGTCTATAGCAAACTCACAAGGTGGAGGGTCTGAAACAACGCATACAAGTACATACTTGTATTACAATATGCTGTCAACATGTCACCATGTCACCATGTACATGAACATTGTATGTATACATACATACAACATATACGTACGCATGTGCGTACCCATGTATGTACATTGCATTGTATGCATACATACAATGTACATACACTATATACATACGAATGTGCGTACCTATGTATGTACATTGTATGCATACATACAATGTACATACACTATATACGTACGCATGTGCGTACCTATGTATGTACACATGTACGGACTCATGTACGTACATGTGTACACAGGGGTGTAGAGAGAAACTGTCTAGTTTAGTTGATGAATTGTACTTTCATAATTCTCAAATCAAATGCAAGAAAGAATCATAGTTGCAAAAGGTACAACGCTCTATAATATGATACAAATAGTACTTACACTGTACTAGACATCTCCTTATCGACACAATAGAGTATTATAATTCTACAATAATGCAATTCTACCATACTGTCTAATCAGTGCTTAAAGTGTATGGCAGTTCTTACAGGCTCTGAGATGGGGTGGGAGGTGGGTGTGGTGGGTTGGGGTGCGGGCATGATGATTTCTTACAGGCTCGTCGAGCCCTGGGCGAGCCTGTACACTTTGAGCAGGGTGTCTAATACTATACTAAGGTGTACTTACTACAAATGCTTAGTGGACAACCATTAGAATCTACCTTCTTTCCAAATTCGCAAGAGAGCTCTGTATCAAATCGTGGACACCCAGCTGTAATTGAGTGGTAGAAATAGTTACAATATCATACAGCTTACAAACCTGTCTAGGTCTAAGTTCATAAAATTGTTGTTAGACTTATTTTAATCGGCCATTTTCTTCTACTTCAAATAAATTTACACGCTCACAAATTAGAATATTCATAATAACATTATACGTCAACAATAATTATTTTCTCTGAATCTAGTAAGATCTGCAGCTATTACTTGACAAATTCAGACCTTGCATACAACTTTTGGACCTTCCAATGTCTGATGCTGATAGCAGAGGTCACATGTGATCAAGATATGTCTACAGCTTTTTTACGAGTTGTTGGTAGCCTGACTGTTTATGATATTATGTAATACTAAAATATAGGAAATTACTTATTGTCTCCTCCTGCACATTATTATTAGTATGGCTATAAGCAAGCATCCCTCAACTTACCACACTGACAGCTCTTTACGCATCCACACCTGTCAAGAATGTTACCATTGGGACAATTGTATCTAAACTCAGGTAGTACTAGCCCACATTCATTAGGGGCACAGATGCTACATGTTGGGGGTGGAGGAGGTGGTGGAGGAGTCGATGTTGGAGCTGGAGCTATATATACATGTATATACAATGTATAAACAATAATACAGTAACGAACGTGTACATAGATATGTTTTAACATAGCCTGAATTTGACACAAAACACTATCTGCATGTATGTGCATGTACAGTAGTGCGTATTCTGTGTATTTCAACAATAGAACATGTAAAGTCGTTGCAATGTAGTTGGAAATACATGTACACTGTATATGCAAAACATCAATAATTGCTGTATTATATTTACCATAGTAACCACTTGCTGTGGTGAGAGATAGAACAGTAAAGGAGATGAGTAAAACCTTCAGTACCATGATGATATTATGTAGTGTATACAGTAGCTGTATATGTCTATGTGTGTCTATGTAGCATGTGTACTCACCAACTGTAGAGTCTAGCTACAGCCTCCCTCTTATATACTCTTCACATCCTCAACTCCCTCTTGTCACCTCGTGAATCATTGAGTTTACAAAATAATTTATTCGACTGAGAATAATTATGATCATTTCCTTTTTTTTCAATATACGAAAATACATGCAAGTCATATATGTTCTTGTATTACTGTAATATACATTTAATCCTTGTAATACTTGCAATACATGTAGTGTTGTAGTACTGTACTACTTGTAATACTGCAATACATGTAGTGTTGTAGTACATGCACTACTTGTAATACTGCAATACATGTAGTGTTGTAGCACTGTAATACTTGTAGTACTGTAACGCTTTTACTAACACCCGAGTTCTAAATTACTGACAATTAGGCTGATTTGTGTTTGACAAATTGAAAGATGGTAACACATTATATGCATTACATAATTATGCATTACAATTAAAAATCATGTTACTATAATATATATATGTATATATTATGTTATTTTTTGTAAAATGCGCAACCATTTATGGTTTTATGCTTACACTGAATTATCTAATAATTAGATGTATATGCTGTCCAAACACCGGACACTGTTACTGCATTGAGTACTTGTATTATACAAGAGTTGAGAATATGTGAGCTCAATACACATTTGCTGATCACATCTGGTCTTATGGGAGAAAGTACTGTGGACATACATGTAACTCCTCTCTGTGCTACTACAGTGTCTCACATTGCGAAAGGTTATTAATAATTTATTTGTGTCACTTTACGGAGAAATGTAACACATCAATCATTATAGGTATAGCAGGCACACTCATCCTTGTTCCTTGTGTAGGTGTGTACAGACTGGTATCAACTTCCTTCAAGGACCTGCAGCGGCTTTTTTCTAAACAATGTAAAACAACGCAATTGCCAAAATTCTTCAACTAATCTCTAAACAATTTGTGCCTCATCTTTATATGGTCATACCCTGCTGTAATATATGGTTATATGGTCATACCCTGCTGTAATATTATGCTAATTTCTAAATAATGTGAATAAAGCTTCTGCCCACTCAATAAACATAATAACATGTAGGTTTAATTTATACAATGGCCCTACAATGACACACAGGGTTCTATAATTAAATGCAAGAACTACAGATGCTAGCAGGTGCTAGGAACAATTACGTGGTGGTATGCCTCATATGGACCCAAGAAAACGGAATAGTCTACACCATGCTGCGTGTACAGGAGACCAAATTACTTTGGACTCGTCTGCTCTCGACAATTGGAATATTATAACTAATGTCATTTCATAAAGGGTGCAGTGCAGATAAGCATTGTTATTTGGAGAGTTTCCTTCAAATCAGAGTTTCAATGGAGTAAAACTGTTGACCAATCACTAGTGAATCAAGTTTTATAAGTGAAAAAACTGACAAGGGTCCACAATACAAAGCACTAAATATTTAAAGAACTTTATGAAGTTTTATGTAGCCTGTAATATTCTGCAAGTCAATTCTAAAAACCATCCCCAAGAGGTACAAGATCTATATCAAGTGTACTTACGTCTTATATGTGCATGTGTATTATTACGTACATTGTTTAATTGAATTGAGTTGTACATGTATTATTACATTATTCCATATTATTGCATTTACTAGACAAACCTCCTCTCTCACCAGCTTACTTCTTGCTCTGACTCTGCCATTTTGTCATGAGAACATATTCATACTTATAACTTGCACACTGTTGATTATTATCATTTCCAGTGCATGATATAGCTTTGATTGCAAGAAAACTATCAAAATTAGAAACCAAAATGGTGCAAAATCCAAGAACTCCAGGTTAAAATATGGTCCAAGATCGTAAGACTTTAAGAGAAAAATTCGCTGCTATTAAACAAGGAAAATAAAGACCACTACTGCGGAAGAGTATTCTCAGTTGACCAGTGTGGTAATATGTCTACTCACTGTGTTTGCAGCAACCTACCATTGCAAATCTGCTTCCTCAAATCAACACTTCATACAAAGTAAATTCAGATCAAGTCTCAATCCACAACACTTGCATAGGCTACTAAGGATGTCATGTACATACTTTAAGACCATAATGACTAGTAAATAAAAATATCATCTGTCACATACACCTACAGCGACCCGTTCACCTACACATACACTTACAACTACACGTACACCTATATCTACAATTACAGGTACATCTACAGCTATTGCTATACATACAGCTACCCATACATTTACAGCAACTACTACGCCTACAGCTACAGGTAGACCTACCCCGACAGCTGGGCATACACCTACAGCCATGCATACACCTACAGCCATGCATACACCTACAGCCATGCATACACCTACAGCTATGCACACACCTACAGTTATGCATACACCTACAGCTATGCATACACCTACAGCTATGCATACACCTACAGCTATGCATACACCTACAAGCTACATTCACATCTAATACACGTACACCTATACCTACGCCTATACCCACAACCACACGTACACCTATACCTATACCTATACCTACACCTATACCTACACCTATACCTACACCTATACCTACACCTATACCTATACCTATACCTACACCTATACCAACACCTACACCTATACCTATACCTACACCTATACCAACACCTATACATATACATATACTTATACCTATACTTATACCTATACCTATACCTATACCTATACCTATACCTATACCTATACCTATACCTATACCTATACCTATACCTACACCTATACCTATACCTACACCTATACCTACACCTATACCTACACCTATACCTACACCTATACCTACACCTACACCTATACCTATACCTATACCTACACCTATACCTATACCTATACCTATACCTACACCTACACCTATACCTACACCTATACCTACACCTATACCTATACCTACACCTATACCTATACCTATACCTATACCTACACCTACACCTACACCTATACCTATACCTACACCTATACCAACACCTACACCTATACCTATACCTACACCTATACCAACACCTATACATATACATATACATATACATATACATATACTTATACCTATACCTATACCTATACCTATACCTATACCTATACCTATACCTACACCTATACCTATACCTATACCTATACCTATACCTATACCTATACCTACACCTACACCTATACCTATACCTACACCTATACCAACACCTATACCTACACCTATACCTACTCCTACACCTACACCTACACCTATACCTACACCTATACCTACACCTATACCTACACCTATACCTACACCTATACCTACACCTATACCTACACCTATACCTATACCTATACCTACACCTATACCTACACCTACACCTATACCTATACCTATACCTACACCTATACCTACACCTATACCTATACCTATACCTACACCTATACCTACACCTATACCTACACCTATACCTATACCTATACCTACACCTATACCTACACCTACACCTATACCTATACCTATACCTACACCTATACCTACACCTATACCTATACCTATACCTATACCTACACCTATACCTACACCTATACCTACACCTATACCTACACCTATACCTACACCTATACCTACACCTATACCTATACCTACACCTATACCTATACCTATACCTATACCTACACCTACACCTATACCTATACCTACACCTATACCAACATCTATACCTACACCTATACCTACTCCTACACCTACACCTACACCTATACCTACACCTATACCTACACCTATACCTACACCTATACCTACACCTACACCTACTCCTACACCTACACCTACACCTATACCTACACCTATACCTACACCTATACCAACACCTATACCTACACCTATACCTACACCTATACCTACACCTACCTACACCTATACCTACACCTATACTTACACCTATACCTACACCTATACCTACACCTATACCTACACCTATACCTACACCTATACCTACACCTACCTACACCTATACCTACACCTATACTTTCACCTATACCTACAGCTAGACGTACATCTTCACCTACACATACACATATACTTCTCAGAGCATGCATAGTATAAGTGCATTTAAAATAGTTTTTAAAGTTCAATGTACTTAAAAAATATTTTTTGAGTAGCTGTGTAATTAGATAGAGGTTATATTTATCACTATTTCCAAATACTGGCAGGTCAAATTGTATATTAATACTGACTAATAATTTGCTCTTTTTGGTTGTCCTCTGTTGAGTGAACATGTAAGCATCAACATCGTCAACCGCTTAATTTTATGTTCAACTACAATGTATATTTAATTGAAATAAAAATAGAGTGGCCCACCTCAAGTAGGGGAATTCTAAATTTGGCCCACTTCAAAAAAACTTTGGCCAGCCCTGGTCTACAACAATCATAAGTTATTACATATTCACAAAGTAGTCCCCAGATATTGTAACTAACACTGCTCCTACTTTGTTAAAAGCTCCCTATTTCTTCCAAATTTGGTAAGTTACCAAAGCTATTATACGTTTCTTCCAAAGCTAAGTAATCAATCAATCTAATCCCAATGGACAAAGCAATGATGTCTCATAGCTCCTGTTACTAAGCAATGGTGTCTCATAGCCCCTGTTACTAAGGAAGTCCCATCATAACTCTTCATATGGTACAAGTGAGATATATTTCTGTGGTTCTTGGGGAGGATGTTAGAAACTGCAAATTTCAATAACCAGGTACAAAATCAGCTGCCTATAATACATTGTGTAAAGAATGACAATCACCCTAAAAGCAGATACTGTTTATGAGTTTTAAATGCTCCAGGATTAGCAAACTAACTAAACTAGGTAATAGTTACTAGGATGGTGTTATTATTATTATAGTATTGGATTAATATGAATATTTCAACGTCAATTAAATCAGTTAAATAAGCATATACTCGTATATATTAAACATTTTTGTCTGCATGGACAGCTGCTCCCTATGCCAAGGTCTTCGCTATTTAGAGCAACAGTAACTCGGCTATTATGTTACCAAGAACACAGGGTTTTTAGTCATCATGTAAATATATTTTGATGTAACAAAAATGTATTTATACAATAATAAAAGTAAGTTATGCAAATAAAGAGAATGTCCAATTTTACACAGAGTGATTCCCATTATACTAATAATGCCCGTCCCACTTTATTTTAGCTCATCCTTAGACCTTAGGCAAGCCTTTCAATAGGAAACCGAATTCTTCTGGAGGAAGTTACAGAGTGTGAAGTGGATTCAGCTCTCTAGTACCTGTAAAGAGATGCATACATTGTAATATAGAAAAGAGTAGAAACATCCAACAGTGCAGTGTTTATATTTCATATTGGCACAAACATGTTCTCGGTTGAGCCAATCAGATTGAAGAGTGAGAGAAGACGACTCCTTCTACATGAGCTTTACGTGAAGCGCATGTATAATTGCAACTGCCGTCTCCAACAGTATAATGTGATAATGTAGTAATGCACACAGCACTTTTGAAGTGGCAGTAAACCGTAACATGAAGTGTACCTTACCCTGAGTAGGAGGAACCATGGCATCTTTTCTGGCCTGGGTAGTAAGGGTTGACTTTGCAGCACTTTTGGTCACCTTTGCAATCATAGTCACTGGAGCATACCTTGCTACCCCAAGCTCCAAATTTAGGACAGCTACCTGGCTTATTAGCTACAATGTAGAATAATGATAACATAACAGGGCATTAGTAATAACATGTCACTGTTTTACAATGGAGGTATAACTTGTAGTTATAAGGCTTATTACGATAGTTGCATAAAATCAAACTTTGACTTTTTTGTTACTGCGTATCTCACAAAAACTTACGCAGTTTATCATCGCGATAAGATAATTTTCACTAAAATAACACCATATTTAACCAGTAAATACTCACCACACTGACAAGTGACACAGTTGTGACGGTCTAGTCTGTATCCACCTCTCTTAGAGCAGTCGATATCACAGTTATTAACTGCTGGACAGTCTGCAACAAATATATTACACATGTATTAACATAATAGGCCCTGTGTATAAATGAAATCCCGCCTGTTTGCTTGTACTGCTATGTTAGGTTGATCTGTTAGACTGACACTACAGTTTAATCCCAAACTGAATGCACGCTTTCCTTGTGTTCTTCCTCAATATACTTCAATTTTGTCAGGACTAGGACTAGGGTTATTTCCACTTGACCAACTCTTATCAATGACATCACATCAACGTCAACTTACTGGCAGCACCTTGACAAGGACATCCTCTAAGTGGACAGTTCTTGCTATCAACAGCAGTTCCAAACTCAGCTAGACAAGTTACTGCTGCACAGTCTATAGCAAACTCACAAGGTGGAGGGTCTGAAACAACACAAAGTCATGTGTGTAATAAAGTACCTGTATTACAATATACTGTGGCCATGGTTACTACGTATGGGAGTGGATGCTCTACGGTCACACTTTACACAGAGCTGACCCACTTTACACAGAGCTGACCATAACGATATACCTGTATATAATTGTACATGTAATGTATATACAGAGACATCTATTGCTACATGATTGTATACAGTACAAAGTATGATATATAATCATTATTCTATTTCACAAAGTAGTCCTATATAAACATATACTGGTAGATACTTACTGCAAATACTCAGTGGGCATCCCTTTGAGTCTGTCTTCTTTCCATGTTCACAAGGAAGGTTAAGATCGAATGGGCGGCACCCATCTGTGAATTATAAATCTATATTACATGATTTGAACAATCCTGTATTCTAGTGGACATCAGTAAAAAGATTATTTTATGAATAATTTTATAGTAGAGAGATGTTTTAGCCGCCGTTATTTAGCATAAACTGTAGACAATTTCATCATCAAAAGACGAACCAACAAGACACTAAATTTTCCTTTTTAGTTACGCAGTGCAGATTTTTATAATATAATATTTTTATGTTTCAACCATTTTACCTAACGTCTTATCAAACATTCCCATGGGATAGATATATAAATGTAAATACTACATAGGCAGCCATGGGATAGATATATAAATACTACATAGGCAGCCATGGGGTAGATATATAGATACTACATAGGCAGCCATGGGGTAGATATATAAATACTGCATAGGCAGCCATGGGATAGATATATAAATACTACATAGGCAGCCATGGGATAGATATATAAATACTACATAGGCAGCCATGGGAGGTACATACCACACTGACAGCTCTCTGCACATCCACATCTGTCCAGAATGTTACCATTGGGACACGTGTATCTAAACTCAAATGGTCTGAATCCGCAATCATTTACTGGGCATGGGCCACATGTTGGTGGTGTTGGTTGGGTAGTAGGAGCTGGAGCTACACAAACATAAGTACTGTTACACTCTTGTAACATGTGTAAGTAAACACATGTACATGCACATAATTATACATGTATATGTACCATGTTGTACATATACATGTACATGTACATGGTACATGTACATGGATGCAAATAAATGCATAACGTGCAGTATGTACATGTATATGGTAAAACATGTTGAACTGCAAGGACATGAAACATAATGACTACAATATACAGATTAAATTATTATTATAATACAGGGACAATATTATTATTTTGAAAAACACTATAACATTTTTATTAATAATAATATACATGTAACTGGGTAAAATAAACTGTATTATATTTACCATAGTAACCACTTGCTGTGGTGAGAGATAGAACAGTAAAGGAGATGAGTAAAACCTTCAGTACCATGATGATATTATGTAGTGTATACAGTAGCTGTATATGTCTATGTGTGTCTATGTAGCATGTGTACTCACCAACTGTAGAGTCTAGCTACAGCCTCCCTCTTATATACTCTTCACATCCTCAACTCCCTCTTGTCACCTCGTGAATCATTTGAGTTTACAAAATAATTTATTCAACTGAGAAAAGTTGTGATGATTTTAATTCACAGTATTGGCTGTATAGCATTTTGGCAAGATCAACAAGTTTCTGCCATATTATTGGTGGAATATTCAAATTTGAAAGGTTTTCCTGTAAGACAGCTTATTGCACATGTAAGTTTCATGAACCTGTATTAGCTTGACATGCCACATATACAACTCAGGTAACTGCTTCTGCTGGCAGCTCAACGAGAATGTAGTCAGCTGGCCTCTTTAATATGAAACAAGCTTTTTGGTTACGGAGAATGACAACTTGGTAAATTATAATGAATTGCATTGTATAGCTATCAGATTGCAATCATCACTATCACTAGTTACAGATGGTAAAGGGTTTTGTGTTTAAATTAATTAATATACGTCATTGTAGCATAATTACACACAGAGCTGGGTCTAAGTCGAACTTCAAGTCAACAAGTCAAGTCATTTCTAAACTTTTGAAGGCAAGCCAAAGTCAAGTCAGTGCTGCCTCAAGTCAAGTCAAGTCAAGTCAAGTGGAAATGCAAGTCAAGAGAGAGACAACTTCAAAAAAATTTTATGTTTTCTAAAACATCAGGCATTCCAAATCCTTGTAAAACCATGCCATAACATGTACATGATGCAGAGTGTCCACTAGCCAGCCCTGCAATTGCAAAATAATGTAGCTCTTGTCGTAGTGTACATTTTATACCTTACACTACTTGCACTACACTTGCACTACACTTGCACTACACCTGCACGACACTTGCACTACACTTGCACTACACTTGCACTACACCTGCACTACACCTGCACTACGCCTGCACTACACCTGCACTACACTTGCACTACACCTGCACTACACCTGCACTACACTTGCAC
Source organism: Bugulina stolonifera (assembly GCA_935421135.1). Classification (NCBI taxonomy): domain Eukaryota; kingdom Metazoa; phylum Bryozoa; class Gymnolaemata; order Cheilostomatida; family Bugulidae; genus Bugulina; species Bugulina stolonifera. Next base: position 24,458,102 of record OW285189.1, on the reverse strand, counting down.
TACACTTGCACTACACTTACACTACACTTGCACTACACTTGCACTACACTTACACTACACTTATCCTGATATACTCTGACTGCTGTCAGGTCAGCAAGTGCCAAGTCCAAGTCTAGTCGACTTGTGACATAAATAGAATTGCTGGTGCACATACAAGGCTTCAATGGCCGCGCCAAGTTTTTTGCTCTCAGTTTGTAGGCAGGTCGGAGCACACCTGTGGTACAAAGACCCAGTAGTCAGTAGACATCAGCGGGATTCGAACCCTGAACCTTCAGCGCTTTCGCATCTCAGGGCAGGCGTATCTATGACTTGGACCCAGTTCTAATTACACGCAAATGTTGTTCAGTTAAAAATCTTCCCTCTGTAAATTAGAACACTAATATTTACCTTATCATGAAGTCAGAGACTAACTGAATTTAGTTCATCATGTATGAGCGCATGGATTTACATGTAGTTTAAAAGAAATGTTGGACAGCGCTGGGAGTTGTCTTTCCTCTGTCGGTATAGTAAGTAGCCTACCTGTGGTCTTCTTTCCTTATTTGGGTGATTGAACCAGAGACTGATAGAGAATATAATATAGTACAGTATAAACATATCAATCATTTACATTAACATATCTGTCTAGAGAGGCTTATCCATCCTTGCGTAGGTTTGTACAGACTGGTATCCTACTGTGACATTTGAATGATTGGGAAACAATGTATTTGCCAAAAACACACTAATCTCTCCAAATTTATAAAATGTTTATATAATAATATGGAAATTATGGAGTATGAATAGCTCTTCTACCCACGACAGGAGGAGCCATTAAGAGTTGAACATTCCAGCATGCATTTCCTTATTAGATATTTAGAATGATTGAACCAAGACAGGTGACATGAGCATGCAGGTATTTTCCTTTCTCCTGGTATTGATGTACAGTGAGTAGATCAACTATCATGCTCAGAGCCTAATAATGATGAGACCGAGGTCAGAGGTATGGTTAGAATGCTAGAATTTCTACCTAAGTACACCCTGGTGGTGGTGGTTGGTGGTGGTGTTTCTAGAAAGTGGATCCAACCTTACATATGCTACTGAGCTACATGCATATACTATTCTCTATTACGTTGCCGGCATAGTAGGGATGTACATTATGTACATTATCGACTCTAAACAGAAAAGTAAGTACTAAGTAGATCTCTTAATATCTTTGTCTTTCTGTTCGCCGGATTGGAAATTAAAGAAATGGTAATGATAAGATTGTTTATGCTGATGTAAGCTGATACAAAAGTTGTTATATTTGTTACAATTACTTATATGTAATAAAGCCATTGATAGGTATTGATGAACACTAGTGTTCATAATCAGAAGTTGTCCTCTCTCTACCTATTTTCTTCTTTTGGGCATAGATAATGTAGATTGATAGAGAGCTACTCCTAACTATTGTCAATAGAGTATACCCATGAATAAAGAATTTTATATATCATGTTCATGTATTATTATTATATTAGTATTATTATTATTATTATTATTATTATTATAATGTTGTGCCAAACATGTCGATGATGGCCTTTATATTATTAATATTATTACATGTTGTACATGTATACAACCTTGCACCATGTCATGAATCAAATTCATCATGTGTTTTATTTTTTCTCAAATTGAATCACCAAATACAGCACTACTTGTTTTTTCTGATGACTAGTCTAGCACATCCAGGTAAACAGATGACTAGAGTCTAGCACATCCAGGTAAACAGATGACTAGAGTCTAGCATATCCAGGTAAACAGATGACTAGAGTCTAGCACATCCAGGTAAACAGATGACTAGAGTCTAGCATATCCAGGTAAACAGATGACTAGAGTCTAGCACATCCAGGTAAACAGATGACTAGAGTCTAGCACATCCAGGTAAACAGATGACTAGAGTCTAGCACATCCAGGTAAACAGATGACTAGAGTCTAGCACATCCAGGTAAACAGAAACATGGCTGATACTCCAGACAAACTTCTTCAAGTCACATTGTTTGACAGAGACAGACAAAGGAGTAGATACTGGTAATGACAGTAAGTCTAGCTGCTGAGATTAGCAGTCTACATACATCGACATGTAATCATCCAATTTATACTATACAATGTAGGTCAAATGATTGCATGACATGACAACTCCACACAACATTCACTAACTTCTACCACTACATATTGTAATCAGCAAGAACACAGTCTTTCTGGGCAATCAATTTTGTATTATTGCACAAAACGAACAAAAATTATTGAGTAATCAAGTTACGAAATAGTTTTGAAAGCGAAATATATTATCTTTTAGATTAAAATACATAAGTTATGATCTTTTGCAAGAGGTTAATAAAGCCGAGTCTTTATTCGTAGCTCCTGTAATAAAACAACATTACATTGAAATAAGACTCTCCGTATCCTTTCATGCTTATAGTGTAGAGGTGTAAGTATATCTCTAGGAAATACATTGTATGGTGGAATACGTTGGGATGGTAACTTACCTTAATAATATGGCGAGGAGCATACCTTCCTCCTTCTGTTGTTATGACAGCACATCTGGTGGCGTCTGCAATCGTCATCATCGTTGCATTGTTTTCCCCCTCTCACATGTTTAGGCTTAGGACAACTACCTGAGCCGTTGTCGTTTCCTAAAATAATTGTGGAAAATGGTATCATTATAATTTACAGGTAAAACTACGGGTTCCTCAAATGTTTCATCATACATATATAATAATATGTAGATATCTAATCACTGAAATTAAAAATCACGTATATAATCTCTAAGACTATACACCTAGCTTCGAGAACAAACAACATTCATAAAACTACTATAAAGCTGCTAATTTACGATTCTTAGATTATTATGCAAAGTTTTCCTCTCTCCAAGGAAGAGGGGATAACTATAAATTGATATTTACTAAAATCTATCGTTGTACATGTAGGTCTAGCCTGTGTTAACCCAATATTGAATATACATTATTTTATAGCAGTGGATGAAATATCACTTGATACTACATGGTTTTCGATATCTTTGTTTAAGGATGAGAAATGTAGAGTTGTGCTCTCCTTGTTGTTGCAATTCCATCATATAATCTACTTTCCACTTTTTTGTAGTAAAAAGGCATCTGGTTTAAGAATCTATCTGGTCATGAGGTCTTTTGAGTATGACAGAGTAGCTACATGTAGTTACTAGTGGAATTCAGAGATACAATAACTCTACGGTGTTTACCTTGACTACTACATGAAAGGGAGATTTTTGAAAAAAGAGCATTTGCTGATGGAAGTAACAGATTTCATCTCCTTTCCACTACCCTCACATTGATTACATTGCAATGTGTGTTGTTATACGCCATCTACTCACCACACTGACAAGTGACACAGTTGTGACTATCTAGTCTGTATCCACCTCTGTTAGAGCAGTCAATATCACAGTTATTAACTGCTGGGCAGTCTACAACGTGTAACATACAGTAGTATACTCCATGCATGGTGTGGCATGTTCATTATATGTCATGTTGAAAGGTACAGCATTATTTGCTAGATGTAGCAGCTAGTGCCTTCTATTGGAAAATACAGAGAGAGGTTCATAAATAAAAACTGAATGGTAAAGTTGTGAACTCTGCAGATATTTCTGTTTATGTTACTCGTATTACTTGTTCTCGTATTACTTGTTCTCGTATTACTTGTCCTCGTATTACTTGTCCTCGTATTACTTGTTCTGTCAACTATTACATCATACTACATTTCAGTTTTAAAATTTTTCATCACTTATAGACCAAAGTTTTTGTATATTTTGTATAGTGAGGTGGATTGTGGACTTACCGGCAGCTCCTTGACAAGGACATCCTCTAAGTGGACAGTTGTTGTTATCAACAGCAGTTCCAAACTCAGCTGGACAAATCTTTGCTGCACAGTCTATAGCAAACTCACAAGGTGGAGGGTCTGAAACGAGACATGCATAACATACCTGTATTGCAATATATCGTGGCCATGGTTACTACGTATGGGGATGAATGTCTAGTACATACAGTACTTAGTTACTACACGGTCGAGTGAAAACTTACTACACTTGTTTAGTGGGCAGCCATTTTCGTCAGCTTTCCTTCCATACTCGCATCGAAGTTGTTCTTGAACAGGTGGACATCCATCTATAGAAACATAATAAACAGAAATTATATAAACTGTTACTCACCCAATAGTATGTCATAATAATGGCGACCTTGTTTGATTTGACATAGATTGATTAGTGCTGCACGACACTAGGATTTGTCTTATTGTTACATTGCTCAGCAAAATAGTAACACTATCTCAAGCAAGCAACAAATAAAGATGGAATTTGATTATTATTTTGTGAGTTGAATTCATAAGCCCTACTTTCTATCAAATATCATAAAAACACATTAATGTAGACATGAGATACTTTAGCATTGTTTGTTTATGATTGGTACCAGCGTGAGTAAACATGGTCATGAAACTTTCAAGGACTGCACACTGTTTCGCACTGAAATTAGAGTGTGTTTACCTGCTGAATATAACACTCATTATAAACTCTCATTCTGGCTTAATGTATGGCTTATGCTCAACACGTACAAGTACAACATTGTCTTAGTTTTTAACGACATTACTATAGTACTGTACACTGAGCTGCATGAGTATGTAGCTGCATGTAGCTGTGTGCGTGTACCATACGTCTTGTATTATATAATATGTACATGTACCATACGTCCTGTGTTATAATATATTCATGTACATGTACCATATGTCCTGTATTATATATACATGTATATAATATGTACATGTACCATACGTCCTGTATTATAAAATATGTACATGTACGTACATGTACCCTACGTCTTATATTATATAATATGTACATGTATCATACATCTTGTATTATATATACATGTATATAATAATATGTACATGTACCATATGTCCTATATTACGTTTATATATTACTGGACGTATAGTGCGTGTACATATTAATATGTAAACGCACAATACGTCTTGTATTATATTATATATGCATGTACAAAATGTACCATATATTATCATGTATTTTAACAAGTTCGTATAAATTTACCACACTGGCAGCTCTTTACGCACCCACAGCCATCCCGTATGTGACCATTAGGACAAGAGTAGTGGAACGGTGGAGCAAACCTACATAGATCTGCTATACACGGTGTACATGTTGGTTCGGTTGAACTTGGAGTTGAACTTGGAATTGAACTTGGAGTTGGACTTAAACTTGAGCTTGGACCTGAATCTGAATAAACAACAGACACAGACATACATGACTGTATAAAGCTGTACATGCATATCTGTAAGAACTAGCATGTATAAGAAACTATATCGTACAAAGTAGCTGTGTAATAAAATAAACTGTATTATATTTACCATAGTAACCACTCGCTGCAGTGAGAGATAGAATAGTAAATGAGATGAGTAGAACCTTCAGTACCATGATGATATTATGTAGTGTATACAGTAGCTGTCTATGTCTATGTGTCTATGTGTCTATGTGTACTCACCAACTGTGGAGTCTAGCTACATCTCCCCTCTTATATATTCTCCATATCCTCAACTCCCTCTTGTCACCTGTGGCGCTCCAATCAGATTAGCACAATACATTTTAACAGACGTAAAATGCAAACATGTTGCCATCATCCATGATGTTGGCATGCGTATTATGTAGGCCTCTTAGTAACAACATGATATGACTATAAAGGTATTGCAATGTTTTGCGTGTGTGTACGAGTGTGCACATGGGAGGGAACCGAGTAGTGGTCTATCAATTCCTCTTAATTACATTATACTGAATAAGGTGCAGATTATCCTGTACCGACTGGAATGCTGTGATAATATGCTGACCCATGAGTCTGAGTGTCCTAGCATGAGTACTTAGTCACCATGTGTCCTATCTATCCTATTCCAGCACTCTGGCTGTCAGCCCCGAGAGACCTAGGCTAAGAGTATACTAGTCTAGAATGATCATTCCAGTTATTTTAAGGATAAAATATGTAGATGTGACTGTATTGAACTCTAAAGAACAACTGACTACTACTAACAGAGAATTAGCCTTTCTTTTATACAAAATCTGCTTCCGGCAACTTTCGGCAAAAGGACGACCACAGGTCAGTGTCATAAAATATACTATGTAATAAAGCAGAATATCAGTAGTACGAGGTCCGACCATAAGTCGGTCTTACAACAAGATCATAAAAATACAATTGTTTACCATTACAATTCATGATAGGGCATCTGCACCATAGGAAAAATATGCAAAGATATCTGTAGGTAAGTCTAGTTAGTACATGTTTATGTACATATACATGTTTATGTACACAAGATTAATGTCTGAGGACCGAGGTCGGGCATATCCACAGGCTAAGGGGCATTCATTACAGCATCACTGCTTCAGATGATGTTTGACAAAATGTAACTCTTTTGATAATTTAGAATAGAGTATTGTAGTGGATTTACAAGAATCATCCAGTGCCCATCTCTAAGCCTCAGTTCTCCTCTGAGCTGTCATTTGCCCAATAGAATTGAGACTAACTCCATTATTGAAGCCTCTAATCTTATCTAAAGAACAGCGGCCTGTAATATTGTGATGGAGAGTGTCTCCCTTCAGCATACACTCTTCTGCATGTAAACTCGCAATTGTATGAATAACTGTAAGTCTTAGCCAGCAGTCGTAACTGCTTGTAATCTCAATTTGGTAGATGGACAGAATACATGTAGGTATAACCGCATGTGTGCGTATAGTATTAGCTTGCACAAATCCACAACACTATTTTTTATGCTTTTTAATACCAGTGAACCTCAATGTTGGCGTCAGTGGAAACCTAATTGGTTGTGCATGCAGCCATAGCTGGTAATGACTGCATGGTCACTGAAAGTGCTCAAGGTGTATTTATGCACTTTTCAGTGTGCACGTTGAGATCCCACAGCAGTGGCAACAGTAGTGGAAAGTTATAATGTATTCTAGTTAGTAGCTATCCATACTGCATAGGCAGAAGATATATCAAGGAGCATCGAGACAATGTTAGTGTGCAGAGTTGGAGAGATATTGAGCTTCATCCTGTACTCCATATCTTCCCCTCTTTCCCTTACATGTAGGATAATATGAGCTTTAGATGTGAAACAGTGACTGCAGTCACGTGGTCCACACGTGGTACTTTGATTATCTGACACTACTTCACAGTTGCTAGTTACATGACACCATCGACACATGGAGATCTGCATTAGTGCTGCTTAATCCAGTATTTCAAGAGTGCAATGTAATTGCTAATCTCTGTCATAATCTATATTATACAAATTTGTAGCTTCATTGTTTTCTTATTCCCCTTCCATCGACCTAACCCTAATCATTATTGCCACATTAATAGTAATCCACAAAATAATCTTTGTTATAGGATTTATTTATACTAGTAATCCTACAGGCTACAGCCTCATTATTTCCTTATTATGAGAAGCTGACATTTGTCATTATTAGTTGTCGTGCTCCATAATGTTGACACAGCCATGTTGACAGTAAAATAATGTAGCATTAACATTGATGTCTCTTGCCATGTCTTGGATGCATTACGTGTGATTTATGCATGTTTTAATTGGTATCAGACTATCAGTTGTGATCGTATGCCTTTTCTTTTTATTGTGTTACTTTTCTGGTACCTTGAACTTGGATACTACCAAGGAGTAAGAAGATACTCCTTGATGCTACACTTGCATGCCATATCGGTTTACTTCTTTGCCCCAACACAGCCCTAGCCCTGTGCCGAGTCAAGAGACTCCACACTTGTCTTTCTACAGGGGTTGTGTACACACAGCCAGGTCTTGCTTAGCCGATCCTCCAGTCTCTCTTCTCGTCGCCTGGCGGATCACTCCCCAACAACTACAGGATGGTTTCCTGGTGGCTGTCACCCATTCTTCTATAAGCATTGAGTTGCTTGGGTATGACTCGGGCCCCCTAGCATCTGCACAATTAACTGGTTTCGACTCTCTCTTTTTGCTCTGGTCTGCACGCTGTGTGGTTGTACTATAGCTACCCAGCTGGGCACAACACAAAATATTATTTTGCATTTTCCCATCTAAATATACACCATTTATTCACTTGGTCAGCATCAGAGATAAAATTAATCGATCTCCATAATGATTAAATGCTAATCCTTCTTGGTTAGTGGGGATGGCGGGTATTAAGCAGCGTGATGCTCCTCTCGTGCATAATAGTTAGTGCCTGCATATAGTTAGTACCTGCATATAGTTAGTGCCTGCATATAGTTAGTGCCTGCATATAGTTAGTGCATGCATATAGTTAGTGCCTGCATATAGTTAGTGCCTGCATATAGTTAGTGCCGTTTAATTTGCATGTACATGTATATAGAATTTGTAATGGTGGGGAGAGGCTATATACATACACACATCTGCATTTGGTACTGAATGAAGATTGCATTATAAAGCGTTCATCCTGATTTGTTATGCATATGCATGTACAAAAGTGCCTATAATATTTAATGCTTTGATTGAATCAGGTTTCATCCACTTTTGAAATAGAAAAATACGTATTATTATAAAATACATTCATATTAAACAGGCAACCCAACAAAATAAAACCAGTCAACAGTCTCAGAGAGAGGTGATGTACTTTAACCATTGAGGAAGAAAATAGTGTACTCAGGATCTACATGGGCAAACATGAAACATGTAAAATCATCGATAGCTAACTTGAAATATGAGTGAATGTGAGGCAATGGGTTTAGGTTGAATATTAAAGGGTGACAAGAGAGAGTAACAATTATTATCCTACACTATGTGTGTAATGGTGGGTCAGGGATGGCTCAGTTGGTAGAGTGCAAGACTCACATCGGAAGGTTGTGGGTTCGAATCTCACCAGTTATCAACTGAAGTTTATTTCCTGATTTGACTGTCGCTGGTCATTTAGCCTAGCCGACCCAAAAAATCCATATCAATTTCTCTAACAAATTGCAATAATCATCAAAAATGCCGGTGCAATGACCCAAAAATGGTAATGATAGGAGACGAGTCGGTGACTAGCTACTGTCTTTATAATAGTAGCATAGCAGTAGCTGACTAAGAGCCTATAATGTGTCTGTTCCTACAGCTAACTTTGAGAGAATGAAAACAGCTATTGCTGATGCAGTCTGGTACACTGTTTTAATAGACTGAGATTCATCTTTAGAGTCGGTGCGTTTAAATTGATCGGTTACTTGAAAGAATAAAAAACGATTTCTTGCTTCAAATCCCACAAAGAACAAAGGCAATTCTGTGTGCTTTACATTGACAGGGCAAAGAGTTTTTTCTCAAATGACAGTTTCACAACGGAATGTTTTACAACTGGATCAGCATTCTGAAGCACATGGGTGTAAAATTCCAAAGTAATTGTTATTTTAAGTGAAATGTACAAAAATTCACGCAGTCTAACTACAGAACCAAAGGACCAGGACGTGAGATGCTTTTGAAAAGGAGGGTTCATCATTATGTCCACTATGATTATTGTTGCTGGAGTTGGTAGTTGTTAGGGAAACGGAAAATCTAATGAAAGGACAATAAGCTCAGTGTAGATGCCATCCTGCAGTCCTATTGGTGAACTAGAAATTAAACACCACAGTTGACGCTTGTGGAAGTTTGGATCAGGATTGTAGACCTGGGATGAAAAAACAATTTCGTGTTCCAATTACTGTATATCAATCTTTTCATATAACGTACATGTATTAGTAGATACATGATGTGTTTTACATGGATTATATGCATCCCTATGTATTTGCACATGATTGCATATACGTGTACATGTACTACATACTGTAATGTTCTGCTATGGGTAGCACACAGCCCGACACACCACATACATGTATACTATTAACAAGCTTAATAGGATAATGTTCTACCAATTTTTGCTACTTCAAATGCATACAGAGGGCTGAGATTCAACCTAAGCCCTGACTGTCTGTACCACTATTGATCTGATGGGTCCAAGCTAAGAATCCTCATAGAGAGACAAGTAGGGGTGCTGTCATGGAGCATGTAGAAAAAGCCTATCTGGCTACTTAGCTGTTATAAAGAGCATATACATGTATAATTCCATTGAACGTTAGAAAATAAATATAATAATTGGCATTAATAGATTTATAATACTGCTCAGAGTCTATCGGAAGAATATTTTACTTAAAATAACTGAAATTGTTGTACATGATGTACACTACGATGAGCCATTGAGCATGCACAATCAACAATAACGGCGTCCCTCTCGAACTCTTTTTGCCGGCACGCTTCGGGCCCCCTCAAGTGATTATGTCTGCTACCCTAGAGACCCCCACCTCTTTTCTTAGACTGACTACTGTGTGCATAATTAAGTACAGGTAGTAAGATGCATGGTATTCAAGTATAGCACAACAGTAGGTACACTTGACTAGACAGCCCCTTGGACCAGAAAACATGGACTTATCTTATAGAGTGGTGCCATGTCTCATTCATGCAAGCTATTGATCATCAGAAGTTGCCCTCTCCCAACTACTGTTTCAGAAATCGAGAGGGTACAACTTCAGATTATAATTAATATTTTTAGGGGTTCGCCAATGCAATAAATTGGAATTGTGTCCCCCTAGCATTATCGTACACGGAAAAGATAACTCGTACATGTCATTGTAACCTCATTTCGTAAGTGTCGCCCATTGAATAAAAATTTCCGGTGCTCTGAAAATTTCCAACAAGAGCATCAACATTTGATTTTTGCTCCGGTGCTATGGTATTGTTGCAGTTGTCAATTGCACAGTAAAGACGGTGGTTGTTGTGAAACGATTATTTGAATCGAATGCTTAAGACCACACTTTCATTCTTCCTGATTTAAATCAGTAATGTAAAATATCATATATTTAATTATGAGATGATACATTAACATTCACATTGTATTTCAAAATATGTAATGTATATAATCATAATGTAAAGAGTAATTAAATATAAAAATATCAATGGGTAATATGTAATATAAATTTAGTATTAAATGTAGAATAATATAAATTATTATACCAATTAATAATTCAATATTAAATAATATAATTATTTTATAACATTTATATTAATATATTTCAATATTTTGTTTTGCTATTTGAATGGTTGTAAAAAATGGTTAAATTAAGGACTAGGAGTACTCTTTAGTTAAATAAACATACTCCTTGAACTAGGTATTGAACAAGATACATGTATATCATATTAGACATAATTAATGTTAAATATTGATATTATATAGGCCTAATGTAATGTGAATATAACATTCCATTAACATTAGGCTAATAAATATGTATATTAGATTTACATGTATGTAAATTTATTATTAAAATTTCTAGTTTGAAATCAGATAGACTTCACTAGGCAAAATAGGCATAGCCTATAATAAATATAAGTAATTTTAATTATATTATGATAATGTTGAGACCAGTGTGACAAGGATAATATATGAATATTTTATTTGTGTTGACGATTTTGCAATTTGATTAATATAATATAAATAATGTCAAATTATGTTAAAAATTTAGTAATCAATTCATGAATGCAATATATAAACCTATTGTTATGGATGTCACAAGATAGCCTGGTGCCCTCTGTTTACTCTAGCTACCTACTGGCAACGCACAGACTCCCCTGTTGGTCAGTTCCCAGTGTAAGCAGCAAACAGCGGTAGGTTAGGTCAGTATGTATTAGTCCAGGCACCTTCACATTTTCAAGGTAGGTAAGTATAAGTTCCAGTCCGGTGAGGTAGCTAGGCGTAGCAGTCACAAAATTGCCAGAAGCTCAAACGCAATACCAACCAAGCAAACTGCTACTACTAGGCCTTAGTTACCCTAGGTGACTGTACCAGTACCAGCCTAATATGCTACAGAAGTCAAGACTCCACTCTTGACCTAACAGATGTGTGGGCTGTCTACAAAAAAGCAATCGATGGCAACAGCAAGCATATTGAAAGGCAGTGTCCCATGCTAGCTTGTAGGGCACAATACAAGGTTGAACCCGAGAGATGTGTGGGCTAGCTAGTGACCAACATTACCAGGCGTTGTTTATTGATAGCACATAGGCACAAGCTTTCTCTACTGGAACTTGAGCTCTCAGTAGTCTTGAGGCTCCTCACACTGCAATTTAGCACCCACAAAAAGACCTGCATAGTTACTGGTTTGTACAGAACATACAGTAGCTATTTCTCAATCTGGTGGTACATAGTTGAACATTTGAAAAAGCAACCAACTAGTACTTTATAATATAATTGGAAGTAGCAAGGAACAGAAGCCTATTCAATGGAATTGTGAATGAGCTATGGTAATCACTGTACCTGAAAGTGGGCCTACTGCACCTATGGTAATCACTGTACCTGAAAGTGGGCCTACTGCACCTATGGTAATCACTGTACCTGAAAGTGGGCCTACTGCACCTGTGGTAATCACTGTACCTGAAAGTGGGCCTACTGCACCTATGGTAATCGCTGTACCTGAAAGTGGGCCTACTGCACCTATGGTAATCGCTGTACCTGAAAGTGGGCCTACTGCACCTATGGTAATCACTGTACCTGAAAGTGGGCCTACTGCACCTATGGTAATCGCTGTACCTGAAAGTGGGCCTACTGCACCTATGGTAATCGCTGTACCTGAAAGTGGGCCTACTGCACCTATGGTAATCGCTGTACCTGAAAATGGGCCTACTGCACTTACTTGTAAATAGAATTCAGTACCAGTTTTACACTTCATGTGATTTACATGTAAATCTAAATAAGCATACAGTTTAGCTAAGCTATACCCTTAAACAGTTAGCGACTGGACAAACTCATTGGAAGTTTTCATCGTAAAATGTTCCAGTATTAACAGATTCACAAAACTTTCTCATGCAAATAATTTCGCTTTTTGAGTTTTTCAAAATTGATAACATATCAACATTTAATATTATGATCAATAATTACTCGATACATGTACACCTGAATCTGACATGAATTATTATTAGGATGTTTTATTTGACAGTTACAATTCTGATTACAGTAAATAGACCTAGTATGAAATAATCAAGAGTGCCTGTATGAAGTACAATAGGCCAATTCTACGACAATAGGATAAGAATAACCTACAAGCATTACATCACTAATATTAAAATAAGATCATCTGTAAAATAAGAATATTATTATTCGTGTTATTATAAAAATAGTCTGCAAGCTGTGCTTTTTAGTAGGCCTGTAAGCCCTGTCTGTTTTAGTTTACTCTACAACTATGGCTGGAGCACACGAGTACAGTAGGCCTATTAATAGCTTACGGCAACCTATGGGGGTAATACAGCATGTCATGGTGGCTGTGCCACAATAGGTTTGACACACTCCAGATAGCTATGTGCAGCTACCCTAATGTTATAGGTTAATTATATATTATTTACCTTACCAGGTTACTTGATGCCCTCAAGCAGATGATACAATAGAGTGAACAGAGGATACTAGGATATAGAAGCAATCTGCCATAATTGTTATATATACTTAGATAAGCTAGTATATACTGTATAATGGCCTCATCACAACCTTCTGATCAGCCAGGTAGAAAACTGTCGTAAGTATTTTTAGTCACCTTCTTTATAATGTAAGTTTTTAAAGTATCACTATTACTATGCTACTACAGTGCACTACACACACATACACATACATGTACATACATATAGGTACGCCTGCATGCCTACACCTGTAGTACACATCATATATACGCATATTGTTTATGATATATATATACATGTACTGTATATACATACACGTATATAATGGTATGTTAGTAGGTCATACACATGGTAACGTATCTTACAGCCTACCTTTCTCATATCACATACCATTAGTTATTATTCTAGTTACTACACTCTATTGCACATGTACTATCCCAGTACTGTACTAAACTGACTGCTATCTCCCCATTCTGCCCCATGTTAGAGAAGGTACATGTACATGATGGTGTTTACTAATCTGTCAAGTATATACTTGTAATATTAGTTTATCTATGATGGTCGATCGTCCACTTGAAATGTGTAAAGTTCATGTGGCTTCAGGGATCTACATGTACTAATACAGTGTACACTGTACAATTCTCTACATGTACTAATACAGTGTACACTGTACAATTCTCTACATGTACTAATACAGTGTACACTGTACAATTCTCTACATGTGCTAATACAGTGTACACTGTACAATTCTCTACATGTACTAATACAGTGTACACTGTACAATTCTCTACATGTGCTAATACAGTGTACACTGTACAACTGAATATATAGTACTGTTATGCTGTTTGTAGAACATCCGGAGACAGTCTGTACATTCTACTGGGCGTGCCAAAGACTGCAACTCTAGATGAGATAAAGAAGTCTTATAGAAAGGTAGGACACTGTTAGTAGTACTGGTATTATTTGATCTTCCATCTCCTCTTATATGTATACAATTATAAGTACTCTCTTGTGATCACCATGGTACTTCCTTGAACAGTATATAGTATAAAATAGGCCTACTAGATACAACACAGAGTACATGCACCTACCATATGCTGGCAGCCAGCACTATCACTATTACATTTCAGTAAAGGGAACTAGACAGGTCTAGATATACACACATTATATAATACAGGCTTTATCACTAGCATTCACACCATTGTTATTATAGGCCTATTGTATACTTATTGCTATATAAAATGTTTATCCAATCACAAATACATGACATATATGATTGTGTCAAAGTCATAACATCTATATACTAGATGTCATGGGTGACATTTATCATTATATTATCTAGTTTCAGTCAATTGGGGCTATATACAATGTACAATACTACAACACTTATGTATTATATAATATACAGAGTGCAGACTAAAGATAGAAGTAGTAGGCCTGCAGTCTATTATGGGGGAAAGGGAATTATTATTGTCAATAAAAGTAACCGGTTTCCATAGCAACAGCATGTGACTATAATAGATATAAGTTTATGAACTATCACCTTATAGAAAGCATTGACCTGTCACCCGGATAAGAACAGTGGTGATGAGGAGGCCACTGAGCTCTTCAAGCAGATCAATCATGCCAACGCTGTGCTCACCGACCCGACTAAGAAAAAGATATACGACACTTACGGCTCTATGGGACTTAACCTTGCCAGCCAGATAGGGGAGGAGAGGTTTAGTTCATACCTATGTCTACAGAAACCTTGGGCTAAGGTATGTACCTGTGTCTATAACAGTAATGTATGGGTGAGGGGAGTTATAGCATAGCCCATCAGACTATTCAGTGCTAGCCTTACTCTAGAGTCTAGAACTTAGGCTAGTAATTATACCAGAATTATATAGACTGGTGAGAATGAATAGTCAGCTGCTTGATACATAGTTATGTATGCTATAGCTACAACTCTGGGTGGGGGGGGGTGTGTAGCCCCGCAGTTATACGAGGAAGGAATCAGTGGAATATCACGTACTATATACACACTTACAATGCAGAGTGTGTATGATATAGAATGATAATAGCAGTAGGTCATCTGGAGGGGTGGATTCCTCACATGATGATAATGATATTTATATAACATAATAAACAATATTGACATTGCTTATCATTGAGATTTGCAAGCTTCCCATGTAGCTTATTAGATGTCAGTGTATGTACATTTGATTATACATGTATATATATATGTATATGTATATTTGTATACAAGTACCTGCCATACATGTGAGTTTGTATTTACAGGTGCTCTGCTGTTTTGCATTCCTATTCTCCGGCTGTTGCTGCTGTTTCTGCTGCTGCATGTGCTGCAACTGTTGTTGTGGTAAATGTGGACCCAAGCTCAATGAAGATGAAGATTTCAGTCATATGCAGGTAAGTTATAATATAATACACTTACCTGTAGATATGTACCTTGTCTATTAATATACACGTACATTTTATACCTACATGTATATTATATTATGTAAATTGGCCCATCACAGACCTACATATTGTAGCTATATACGTGAGTATACCATCTCACATTGGACTTTTATATTATACTGTGTTACATGTTCAATGGTCCACAGATCAGTAGCCTCAGTTCTATAACCTACATCAGAGATAGTGGAGGGAAAGATGTGTCACTCAATGATAAACACTCTGCCCTTCCGACTCCGTCTACTAACACTGCAATACACTTTCCCACATTTGCATCGTTTAGATTTTAGAATATGGATAGCCAGTAACAATTGGTGAAAATTCTTAGATGTGGAAGTAAATATTAATGAGAGGGATTTGCTTGGTGTCTTAGTTAGTTAGCATGTCTGCGGAGTTGATCTGGAAGTGACCAATAGGCAGACGAGTTAATCTGGAAGTGACCAATGAGCATACAGTGTGAAGATGAAAGGTGACATAACTCTGTGCCAGATCGGAGTCTTGTTCATAGGTGGGCAAGGTGACAAAGTAGTACATCTTTCCCTCCCCTATCTATGAACTACAAGGTACATGTAGGTAGAGAACTCTAGCCTTAGGTCTTAGCTCTTTCTTTGCTGTCTTTTAGGATGATGATGTTGAAGCCCCACCTGTAGTGACAGAACCTATTTCAGCAAGCAATGATACAAAACATCTGATAGAGACTGATGCAAACACACCGATAGTCCTGGGACCCCCACCAGGCCCTTCATATGGTAGTATAGACTAGCAACTGCACCTCCCTGCTTTCATTCTAACTCTTTACTTATACACATACAATGATTCCTAGTTATTATCCTAGCTGTGAGATTCAAGAGCAGACAAATCCAATGTTATAATACTCTTTCTGTGATAAATAGTAAAATAGTGTCTAGTGGTAAATCATGTTTGGTAGGGAAGGTCTTGTATTTGTTGAATACAAGGTACCATTATATAATTATTTAGTTCAAATATTTTAGATAGAAATTTGGTTAGGCAATTTAACTTTAGCTATTAATAGCTAATGTAAATTCTCCCCCAGCTTACAGATGTAATTTATGGATAGCAGTTTGCATGTCCACCTATATTCTGTACTTTCTTGAGTTTGTGAATTCTTTTTATCACAACTGATGATGGATTTTTGTGTGAATCAACTGTAGTCTATATTTTCATATTCAATAAATTATAAACCAGCCCCCTCAGTGTGGCACAATATATATACCTGTGAATTTACAATTTGGTCTGGTTTCTCTATATTGTGTATAAGAAGAAAGGTGTTGTGATGTACCTACTACATACTACAGTTATGAATATAGTAGTGATCCACTTAGTTTACTGTTTATTTCTCTCTCCAATATTGAATAGAATCACCAGAACAATCTGATTCCTTCTCTGACCATACAGTTTAAATTTCAGGTGCCTCAGAGTGAAGTGAAGATTAGATTGCATCGCTGACCTAGATCTGCTTGCTGACCTGCTCCCCATATTATAGTTAAATGTATGTGGTATCCTTGGTAACCACGTGCAGTATGTGGTATCCTTGGTAACCACGTGCAGTATTGGTATCCTTGGTAACCATGTACAGTATTGGTATCCTTGGTAACCATGTACAGTATTGGTATCCTTGGTAACCACGTGCAGTATTGGTAGCTTCATATTCATCATAATTATACTTGTATGTAAATGTACTTTCCTTTTATTGAACCCTGAATTTTATGTGTAGCAAACCATTGGCTGGCATACAGGTCTAGTGATAATTGTATACAGCCTCTGTAGAGGAAGTTTTTAATATGCTGAGGATATTATTTAGTAAGATTTTATAAATGTTAATTTTATACTTTGTGTTACTCCTTTGCATACTGTATATCAGGTATCATCTATTAGCCAATCACATATTGTGCTACTTCCTTTCTTAGTTGATAATTTATATTTGAATATATCTATTATATACAATTGTGTATCATCACATTGACTATATATACAAGGGTGTATCATCACATTGACTATATATACGAGGGTGTATTTATATTCAATGTCTAGCTATGCAAAATTTGCATGATAATGATAAGTAAACCTGATGATGGAATTATTGTATATTTTTCATAGGACAATTCATAGCACCATATATTTATTGCATTGTCATGTACTTGCATATGCAGTCGACTGTCTAGTAAATAAACCTGTGATTTCAAACAATCAATGCTGCTGCTGCTGCTGCTGCTGCTGCTGCTGCTGCTGCTGCTGCTGCTGCTGCTGCTGCTGCTGCTGCTGCTGCTATTGTTCACTCCACCTGTGGGCAAGTTCACAAACAGGGTGGAAACTTAGTCACTAGAATCATAGCTAATACATCCACTCATTATTTCAATGGCTAGTTTACCATGCTACACTGTATCGTTTCTAACTACCAAATCTAAGAAATGTTGCATCATCGGTTTTGCAGTATTGACTATTTCTAAACAGAAGTTGTCTTTTCCTGAGATACTGAAACTAAGTAGGGAACAGACAACTCCAGTGATAGCTGTTTGTGAAAGGTGGCACGATTCCTGGATAAATATTTAGTGGCTCAGATTTCAACCACCTTTCATTACCATTGAAACAGCTTATGTTTCAGAATAATCTCATGATACAGCAACACAATATTTCTTGAAAGCTGTGTGTCTTATTATTATTTAACATACACTGTAGAACAGTACACGTATGATACGTACACCTATGCATGTTATAATTCATTATATTTATTTGTTGATAGAATGCATCAACAATAATACAAAATATTGATATTGGATATGTCGCTGCATGAAGTACATATATCAGCCTAGTTATAAATAATTACAAAGCAAACCATCAGCATGAATAACTAATGCAGTAGTAAAACCATCTATATGGTTATTGATTTTTTTTATTGTTACTATTATTATTAAACTAGCATGCGCTTGCTCATAACTTTTGGAAGGTGATTGTCCAGCACTAAATATGGAGCTATATGATTCATTGGAGAGAGTTATTATATTACTGTCTCCTACATAGACTATTGACGAAAGAGGATACAGGCTGCTGTCAGCTTACAGTCACAGGGCTGTCATTATAGAGTTATACACCGGCATCACAGTCAGGAAGTTATTATACTCATAGTATAAACACACGATATAGATTACAGCGATGCACCTCGGCATAGCAGACCTATAATTCTCTAATATTCAATAATTTGCCAACATTAAGCATTCTACATTACACACAGAGAGCAGGAGACATGGATGCTCAGGAGTGGAGCTCACTCAGGGCAAACGAAGGGCAACTATATGGTAAAGCGAAGCCTCCGTATTTTCTCTACACGTTTACTGCCCTGGCAGCTATTGGAGGATTTCTGTTTGGGTACGACACTGGTATCATATCTGGAGCTATCTTACTGATTAGGGAGGTGAGACATTACAGTGTACTACAGATAGTGTATGTAAAACTTGTTTTAATGGTTACAGATGGTCATGCATGCAGATAAATATCTTCAGATTTACATATATATACAGTAGAAATCCATCTACTGTATATATATGTAAGTCTGAAGATATTACATATATATACAGTAGAAATCCATCTACTGAGCATAATGTACATCTATAATAGTAATATATATGTATGGCTGTAATCTCGTACTACACTATTATTATGTTATATATGTATCAATGTCTATCCTACATGTATGAACGTAGTGTGCTGTGTTGTACATATACTGCTACATTATATACATTATCATTGTATTACCAGTATTATATACAGGTACATGTGCATGTGCTGTGCATATTAGTAGTATACCAGCCATAAAATACACAGCTGTATTGACTGCTCCTGCTTTATATATTATTACACTTGGGTTTCATTGTAGTATATTGTCCACATTGTAGTGTGTCTGCATTGGTGCATGGTGTGCATCTATACAATATTATTGTATGTACATATAAGTATACATCTACACTGTATGTACATGTATGTCTACAAGTATCCACTAGTGTAGATCATTGACCATCAGTTTCACTTAGACTCAAGATTCAAGTACTATTATAGTATTAGAATAGTAAGGATGACCACACACTTGTTGGAGAGCTTGGAGCCCAGGCTATACCAATACATAATATTATAATAATACAGTATACTGTACAAGTGTAGAATGTGAACCATCAATCTTCATTGACTTGTTAGAGGGTATTGTATTACTTTACAGCAGCTGCCACAGATGCTGCAGTCAATATCTCTTTTATTATCTTAAGAATTCACACATTGCACCTGCTACCCAAACTGTACTTAAATCAATGAAATATATTTAATGAGAATTCTGTAAAATCTACTGCCTCTGCTTACTGGAGAAAGTACATGTAGATGTAGATGTAGACGTAGACGTAGACGTAGACGTAGACGTAGAGGTAGACGTAGACGTAGACATAGACGTAGATGTAGACGTAGACATAGACGTAGATGTAGACGTAGACATAGACGTAGATGTAGACGTAGACATAGATGCATAGATGTAGGTATAGATGTAGACGTAGATGTAGACGTAGATGTAGGTGTAGGTGTAGGTGTAGAATGCATGACAAAGTATCACAGTAGACCACTACATTCTACATGACAGTGTAACAATAGTTACTATGATTGTATTCTGTATAACAGCACATTATAGTCATATTATATTGTAATGGTTTCTGTGAGTTGGTGCGGTCGTCCTTGGACGACTATCGACCCAGAAATGAAGTGCCTATGAGTGGTACTAGGACTTCGCATTACATGAAAGATCGAGCGGTCTCAGTAACCCAATAACTACCAGAGACGACCCATCTGGTCCCAAGTCTGACCTTCAGACTATACGTTGAAAGAGAGTGATCCGACCTAGTAGGCGGTTCGCTAAGCGAATGACCTGACAAAAGGAAGTGAGTCTCTGTATCAAGTATAGATGTGTCTTTATTGAAAGCCAAGTGAAGACTGAGACAATGAACAGTGAAACAATGCCCTTTATATAGTATAAGGACTTCCGGCCGACGTAGTGTCGGGAAAAGACGACGTAAGGTCGTCCGGAAGTTGCGCAACAACATGGCCGCCGGAAGCCCGACGGCCGACCCAAAATAGGTCGGGTTCTACAAAAGTTGCTTATAATGGTCCAATTCATGTACAAAATGAATATCAATGGATTCTGAGAGGTCGGGCCTCTGTACATGGGTATAAAAGGCATTAAAAGACTTAGTATAATTGTACAAGTATATACAATAACATGAAATGGGTATAAACACATGAATACACGTATATAGACAGTAATTAAATGGTTTAGCATGCAATACAATTGAATGTGGGTATACGAGCAGCTAGTTATGAGAGTTTGAGTGTCAGCTGAGTAGCGCTGTGACAACTACTAGGCACTTAGGGTGCTGTAGATCTTTGTCCGGTAGCTGGAGTCGTATACAAATGTCCTGTACCATTACAATATTACTATAAACATATATTCTGTATAACAGCATATTATAGTCATACAAATGTATATTACTACATAATACATGCACATTCTGTATAACATAACAGTATATTATAATAGTCATATACATGTATATGTATTACATATTACTATACACATTCTGTATTGCAGCATTATTATATTATATTATATATGAGCTGGAGATGGATAGTATCCAATTATGCACACGTAAATAGGGTACTAGCATACATGTACATGTAAGTAGAGTGCGACATTGATTGTAAGCTGTTAATGAGTAAATGAGAAGTCCAACTAGTATATTACCATTGGCACTCCTACTCACTGTCTCTCCCAATAGTATACTCAGTAATATAATTCCACAGTTTAATGATATAATAATATAATCATATTAGGGCTAGTCTCAGATCCAATACATCATGAAACATGTCTACAAGTTTATAATAAAATAAATTTACAAATGAATGTATATAATTATGATACAATGCGCTCAGACTTTGGCAATCAGTGTGGACAGTAGATGTAGCAGAGTGAGAGTAAGTCACTGACCTACAGTAAGTACTCAATAGGGAATCATTATGCCATGTCTGCTCCACTGCGGCCTGTCAAACTGGTGTCTACATAATGATCACACATAGGCAAGACATCTCATGATATAAATACTAATTAACATTGAAAATTATTTCTTGTTCTAGTTCTGAAGGTTGTGGGTTCAAATCCCAACAGAGTTGTGTTAGTTTAGACTAGGGCCTAAAAATTGGAGTATTTGTGTGAGAACTCAAGCTATCCCAGAAACTGGGATTAGTGATAGGTAAAGAAGGACATCCAGTATATACTCTGCCTATCCTACAGTTTCTGTAGCATCTGACCAGTCTCCTCCCTTGATTGCGACCACATGACTAATCTTGGGTAGAGAGTATTTGGGTCTCCAGAATACGCTGAGCACATTTATTAAACAGGCCAAACAGAATGACAAAAACCAGTTACCCCATCTAGTATTTGCTGTGCTTTTTTTTCAGGATTTTAGGCTAAACACAGCATGGCAAGAATTTGTGGTAGCCTCCACCATTGGAGCTGCAGCAATGTTTGCTTTGGTTGGCGGGTATCTGAATGATAAAGTTGGTAGAAAGCCTGTGATCCTACTAGCTAGTGTCTTCTTTACATCAGGATCACTTTGCATGGCCTTCGCTGATGACAAGTACATGCTGGTGATTGGGCGAATTATAGTTGGCACTGGTATAGGTAAGTCAACATACTAGAGTTTCATATACGTAGCACATTTACTGCATTAATAGCCACAGTTTCCAGCTGCCCAAAATTATGCATCTTCAGAGCTGATAGATTACTCTGTACATTTATACTATAACAGTTCTGCAGCCGATGGCTGTTGAACTTACAGGTGGTTTTTGAAATGTTCTGTATGAGCCGAGGTGAAGTTAATAAAGGGGTTGTATTTATTGAGGAGATGTGGGGAGTTTACAACTTTACCGATTGATTGATAAAACTTGGTGTTCTTACAACTTTATATTTTGTTTGGGAATCTCGCTTGAGTAGGCTTATACAAAACATGCTGTGTACACGGTGAGAGCTGGATTCTCCAGGGAGAAGTCTATATAGTACATGTACATAATTTATGTTTACCTTTCTTCTACCGAATAATTACTACACCATGTTACTACCATAATGTTACTACCATAATGTTACTACCATCATGCTACTACATCAAACTACTACATCATATTACTGCATTATATTATTACATCATATTACTTAATTGACTACGTCATCGTATTGTATTCGTATACATAATATAGATATCATTGTTCTATCTTTTCAGGTCTGTCCTCGACAACAACACCGATGTATATAGCAGAGTCTGCCCCTGCACACATCAGAGGAAGATTGGTGTCCGTCAATATAGTCATGTTGGCAGGGGGCCAATTCATAGCCAACTGTGTGGCTGGAATTTTCAGTTTTACAGATAATGGATGGAGGTAAAGAAATAATGGATAGGGGTTAATTTCTCAGCTAAGAATTTGAGTAAACTGAAGCAAAATGAAACAAATTGTGGCAAGCAAAATATTCAGTATTCATTCATATAATAGACATGGGTTAGGCTACAGTAGCCTACTGATATAACTCTATAATATGTGTTGACAGTTGACATGTAGGTTAAGTGTAAAGTAAATATATTCTGTTCTATTATCCATTTTTTAACAAAATATTAACAGATATTGATCTGCTCATGATAATACATGTAATATTGTAATATATAGTATTGCGAGATGGAAACACCATTATGCACATGGGGTGTTAAACATTAAACATTAGCATGTTCTAGAATACTCACCGTAACTTGTATTGAAATATTTATTATTAGTGTGTAGACAGCTGAAAGTACAGCCTAGTGCAAATACAACCCTCTAAATATATTCGAATCTATAGACTAGAAAATGAAGCCCAGAAAATATGGTCGCTAAGAGTGCTATATCCACAATTTAGAGATCATGAGATGCTTATACAGACAGGACAGGAATATATTTACTTTGCTTGCTGTTTGCTGCTGCTGTAACGCAGTGATAACGTCTTCCATTAGCAGTGAGTAGGGAATCAGTAGCACCAAGTATAAGCACTTAGATATGCTTTAACTGCTACTAATATTGATACATTAAATAAATTATTTACACACAGATACATGCTTGGACTCGGTGCTATTGCTGCCATTGGACAGTTTGCTGCTTTCCTGTTTATGCCTGAAAGTCCTCGTTGGCTTATAATAAAAGGCCGGCACGACGAGGCTAAGGGTGCGCTGTTGAAGCTCAGAGGAGACTCTGCTTCCATTGATGATGAATATGAGGTCATCAGATCCAGCATTCTCTCTGTGATGGAAGAAATGAAACTCAGAGGTAACTAGTGTTCACACTCTGGGGGTTTGGGGTGGGGCCTGCTTAATAAAGTTACTAGAAGCATAGCTACTTTAGCCACAGTTTCTCATTGTGTTGAGACTTTTCATGAAGCCACACCCTTGATTTTATATTAGTTTTAGTGGAAGTAACTGACTTGCCCTAATTTACACCTCAGTTACAGGAGAACCCAAGATACCAGAGGAAAGAGTATTACGTGGATTGTTTTCTTAGTTCAAGACCTCTGCATTGCTGTAAACTATCTATTTTACTACAATTTGAATGATATGCAAGTAAAATCCATGAAATTGTTAGTACTTTCTAATGAGATGCATTACTGCTTAAGAAATTGGGAAATGTACAACATGCAAAGTCAGCCTACAGAAATGTATATATTCTGCACTACCAAATCAACGGCAAAACCACAATTAAATACATACATGTAGATTACATAAATGGTGAAAACTTGTAGAAGTCAGCTCCGCCATCTCTATGTTTAAATAGAAGGGTGGGTGAATAATGTGCAAGTTGGGATAAATGAAAGTTGATGGCGCATGTGTGGTATTAAGGATAACAGGTGAAGGGACATGCCCCATTATACATATCAGTTGTAAAACATCCAGCTATCAAGTCTCCATTTGTGAAGCATCTGTGTGATGCAATTGGCCATCTGCAACTCTGTACTAAAGTACATAATGTACTCGTACTGCTGCACGGGATACATTGTAAATGCATATACATGTATGTGCACCAGTTATGTAGCATCTATTGTAATAACTACAGAAGAGTTTATATCCAGGTACTTCTAGTAAAAGTAATCATTAGTCAGGTGACATGGGAATATTGTCCTGAGAACACGCTTGTTTATAACTGGTACTTCTAGGAAACCAGTGTGTGTGATGTTTTAGTAATGTTAAATCTTTGCACACATCATGTATTGTACATGTACATGATGTGCGTGGCCTAATTACCTATGTAATGTGTGGTAAGTTAGTTGCTAATTGACTGTACAATATGTGATAATTCTTAAACCAAGCAACGATGGCCTTCAAGTGTTGAACCCATTCGCTATATCAGTGGGTATGAAATCTTAACCTGAACATCAGGCCTAACAGTCACGCTGGAATGCTGGTTCCAATCTAGTGGAGTTGTCGATCAGTATTCAAGAAAAAAAGTTATGCCTGATATTTAGGCTCCTGGAACTCATATTGCATGTAACTACTTACTGCGTGTTGGGCAGGCTTTACCTCCCGTTATTATTTCCAGGTAAAAGAGCTAGCATGTGAAGAGATCAGTATTTTTTCCAATTTTTAGGGTACAGAAGAGGTCACTGTGCTGTTCTCAGCATAGAAGCATTTTAAGGCTGCATGCGTTTGCGAACACCACCAATAACCTTTACAAGAATTGATCCTGGATCTGCTCACATGGAAGTCCAGAGCTCTAACCCCTAGACCGTTGGGCCCACCCACTACCATAATAAATCTCATGCGATAACAGCAGTTATAAGGTTACTTTAGTCGTACACTGCTCCACTCAGATTAAAACTAATACTCTGTTGTAATTGTAGAAAAGAAGCCTTTGCTCCTACAAATGTTACAGACCCCCTCTGTAGCTCGAGCTCTTATGGTTGGTTGTGGACTTCAAATCATACAACAGCTTGCAGGGATTAACACTGTCATGTATGTCTATTTACTCCATAGCTTCATTTCTATCTACTTACTACATAACATGTATGTCTATTTACTCCATAGCTTCATTTCTATCTACTTACTACATAACATGTATGTCTATTTACTCCATAGCTTCATTTCTATCTACTTACTACATAACATGTATGTCTATTTACTCCATAGCTTCATTTCTATCTACTTACTACATAACATGTATGTCTATTTACTCCATAGCTTCATTTCTATCTACTTGTTATGTTTACTTCTATTATTGGAGTACAGTGTAGGTCTCACAATGGTTAATCATCTGGTTGCTCCTATTGAATAGGACCAAATATGGCCGCTAATTAATTATAACACTGATTAAAAATTAAAGTTGAAAGTATCTTTTCAATTTAACCAGTTAATAACGCCGTTTTACCAAATCGTGTGACAATTAAGTTTTATTGATTTTAAATTGCAGTATATAAATTCATTAAATAATTGGTGATATTTGCGAACTGTTGTACATGTCACACAATATTGACCAGAATTGCATAACATGACTAACCTATCGTCCCTTCTACTGAATCTATTTCTCCTCCAGGTACTACAGTGCTAGTATAATAACCATGGCTGGTATAAGAAGTGCGAAAACTGCAATATGGCTTTCAGCCTTGACCAGTTCTGTGAATTTTTTATTTACTTGGGCTGGTCTCTACTTAGTGGAAAAGATGGGGAGGAGGCCTCTCACCCTGCTAAGTCTTGTGGGTAAGTTTGTGACAACAGTAGGCTAAGTTCACCTGTGCATTTACATTGTATATTATGTAGCTGGTATGTAAATTAAAATTTGCCAGTAAAATTTACTTTGAGCTTACAGCAGTTGTAGTGCCTGTGTATTACCTTTTCTTCAATAGATTCAAACTACTTGTTTTGCCCCATTTAGACTTGTATTTACATGTACAAGTCAAAGTCTCGAGTTTTAGACTTTAGTGAATTAATGATAAACAAAAAGTTTTCTCTTTAGATAAATTTTACCATTAATTTCTTCTAAATTATCAATGGAGTTAGCAGATATTGCAGCAGCTACATGTACAGGTATAATCTACTTGTACAACTAATACAGGTAGAAGGAGCTGAAGTGTATATACAATGTATTATCCACATTGATACAATCAAGTTCAGTATCTGACATCTGACTTTAAGTAAATAGTGTCATGTCTCTTTCACTCAACTTCTCAACCTTAAATTGCAACTTTAAAATTTAAACAATCAATAATATTACTAAGGTTATCCTGAGTATAATTCATCTATTAATAGTATAGTCTCTCTCATCTATTCTATATTATACACTGGTAGATGCTATGCATGTACTGCAGTAATGTCATAACTTATTCATTGGATAATTTATTGCTATAAGTGATGCAACTCTCTACTACACTGTACGTAGTTGAAGAAGAGAGAAGACAACTCTCTACTACACTGTATGTAGTTGAAGAAGAGAGAGGACAACTTTATATTATAATCCTAGTTAAGACTAGCATAATAACATTCATTGTGATTGGCTGCCATGCAGGCTACATGCATGTATATTGTATACATACATGTATTAAATGTGTATCTGTTATGTTATGATGGCTGATACAAGACAGGTGCTGGAGCTCATGTGTACATTATTATATACATGTATATACCTACTACACAGCCTCCATGTACATGTATATACCTACCACACAGCCTCCATGTACATATATATACCTACCACACAGCCTCCATGTACACATATATACCTACCACACAGCCTACATGTACACATATATACCTACCACACAGCCTCCATGTACATAATTATATATACCTACCACACAGCCTATATGTACATATATATATACCTACCACACAGCCTACATGTACATGTATATTATACCTACCACACAGTCTCCATGTACACATATATACCTACCACACAGCCTACATGTACATGTACATATATTATACCCACTCAACCTACATGTACATATGTTATACCTACCACCCAAACTACATGTGCATGCAGAGGTGGTATATCTGGTAAAGTAGTCTAAACAGCATATGACTAAATATGTTACAGGGGCCATCTTCAGCTTGGCTGTGCTAGGTATTGGGTTTCAGATGGAAGTCATACACTCCCCTCCAGTGGACTATGCAGAATTCCCTACATCAAACTGTTCATCATACAGGTATGAGTTGTCCTTCAATCATCTTATGCATGTAGGTTTAGTAATGATTATTATAGTCACAGGATATTTCAGAGGTGACAGGGTGGCCATTAAATGGCCTCTGATACAGGTTCAGGATTTAGTGTCAGTATACAGAAAATTTATCAGGGCTGGTTAAGGAAGCATTATAATTCTATTTATTGCCAAAGCACAAGACTGCTAATTTTTTGTCAAAGATAACTACATACAGTTATTAGCAACAATACAGCAAGTACATACATGTACATGTATATACTCTAAATACACTGATGTACAACGTATGTTACAGGACATGTGGGGAGTGTAGGATGGACATAGGTTGTGGGTATTGCTACCAAGAACCGAGTGCTAATGTAGTAGCTAATGGCTCCTGCCTGGTAACATCACCAGATGACTGGCTGAGGTCCGCAGAGGGAAGATGTAACAGTTATAAGTTACATAAAAACACAACTCACAACCTAGTATGGGCCTACGACTTCTGTCCCACTGAATATTACTGGGTACCTATGGTTGGGCTTGTCATGTATCTCGTCTTCTTTGCCCCTGGTAAGACTTGCACGCCTCGGAGCACTAGCTCACTGTGCTATGAATCTAAACCACAATGATCAAGCCTTTCACTCCGTTTTCACCTTGCATATATCTTCAAGACTCCAGTACATAAAATAGGTAGCAGAACAGTAATATCTAGAGTGGTTACATGAAGGTGAGCCAAAACAATGTAGGGTAGATAGAGCCAAGCAACTAGCCTTCATTTATCATTATTTTATCTCTGATCCTTGAGCAACTCGAGCAACTAGGATTTAGCACAATTCTAAAATCCAACCCAAAATGGTTATTTTTTCAAAGAGCCAAATAGCAAAGGAATTGTGTGCCAACACCAATCTTGACCAATGATCTAGGAGTATGTAATTGTGAAAGGGGTCATCAGCCAATAAAATCGATCAAAATTTTGAGTAGATTTCTACAATAGAATTAGTTTGTTGTGTGACATTACAATCTCGCTGTAATGACAATGTTCAAGCGATGTACATTAATAGTGTAGTTAAACAGAGTAAGACAGTAAACCCAGTATATATTCTGTTATTCTACATATAATTACATGTATGTATAATTTATCACTTGCATGTACATGTATGTGCAGGTATGGGACCAATGCCATGGACAATAAATGCCGAAATATACCCTCTGTGGGCACGTGGTGCTGGAAATGGTGCTTCAACATTTTTCAACTGGCTCTTCAATCTCTGTATTAGCATATCATTTCTCTCTCTTACGGAAGCTATCGGAGCTCATGGTACGTACACAGATGCCTTATGGTGCACACTTGCTTACGCAACCAGTCGATCTATAATTCTGAACTGTATGATGTATTTGAACTAAATTATTATACTACACTATAAATTGTTCCTGCTCCACTCTGTTACTTATAATATGCAGTAAAAGTGTGCACAGCAAATTTGACCACTAGGTCACCTAGAACTGCACTTGCACTAGGAGATTTTTGTTGTGAAAGCCCTATAACCATCCCAACTGCTGTGGTTCAATTAAATAACAAATACTTCATTATCAAACACTGTATACAGTTTCATCAAATACATGTAGAAGTTGATAAAATTGCAGGAACATTCTGGATGTACTTGGGCTTCTCTGTTTTCGGCTTAGTGTTTCTTTGCATAACACTCCCAGAAACTAAAGGTAAAGATTTGGAAGAAATAGAAGGTATATTTGCTAAGCCATGGCTGGATCCAGGTGGTAAATTTCAACCATTCAATAAAAAGGCATCGAGGTTTAACTACACTCACATGGGTGGTGAGGACAGTGTGAGCACATGTACAGTGGAGAGCACGCCTGAGGGTGCAGCTAGTCGAGGTAGTGGTAGCTATAGCAACGATAGAGGTACTAGAAAAGAGAGGCGGGTAAGCAGGATAAGAAGCAGCAGCGATGAGGTTATAAATACTAAACTTTGCACAAATAGACAGTTCAGTACAACGACAGATGATGATGGAGATAGAGAGTCGGAAGATGACAGTGGGAGTGACTGACAGTGGTGCTAGTCCTACTAACTACTAGTGAATGACAGCAGGCTACATGTACTTGTAGTTACTGTAGACCTTATGAATAGTTGCTGCTTCTCCTGGTGCAGTAGAGCACAAATATAGAGTATGTGCACACTTACACAGACACCCTCTAGATATGTACACGTCCATGAGCGTATATAGAAGCATGCAGCATGACATCTAACTGTATACATATACACTACTGTAATATAGTGCGCTGTACTTGTATATAGACCTCATTGGGGTTGTATGCAAGCAACAATAGATTAAAGACAATAACTGGTTGAAAGATGCATTTCAATTATAATCTGTTATCTACATTTTAGTTTACAATCAGCAGGATTGTATTTCAACAACATATTGGTGTAAACTAGATTGAGTTTCTGTTACTTGTTCTTTATTTTTGTTTACTATATTCATATTTACATGTATATTAATGTCAATTAGTTGATGAATTTTAGTCTGGAAATAGCTAGAGTAGAACGGAATTAAAACTTGTTCAGTGTATCAGTGAATAATTTTGTGAATTTTATTAAAACAAAGGAGTAAAATATACCACCCCAACATAGAAAATATACCTTGGCTACTGGTTATATAGCAGGCTCTACTGTAGAAATTCATAAAGAATGACATATCATAACAGGTTCCCTAAAACTGTAAATACCTATTAATATGTAAATATATGTATATGTAATCACAATAACAGTCCAAAGGACGAGTCAGAGCAGCTGTAAAAAAGAGAGGCAAAACTCTGAAAACAAACATATAGTAACTTAGTAACATGGCTGGAAAAATTTACTATAGAATGATAAAATTGAATGACAGAATGACAGCAAATAGGTGACTAGAGATAGTAATTGCCTGGTAACAGTGACAGCTAAGATGATCAGTCAGACAGACTTGCATAATATGAAGAACAGTAGTGACTATAGTGGGAGAGTCAGGTAATATCTATTGCGTAGTAGAATATATCTATTGCATATCCTCATCTTACCCATAAGTCTACAGCTACATGTAGAAGATGTCACCAGAATAACAATGACAGAACTAATGACTGAAACTGTACATTTCCTATATCTAAGCGACTGCTATGCTACATTCTGCTTAGACTTAGATCTTACAAACCAGCTCCCAGAGAACAGAGTCTCCATTTCTTCAAGAGTTCGACCTCGAGTCTCAGGTAGCACCAGGAACAAGAAGATAACTCCCACAACTCCAAACGATGCGTAGAGATAGAAAGCTCCTGAAATATATAATACAGGTACCTTAATAATATAGGACTACAAGAAGTACATGTGTATGCTTGACTTGGACTAAATAGCACAATGTTGAATAGCTAATGGTAGTAGGCGATGTTCTCTTGCAAGGAAATTTATTTATTGGCAGCCAAAGACCTGATCCCACATTTGTAAAAATGGCCCATCCCTGACTGGGACCTGAACCTGAGGCTCTGTGGCACCTTGGACAACCACTACACCAGCTTGGCTTCCTAATCAAAGGGAGCCAAACTGGTGAGCAGCAGATGTGTACTGAATCCACAGCATGAGAGGAACTCCTCTATGGTCGCTTGCTATATGATCACCTGCTATATAGTCACCTGCTATATGGTCACCTGCTATTTTGTCACCCGCTATTTGGTCACCCGCTATATGGTCAGCTGCTATATGCAATATGGAAGTGAGACTGTATATGAACATAGGAACTTAGGAAATAGCCCACCTTGTCTAGTTATTGCTTCAGATAAAGAGAGGAATGTTATAGAGATGAGCAAATTGGCTGCCCAGTTGACAAACGTAGTCACAGAGTTGCAGAAACTTCTCGCCCACAGAGGATATATTTCTGAGTTAATAGTCCAGGGCATTGGACCCATTCCTAAACAATATAACCAATCATATAATACAAAACTCTTTCACAGGGGAGTGAAACAGAGTGGACTTAGGAGGGCTTGTAACTAATTGTACAAAACCTGTAATTCGTTTCCAGTCAGTCATGAGAAATGCTACACGATCAAACCCACTGCTACTGACAAGGAGCTCAACAGCCAATCAGAACAGGAAAAAAACATTTATTTTACAATGTTAAAAAAGGAGAATGAGAATGAGCTACATGCTTAACAGATACACTTACCTGGAGAAAAGCAGATCAGGTATACAACCATACCCAATATTGCCATCCATGCGTATGGGGAGGGACAGTAGTCATAGGCTAGAGTGTAACCGGATATAGACTGAGAACTGTTCCTTGAGCAAGCACCGTAGAGGGAGGCAGATAAATCCCCAGTAATAGATATACAAGTCGAGTTTAAATAATGCCCCGCTTCTGATGTGGTGAAACAGAATCCACATGTGAGATCATTTACGCAGGTTCCACAAGACCTGTATAACCACAGTGAAGTGTATAACCACAGTGATGTGTATAACCACAGTGAAGTGTATAACCACAGTGAAGTGTATAACCACAGTGAAGTGTATAACCACAGTGAAGTGTATAACCACAGTGATGTGTATAACCACAGTGAAGTGTATAACCACAGTGGAGTGTATAACCACAGTGAAGTGTATAACCACAGTGGAGTGTATAACCACAGTGAAGTGTATAACCACAGTGAAGTGTATAACCACAGTGGAGTGTATAACCACAGTGAAGTGTATAACCACAGTGAAGTGTATAACCACAGTGAAGTGTATAACCACAGTGAAGTGTATAACCACAGTGGAGTGTATAACCACAGTGAAGTGTATAACCACAGTGAAGTGTATAACCACAGTGGAGTGTATAACCACAGTGAAGTGTATAACCACAGTGAAGTGTATAACCACAGTGGAGTGTATAACCACAGTGAAGTGTATAACCACAGTGAAGTGTATAACCACAGTGAAGTGTATAACCACAGTGAAGTGTATAACCACAGTGGAGTGTATAACCACAGTGAAGTGTATAACCACAGTGAAGTGTATAACCACAGTGGAGTGTATAACCACAGTGAAGTGTATAACCACAGTGAAGTGTATAACCACAGTGAAGTGTATAACCACAGTGAAGTGTATAACCACAGTGGAGTGTATAACCACAGTGAAGTGTATAACCACAGTGAAGTGTATAACCACAGTGAAGTGTATAACCACAGTGGAGTGTATAACCACAGTGAAGAGTATAACCACAGTGAAGAGTATAACCACAGTGAAGAGTATAACCACAGCGAAGTGTATAACCACAGTGAAGTGTATAACCACAGTGGAGTGTATAACCACAGTGAAGTGTATAACCACAGTGGAGTGTATAACCACAGTGAAGTGTATAACCACAGTGGAGTGTATAACCACAGTGGAGTGTATAACCACAGTGAAGTGTATAACCACAGTGGAGTGTATAACCACAGTGAAGTGTATAACCACAGTGAAGTGTATAACTACAGTGAAGTGTATAACCACAGCGAAGTGTATAACCACAGTGAAGTGTATAACCACAGTGAAGTGTATAACCACAGTGAAGTGTATAACCACAGTGAAGTGTATAACCACAGTGAAGTGTATAACCACAGTGATGTGTATAACCACAGCGAAGTGTATAACCACAGTAAAGTGTATAACCACAGTGGAGTGTATAACCACAGTGAAGTGTATAACCACAGTGAAGTGTATAACCACAGTGGAGTGTATAACCACAGTGAAGTGTATAACCACAGTGGAGTGTATAACCACAGTGGAGTGTATAACCACAGTGAAGTGTATAACCACAGTGGAGTGTATAACCACAGTGAAGTGTATAACCACAGTGGAGTGTATAACCACAGTGAAGTGTATAACCACAGTGGAGTGTATAACCACAGTGGAGTGTATAACCACAGTGAAGTGTATAACTACAGTGAAGTGTATAACCACAGTGAAGTGTATAACCACAGTGAAGTGTATAACCACAGTGAAGTGTATAACCACAGTGGAGTGTATAACCACAGTGGAGTGTATAACCACAGTGAAGTGTATAACTACAGTGAGGAGTATAACTGCAGTGAGGGGGCAACTCCTGATCAGTGGTTCAGCTGGTCATAGAGTAGTATGGTTTAAAGCTATGGTTCTGATCCACATCAAATCTCCATACTGCATAAGTGATCTTAGTCATG
Source organism: Bugulina stolonifera (assembly GCA_935421135.1). Taxonomy (NCBI): domain Eukaryota; kingdom Metazoa; phylum Bryozoa; class Gymnolaemata; order Cheilostomatida; family Bugulidae; genus Bugulina; species Bugulina stolonifera. Next base: position 24,423,724 of record OW285189.1, on the reverse strand, counting down.
GTCACATGACTTCATAGTTCAATTCACAGGAGAACCATTGTGATGGAGACGATATAAGAAGAATATACCACATTATACATTAGCATAACTTACATATATTGAGAGGCACACTCATCTTTTACAGCAGAGAAGGGTTGGGTGATGTTAGGAGTAGCCCCAGCCTCTAGTTGGAATGCTATACCCAAGAACAGTAGGCTAATGGTTACACCTGTAAAAATGCCATAGCCGGTAGATAACGCAGCAGAATAGTCATTTGAATACAAACACTTTCACTTTCTAAACTAACAATAAACAATGTTAGATCTACAATGTAAAAGAAACCTAAACCATGACATAACGTTTACCCACTTATACGTAGACACACACTGTATAAGCAACCATGTACATTGTACACCATGATGTTAGACAAAACATATTAACTTACCTGCTAAACTTCCCAGAAACAGGATACGCCTGCCAAGCCTTTCTACAAGGGCAATGCCAACAAATGTAAAGATAAAGTTGAAGAAAGCCGTGATAGATGCATACCATATAGCTTTACAGTTATCCTGCACCCCAGACATCCTGATGATGGTAGCGCTGTAGTACCTGTTGAGGAGTAAATAACAATACTGTAGTTAACGCGTTCCTTTGATAATTGTACAGTCTTGTTGGAGAGACGACAAACTATCCGTCGTCTAATTATGGTCATTGAAGAAGTCACAGCTTACATGTGGTTATACAAACCAGAAAGGTCTTTGGACCAATTGTAACAATTTGTAAGCAATGTCATGTATCGATAATCGTACGAGTATTATAGAAACAATGACCTACATGATGGTGTTGATGCCTGTGATTTGCTGAAAGAGTTGTAAAGCACAGCCAATGATAAGAGCCCGTCTAACAGGTGGGCGGGTGAATACTTTAGTTATAATCCATTGGTCCCCTGACTTCTGCTTAGCTTTGATCTCTTCATCACAAGCGCTCTTTATTGCCTTATATTCTTCATTGACATCTACCACTCCCCTTAGACGTCGTAAAATCTACAACAACCAGCGAGGTGATTATAATTATGGTGTAGTCTGTAAGCTCCGCCTCTATGCTACTGTAAAGGCTATGACACATACTGTACATGTACATGTAGTTAGAGACACAAACTCCTACTCATCACTACCATACTGAACTAAACTTTGCTTATATAGTGTACTAGTAGGGCTGATGCCTGGGCTACAGGAACCAAGGCTGTAGGACCATCTGATAACATGGTGGAAGAAGAACTTACACTCAATGCCAACTCATCCTTGCCTTTCTGCACCAGGTACCTTGGACTTTCAGGCATGAACAAGAACCCAAAGAACTGTATTATAGCCGGAACAGCAGCCAAGCCTAACATATATCTACAATATAGGTGCAGAGGGTTATAATATAAATATATATAATACAATATAATATAATATAATATAATATATAATATAATATAAATATGGTACCACCACCTTTCCATCTGGCTGGATAAATATTTTGAGTTCAGTAGCCATGACTCTATCTTAGGAATTTTTAGTACAGTATACTAAGCTGCTGGCACCCTAATCATGACAACTGAAATATCTGTTATTTAGTAACCACAAATCTTCCTCCAACATTCATTAGTCAATCTTTACCTCCATCCATTGACTTGGTGACAGAATAGACCATCTGTAATACTGGAGAGCAGCTGGCCAGTTGTTATACTTGCAGTGAAGAAGGTAACAAGTTTGCCTCGTACATGTGTAGGGCTGCACTCACTAATGTACAGAGGAACAACACAGGAGGCGAACCCTACAGTAATAACAACTATGCCTAGAGTGTGCACTGACACTAAGTCTAGGGAATGGGGGGGGGGGTGGGTGATGGTAGCAGAAGCAGCAGTCACCAATAATCTTGTATAATTAGATTAGCAAGCCATCCAACACTCAAGCTCACCACTGCATTAATAGCAATGGTTAAGGGGCAGAGAGAGAAGTGAACATTATAGGCTCAAGTGAAAGCTAAAAGCTACTCGACCACTCAGGTACGACACTTGTGAATTTAGAATTAAAACATCGGTTCACCCTTTCTACATACAAATGTAATATACCTTATTGCAACTGAAATTCACTCAACTTCTCGAATGGCTTCTACTTTTCACTTGAGCTCCGCTCACTCTCTTATGTAAAGCGAAACTCACCGCCAACCGAAGGCCAGAGGACAGAAGGCTCCAGATACAAACAGAGATATAAGCATTCCTCCAGAAATAAACGCTTGGTTGAGCGATACCAGCTGGCCACGGATGGCGGGAGGAGAGGTTTCCGCTATGAAGACGGGCACCGTCATACTAGCAAATCCTGTCACAACCCGTAATATATAATATTCAGCAGGGCACACACATGAATAAGACATATAGCCTAGGTCACACTCCTCATACACTAAACTAGGTGTGCTTGGAAATTGAAATTGATGGTGCCAGAATTCAGAATAAACATGTATATATAATAGAGTTATGTACAGCGCAGTGCAGTGCACTGCCCTGCACTGCAGGGCACTGAAGGACAGTGCAGTGCAGTGCAGTGCAGTGCAGTGCAGTGCAGTGCAGTGCAGTGCAGTGCAGTGCAGTGCAGTGCAGTGCAGTGCAGTGCAGTGCAGTGCAGTACAGTGCAGTGCAGTGCAGTGCCCCTCAAACAGCTCAGGGTAGGTATGAGGGTAGGCATATGGTACTAACAACAAGACTATAGTAACAGCTTAAATGTTTATCAGCTTAAGTTTCTGCTTTATACACAAAAGTTTTCAGTGGCATAAACTACTAGGGCCATCCACATGGGAAGCTAATTCTCCCATTTCCATGTTAACATACCGAGTCAAGCAGGAGTCAAGCACTTAAAGTTAATTTGAAGAAAGTTAACTTGAATCCAACACACGGTTTTAGTGAACTAAATAATGTGCTGGAGTTCTATTAAAGCACTGAGTTACTAATTATAGAACAATGCTAATTCATCATTATACAATGTAATCATATCACAGACAAGTACATGTATATATTATAATATGCACATTATAAACACACTAGATAATAACTGTGCTATCTTTCATATACTGGAAACACCTACCAATTCCTACACCCAGTATAAACCTGCCAATCATGAGTGTAGCCTTGTTATTTGCCGCTGCCAGGACAATGGCACCAACAGTAAACACTATACTAGCCACCAGTGTAGTGGGCTTCCTTCCGATCCTGTCGTTTAGCACTCCTCCAATTATAGCAAAGACTGCGGCAGCACCAACTAAAACAGAACATGTAATGTTTCGTAAAAGATCACAGGTTTATACTATTCTGTAAAAGAGCAGACAAACAAACAAGGAGAATCATTATACTATGTATAAACTATAAGTAGGTTGAAGAAGAAGATATTATGCACAGTGTACTGCTGGGAATCTGTATTAGTCTTCGCAGTAGAATCCTCAATAGCTGTACTAATGGGCTAGAAATGAAGAGTATAATATAAATCACAGCAACGTTGAAATTGCAAATCACCTTTTTTATAATCACAATAGTGAAGCAGGTTAATCCATACTTAGTAATAGCATCATTTGAAGGACAGTTGGAGTTATGAGATATTCTATTAATAGGTATTAAGGCTATGGTAAGGTTCTAGTGATTCCATTCTATTGACATCCCATGAAGGTTATACAAGTGTTAGTGATACCAACACCAACCAGTGACCAGCAGAATACATAGTGGTTATCATTGCCAAACTAGATGCTACAGATGTTTCATATGTGGGTTGGCAAATTTCTCTACAATGCCCTCTATATATGGGATACCATCTACATGTACATGTATAATATATTGAAGTACTAAAATTTGTCTCAAACTAGAATTGAAGTTCATCAATGTCTGCAATACAGACGTTCGCTACCCAAGTGTTTCTACATGAACATCTAATAGTCTCAGTACCTATTCTGAATGTATATAGAGAGATATTTACCTGTGATGCTAACAAACAACTCCTTCTCAAAAGTAGTCAGATGGAATTTATCAGTTATGGGTAAGGTGGCTCCAGCTACCACCCCTGTATCATAGCCAAACAAGAAGCCACCAATAGCCGATAACAGAGAGAGAATGACTACATATATGGGAACACGTTTATATTTCAACTGTGACGCTCCACTGCCATCACTTCTCCCATCCAGCTACAACATCCAAACATGAGGAGGTAGTTACAGGGTAGAATATTATACACAGTACAAATATAAAGATAGACTGCAAATAAAGACTACTACAATACAACAAGTTTGTGTCTATCAATATCACACATGCCTACCGCAAAATTCAACATCTTGGATATTTGCATAAAACGGTTATTGGAATGATGTTGATCTGATGTGCGACTGTAATGCTATTCATACCGAAGTAATTCCATCTGAATCCAGTTCATTTTCTGTGGAATCCAGAAGGGGAATTTCATCATTGGCACACAGGCCTTTAGCCATTGTGCCTCCCATTCTAGAACAAGCAAGAATATCACTTCCATATGATTTCATCATTTCAATTTTACAGTCCATACAGTGCGCATATGTATATACACAACTAGGTAGTACTGGTGTGCAATCTCAGAGCTGTACCAACAAGACCTCCATGCCTGAAACAATGAGTTCCACATTTCGCCGGCTTAGTTAAAGTAGTGGCAGTGAAAATTACCACATATGCTACAAATGACTCACCAATGGTAGAATACAGCTAGGATGACCGGGGCATCATTCGTTATGCTCATTAACTTTCCACCTCTGAGCTTCAACTCCTGCAAAAATTGAAATGGGATTGAACCAGCAAGAATAAAGTAACCATAAAACATCATTCGCTATGAATATGGTATCAATTAAAAATGCATCACCAAAAATTCATTGTTCATCAATCAAATTTTATCAGTGAAAGTCTTCATACAATCTATGAGTATACTTCCATTCCATGTCTTTATAATACAGATGGGTTATTCAAGGGTTCTTGAGGAAGGTCAGGTGACTATAGAGGAGTGTCTAGTGTACAGTAGGTTCAGTAATAAGTCCTGATCACCAGCAAAGCCAAGCTGGTGCAGTGGTTAATGTGTCCAACTACTCTACTCTGCTAGGAGATTAAAAGCCGTAAACCCTCACACTAGTATACCAGTTAGGGAGAGGCTATTCATGAAATAGATTTCTTGCAACGATCATTACACACTATAATGATTATTATCTGATTAGCATTGTTAATAATTATTTATTATAAGTTTATATAGATATAATAAATATTGATAATAATAATAGGTATATTTTAGCGTGACGTTTAGCTACTGCAATTGCTATTAGGCACTAGGAAAAAGGGAAACGTCATTATAAATATTGTTGTCCCATGTCAATACTACATCTCTAATGACAGCAATTATAGCATAGCATTGACATTTCTCGTTATAATAATAATATAATAATATCCGTGGCGCCAAACACAATTCTTTAACATGGCTGCCCAATAGCAGAGCTAATCAAGGGGCCACCATGGCTCCTAGAGCTGGATATTATTACAGTCCGATATGGCATGGAGGGAAAACCTTCTTCGGGTCGAAAACCTCCAAGTCGTTGGCGGGACTCGAACCCACATCCTTGCAGATAACTTACGTCATTGCTGCAAGACCAGAGTGACTAGCGCTAGACCACTCAGCCACCAACACCTATTACCCTGCCATGACTTTGTCTTGAATCCATTACAGTGTGAATTATAGCCTATGTTTTAATTGGTATCAGCTACAATTGTATGCCTTTTTGTGCTACTTTTTCTGGTACCATGTCGGTTTACTTTTTTTGCAAATAATTCGCTTTGGTTTTATATGCAGCAGTTTCTTTTTATGCTCTGATCTGAGGCTGTTTTGTACATAATGTAACTCGGACTCTTTTCTGGTCTGAGACCAACATTTTTGTACATCTGTTAACCTTTTGACCTCAGTCCAGAACTGATTTTCGTATATAAGGAGCACAATTTTGCATTCTTGCTCCAGTCGCTTGTAGACTTTTGATCAATAAAGTACGCTTACTAACTGAACTATACCGTCTTACTATTTCCTGCTAACAGTAGTGCATCAAGCATACTCTCAGGACTTGGGTCCATCTAGGTACAGACCCACAACTGCTACCAGGACCCAAAACTCCTATCCCCCACTACAGCCCTAGGCGCTGCTCTCTACGACCAGGCTTTGCGTGGTCAACTTCCCGGTCTCTCTTCGTTGCCTGTAACTTATTGTTGCAGACTTGAAACGTTAACCAACTTACGAGAAAAATAAGTTTCCCAAGTCACAACTGGAGACTAGCGCTGGAGACTCAAGGTAAACTCAAAGTATAACCCAGCCAAATACTACAAATACAAATAACTACAAATAACTGATATTTCGATTTATTATATAGTTATAACAGCCTATACTATAATCATAATCAGTATGGATTGCTATTATCATTAGATAATGATCTGATGATGATAACAATCATTTTGCAATACAGTTTTCTTCATCAAAGATAACTCAATAAAATTACCAAATAACTGATTATTTAATAAAACATGACAAAATATATATAAAATAAATTAAAATAAAACAATTTCTATCTAAATTTCATAATGATAATAATCATAATCATAATGGATAAATAATTAAAAAACAAGTGCCTCCCCCACCCCCAAAACTCCCGCTACACTATGACTACCGTGATTCACCAATGTAACGAACTTTTCTAGACCAAATTTCTTAAAGCAACAAGCGATCACAATAATGTGAATATGAGAGATGCAAAAATTACAAATTCAATAAAATATTATTGATAATAAAACATTTTGTATTTTGGAAAAGAATATTGTATTCGAAACGGAAACAGATTGCAAACCAATGATCTCGTGAGTCTGCACTTTAGCCTTTGATTCTTACAATAACCTACGCCGGTCTATCTTGTAATATTATTGCTGCTGCAAATTTTAGGATATCGTTCTAATTCTGACCAACAGGTCAATGCTAAAGCTTCACTGGTAACCAAATCTAATTTTTTAAAAAGTTCAACGAACCCGAGCCTCATGGCAAGTTCAACTAATCTAAGCTAGCAGCTTCTGATTATGTCTTGCAAGTTGACACTACGGAATTAACATAAAATGTACAAAAAACAATTGAGTTTTCACGACTTTGCACACATAAGTGTGGTCTGTTTGACAAAATTCAACGAAAAACATCCTATCCTAACCACCGCGCCAACATTAACATAATCACTCATAGTTATTACCGTCATTGTCTCGCTCTTTGGAGAAAAGTTGTCATTTATGATTTTAATAGTAAAAGTTTTGAGTAGTAGGACCGTTACAATAGCATAGTCACAAAATAATTTTGCTTTGCTTGTTTATTTTAGCTTGTGATTTGGCTTATTTTGATGGATAAATGTAGCCCAACTCTCAAGCTGTTTGTGTTGCTAATAGCATCACTGAGTCTAGTATATTGTGACCATTGTGACACTGGCTACTGCTTGCCTGATCCAGAGAATTTCCTTAATGACGTAGTTGGACATCATGCTCGTACTGTAGCTGTTAGCTCTGTATGTGTCAACTCTTCTGAGTACATTAAGTTTCCAGATACTGGTATGTATTGGTATAAGCTAAGCTCTGTGGTAATGTCTTTCTTTGTGCTTTGAACTGTAGATTTGTGAATAAATTAAGACTAGTCCAGTTAAAACTCTTTCGTTGATGATATTTTTTCATTTAGCATCCTCCTTTCAGCATGCAAATGTAACTATACAGTCTATACTATACCAAATCACACAAATTATTCAACATGAATGGAATGCATGCTGTAGGAGACCCTACTCTATACCAATGTCTAACTGAGAGTGTGTCTTCTGCAAATATCTACGATGATGATGATCCTGATTTCTCAACTTATTGGCAATCTGAGAATGCGGTCTCTAGTCTGGGGAGCATAACTGAACAGGTATAGACGTCACAAACATACATTTTACTCTTCAATGTGGGCACAGTTTACATATACACACATAGGTATTTGCTGGATCCTTTTAGGAGCATCAATAACAACATTATAGTAAGTTTAGGAGCCAGGTTTGCATCTTTCTATAGTAAGAAGTGCGTTCATGTTGCTCATTGCCGAAAATTTTATGAATCATCGGCCTATGATTTAGACTGGGCACAGCAGAACATCCTTTGCACATCAACATAAAATGTAAATATAAATGTAAATTTACATTTCTTTCTAAAGAATTGTGGTCTATGTAAGACTTAATGTTCTGCAAAACTATTGGCCAAGTTGCACTCTGACTGAAATTTATGTGGTGAAGACGCCATTATTGTAACTAAGCATTACTTTTACTAAACTATATAGTGGATAGAAGTGAATCTAACAGATGTGTTTGCTATCAGAAGTGTGTTGATAGCATTTACCAGCCCACATGTGAGTGCCAATGAACTTTCAGACGTCAGACCGAAAGCTCTTGTCATTGAGAGGTAAGATATTATTATTCATTCATTTACTTCAGACCCATGCATCTAGCAAAGTTCCCTTATCTGAGGGCACCTATACATAACTTCTCATTTAGTAAGGCAGGTGTGTGCAAACTCATGGTTCCTTCAATTTTCTAATGTCAGTGACATTTCATGTATATTTACTATCAATCACATAACATAAGTTGACTTGTACCTTAGGTGGTTGAACGTGGAGCAGAGGTATTCACCATGGCAATATTACTCTGCAAACTGCTTAGCTTCATTTCCTGATGTGCTCTTTCAACCTATCAACGACCCTCCACAACCGCCCACTACTGTTGTGTGTAAGGAAGTATACTATTCAGGGGATACAACAACAAGGACACTGGGGAAGCCATATCAGTTTGTAAGTGTTTCCATTTACACAAAGCTGTATATGTTAAACTAAATGCCCTTGTGTATATGTACATATATGTATCATAGACACATGCTACTATGCTGCAGGTACAGTACATGCATTGCTATACATCAAGTGCTATGTATACATTACTATACTGCAAGCACTATATATACACTGTTACACTGCAGGTACTGTACAGCCCTTTTGCTGACTTCCGTACGTCTATTATCCGAGACAAGGCGGTGCAGGACTACTATTCCACGTCTGCTATAAGAATAAGACTAGTTGAACCATCTGATCAGACACCACTAGCCAGTTACTACACAGTATCTAACCTACAGATAGAGGGCTCTTGTATATGCTATGGGCATGCTGATAACTGCATGGGGCAGGTAACTCTTTACACAAACAGTAGGATACCACTTTATATCTCTAGGTAGTACATTTACTCTGGAGGTTTTCGTCCCGAAGAAGGTTTTCCCTCTGTGCCATATCGAATTATAATAATATCCAGCTTTAGGAGCCGTGGTGGCCCCTCGACTAGCTCTGCTACTGGGCAGCCACGTTAAAGAATTGTGTTTGGTGCCATGGATATATTAACTGAATGCATTTCTTACTGTCTGCTTATACAGAACAATGCGGCGTGTGAGTGTGTACATAACACTAAAGGAGTCAACTGTGATGAATGTCTACCACTATATAGCAGGGTACCATGGCAGATGGCTACTGATATAGCCAATGCTTCCTGTCTAGGTAAGTACTATGTGTAGAGAACTGTGACCACTCACTGTCATGTGACACTGTCTTGTGGCAGCAAACAGCAAGTTCTGATATTCTGTTTCTATTTCAAGATTCCCAGTATTTATCTTCATATTATATCCAACATACATTGTATATGCATACGTCGGATGTACATGAGGGTTGATTACTCCTGGCAATACCAGCTTACATTGTCCTCTATTTTAGAATGTCAGTGCAATGGAAATGCAGACTCCTGTGTGTTCAATGAAACTATAGGAGAAGTTGTTTGTCTCGGTTGCTATGGAAACTCGTATGGTAACCAATGCCAATATTGTACAGAAGGGTACTATTCTTTAACGCTGGAGGAAGATAAAGTTAACTGTACAGGTATGTATAGGCCTGCACGGTGTTTCGGTTTCAAACGATGTAAACGGTGTGTGAACCCTCAGTGTTACACATCGGCAAATTTTTTATGCACCGAATCGCACCGGCACCGTGCCCAAACGATATATCGATGGTTCGGTGTAGTTCGATGTTATCGAACCGGACCGCTATGCCAGTAGTCATTCAATATTCATGCGGTCTAATATCACGTGTTCTTGTTTACCTCACTTCAAACTAGGTTGCATACCTTCGCTAATCCGTTTCAACATTAACTGCCATCGTGGCTGTGATTGATTATCAATGTTGTGGAGGTAATAATTATTATTAAATTATACTAAATTGATTCATAATTACGTAACTTAGCAGATTCTGGTATATTATATTCTATCGTTTGCATATGATTGCTTTGTTCATGAATAGTGTGCTGAAATAGAGCAGTAGTATACGATCGAATATAATGGATTATATTATTATAAATAATAAAATTAAATTTAAACATACCATTGGATTAATTATTTCTATTATAATTAATCTACTACTAATGTTTAAGTTTGGTTATAGTCGCTTGTAACTAAGAATAGCTACAATGCTTATAATAGTTAATCATTATTAATTATGGCTTTTTAATTTAAAATCGTTGTGTAGTTATGCTTTTGGTAAGCACCAGCTCTTTATTTATTTAAAATAAGCTAATACTAATGTTCAATCAATATTTTGTAGGTAGAATTCATCGGACTGAGCCATCGTAATATCCCATCTGAAGACAAATCTGCTAGATTCAATCGGTGGACACACTGAATTATACCAAATCAGCAATCTATCAAGAAAGCTTGCAAGAAAGATTCCCTACATTATCATTACATCAGATCATATGCAACTATGCTAGCGTTTCTTCTTACTCTTGTGATATGAAGTTAGCCCATGTCATTTTAAATTTGTTATCTTTTTGTGTCAATGGTACGAGTGTGGTGGAAACAATGTTTGCTGTTTTTCTTCTGTAATTTGGTCACAATCAGTAATAAATCTAATAAATTATATGTAGTCGGTTGGGTGTGTGTCCAGCCTCATGTTTTCATATTTAATATATTTATTAAAATTACATAAAATAGGTGAAGTAAGACCCAATGCAACTTAAGACTCACTAGACTACATGGGCAAATACAAAATCTTGGGAGTAGGAGTAAGCACTGATTACTTTCATTAGCCCAATAGCCACTTAAATAAAATAATATACATATACTGGGTTTTAATGAAGCCCTGTCTGCCTGCCATATCTGAAAATAAAATAAACAATGATTGGCATGAACTCATGTTGCAAGAAAGTGTTGAGGATTTTTGTTCCCTTGTATTGAACGGTCATGATGGGACAACTCTATTAGGCGAACTAGCTCCTGGACCAGTTCGATCCGGTATATCGAACCAAAGTTGACACCGTCTAACACCGCTTGAGACTAGGATCAAGGGGTCTGGTGCGGTTCGGTATATCGATCCAAATTTGGCATCGGTTGACACCGAATGAGACTGGGCACAAGAGAACCGGTGTCAACCGGTGTTTGATTACCACCACCCCAAAAACCGAATATCAGTGGGGAGGCAACACCGGTGCAGGCCTAGGTATGTAAGACTTTACACCGACCTACGGAATCTAGTCTAGTGTGGACAACCAACACAATAGTGTAGTCTGACTGATTGTAGTGCAACAAATAAATAACAACTAATGTTGTACTTGATTTATATGTTCTTACAGAATGCCAGTGTGCAGGACTAGGAGTTGTCAGCACAGACCGTGCAGTGTGTAATAGCACCAGTGGCCAGTGTCAATGCAAGCAACATGTGACTGGTAGAACCTGTGACATGTGTCAAAATGGTTTCTGGAATCTCACCAGGGGCAATATAAATGGTTGTCAAGGTAGGCAGGTAGTTTGGGGAGAGATATTTTACTATTAGCATACTACTCTTACACCTATAGTATTAACCTTGATGCATGATGAGGACTGTTAGAAAGAAATTAGTTACAAGAAAATAATACAATTTACTAAAGTATTCAATTTCTATGTTTATTATTCACTTCGCTGTACATTTTAACAATTTATACTTAACCTACGACTACTTTTTAGCCTGTGATCATTGCAACATAGCAGGAACAGAGGCTAGTGTTTGTGATAAATCCACTGGCAAGTGTCTATGTAAAGATAATACCATGGGTGACTCCTGTTCCATCTGTAAGGTATATGAACTGTTACTTACGTGTCTCCCCTCAGTGGTGGTTGATTACTAGTATTTATGTACAGCCTCTTATTAGAAATATTATCATATGGTAACCTTTACATGTATATTTAATATGATATACAATAATATATTCTTGTGTACTTTAATATAGTTTATACTGTTCATTATAGCCTCACACATTCAACCTAACTGACGAGAACTTACAGGGTTGTACTCCATGTGATTGTACTCTTGGAGCCTCCCTAAATGCTTCATGTGAACATAGCCCTAGTGGTCAGTGTGCATGTGTTGACTATATAGGGGGGAGGAGCTGTGACATGCCCTCTGATGGCTTCTTTATTCCAAAAATGGACTACTTGACTTTCCATGTCACTCCTGGCACTCAGGTATGCATGTTACTATTTCATCTGTTGTGTTGAATATACATGTATATACATAACATGTGCATGTACATGTACTACATATTTATATATAATACATACACGTACCTGTACAAGTGTAGCCGAACAAGCTAAAGTTTGTATTAGGTCACTAAAACTTGTATAATTCTGGACTCCCCTAAAAACATGATTCAGATGGTGCAAAATAAAATAACTGTTAGCTATAAACGTGTATGTGTAGTACATGTACATGTATATACATGTATGTAGTACATATATATGTGTAGTACATGTATATGTATAGTACACTTATATGTATAGTACATGTATATGTATAGTGCACGTACATGTATATGTCTATTATAGACATGTAGACTTTGTAATGTAATAGTAATACTTGCTGTAGGTTGTACTTCCTGCTACAATGAACTACACAGTTGTTATTCGCTCTGCCTCACCATCAGCTGGTCGTATATCTACTAGCGAGACTATCAGCTCTCCATGCTTCGGCAAGGAACAACAATTACTTAGTAGTGAGTTTACTATCTAGTCAGTCTATGCTACTCTGTGTTACATAAATACATACAGGTGACTGCACTGTGATCAATATACATATACTTGGTAATGAGCTGTTCATATGTGTCTTCTACTCAAATGGAGCAACATTCAACTGTATGCTTCACCAATTGTATTGCATAAAATATTAGAGTACCATTGCTGTTCTTTAGATTTATCTACGGTGTGTCTGGTTGCTGGGAAGGTTTATGACCTCGAGTTTATAAACACTGTCACACTTACTTTGTTACCTCCAATGCACGAGCTCTATGAGGAATCAACTGAAGCCCAAGACTGTCTACAGCAGGTTATGGCTGACGTAGATCACAGAAGTGACTACTGTATTGCTATAGAATACTCTACTATGGCGGGTGTATATGGAGAAGCCCTAAGTATGCTACCCGTTGCAGTTGTTTGTATTTCATGAAATGTACTACTTATTATATACCTTTAAGGCAGTCATCAGTAGAAGCTTACTATGAACTGTACTTGTATATAATATTACAATATGTTACATACGCTTGAGCTCTACAATGATTATAGAACTTCATGTGGGACTTTGGTGATACCCGTTTGTATTTCCTGTAGAATGCGTATGCGGTGTGGAAGGTGCGATGACCCCTGACCTGTGTGACCCTTACAGTGGACAATGTTACTGTAAGGCCGGTATTACTGGACAGACTTGTGACAGGTGCCTGGACAACCATTACAACAGAACTGAATATGGCTGTGTGGGTATGTCAGAGTGTTTATATATTCAACCTTAGTGTTGAGTCAATCGTAGACATAAATGACAATCAATATAGCTTTTTGTAGTCTTGATTGTGTTAAATTTAAAATTAGGTTATACAATATATATGTGCCATAATGTTAATGTACCTTTACATAGGAAAATATTGGACTGTTGATTATATATCGTGGAGCTTTATTGGACTTACTTGCTACTCTTTATGCTAAGCTTACATCAACGAAATACAATCAATACTTCATCACTCAGTTCAAAATATGATTAAGAGCAGATAACTCCCAAGTAAATTTTGCAATTTTGTAAAAAATATGTAATTATGTATTATAAGACAATTGTTGGAGTAATTTGAATTGTAGATTGTAACTGTCACCCTAATGGTTCAGATGAATTAATGTGTAATGTTGAAACGGGCACCTGTTCATGTCATGACAATGTAGTAGGTGACAAATGTGACAGGTGTCTAGCAGAACATCATGGACTCAATTCAGGTATGTTTTACCAGCATGCTAGTAGTAGTAGTTAGTGCAGTTAGTATTACTACAATAATATTCTCAAAAAATTCACGTTTGAAGGTTTCTTTGAATCACGATGAGCATGTAATTGCGCTTTCACTTTATGCATTTATTTACACTAATAATGATTAGGTTTTCGGGCATAAATTAGATCTTGCTTGTTTTAACTGTGCGGGAAGCTGTTCATTGTGCACTAAGGCTTACATGTACAGTACATCCCCTCTAATTGTACATGTACATTGTATATTACATCTACATGTCTTCTAGTGATAGTATAACACATTCTATTTAACTTATCCCTGCAGGTACTGGTTGCAAACCATGCATGTGTTCCGACTATTCTGTTAGTAAGGAGTGTCATGCAGAAAGTGGGCAGTGCCTGTGTTATTCAGGTGTCACTGGAAGTACCTGCACTCACTGCCAAGATGGGTGAGTTACCATACCTCTGTCTATTTGGTACAGTTAGTTGGCAGCCGTTTTCACCTCTTATAATCCTCGCGTCTAATCTGATTACAGGTACCACTCCCTATCTTCAGATGGTTGTCAACCTTGCAAATGCAACATGATTGGTAGTGTAGCTAATACCTGCTCGCAAGTAGGGGGCACCTGTTCTTGCAAGCCATTGGTTGATGGACATCACTGTGACACTTGTGCCAGTGGTAAGTAAAAAACGGATAGAAAAAATTTCTAATTTAGAGAAACTCACCTGAAAAGTCTTGAAGATATAAACTGCTTATAGGTGGTAGAATCAAAAGCTAGCTTAATATCGTAAAGTAATACGATGTACAATTTAGTGTTAATTGAAGAGTAAACCTGCATGTACATGTATGCGTTTCTGTTTATGTTGGGATAATTTTCAATAATGTAGGTGACACAACACAATGTTCACAAATGAATTGCTGCATTACAGGATTCCACCGACTGTGGGAGTATGACAAGCCATGTAAGATGTGCTACTGTTATGGACATTCCTTCCAGTGCTCTACTCAACCTGGTTGGTATAAGTCGACAATAGGTGACCGGTGGTCGCTGATAGATGGTAGTGTAGTAGCACCTAGGTGGCCAGTCATAGAAGACCAGGGAAATGAACAAGTGGTTTCAACAGAAGTGTATCACATGGAAGATGATTTGTTGTAAGTATACAATGTATAATCAAGGTCGTGAATGTTGTACTGTTGTTAGGCTGGTAACATCTTATCCATGTAATGGTGAGACATGTGGAGCTGTTTATACACATTATACTCCACAATGTTGAATTGTATAATATCAATATAAAGCTGTGAAACCATGAAATCTGTTTGACAGAATGTAATTCATCGTGAGAAATGCAGACTACAGAAGCATACATCATAACTGTTATTGTATTGTCATTGTCGCACTACATTTTACTCATGTGTATTGGTAGAGAAGTTACAAAGCTGACACTGGGTGCTGATGCCAGTCTATTATACTATAGAGCTACGGACAAATATCTGGGAGATAGGAAATCATCTTACTATCAGAATCTCATGTTTAGTATATCATATACATATGGAGGGAGTCGTCTTACCTCTCCCCTTCATAGATACGTAATAGTGAGAGGACAACTACTAGACTATGAATTGTGGTTAGTAGTGCATACCTTATAATGATTGTTATTACTATAGGTTTCACTCATCTAGATCCACTAGAGTGGGAAGGACAGCACTTACCTTGAAACATGTGCATTACACTTTTATTCTTCTTCTACTCCAGCACAGTCAACCGGTCACATTCTAAATGTTACAAGATGTATGGTTTAATGTAAAGTACCAAATACATGTACATCTACTCCTTTTGTAAATGAATAATACTGTCTTTCTCATTATGACATTGTGTATGTGTACAGGTCGTATCCAATAGATCCGCCAAATAACGCGCTTACAGAGTATAGACTGCGGATTTCAGAGGACAACTTTATCAGAAATGATACTCTACGCAGGGCCACCCTTCCTGATATGCTAATACTGCTGAATAATCTTACTGAGATTCTTATTCCTGCTAACTTTGACCAGGTTTGTAACTCCATTAGCTGTGATTTGCGTATTTAGCATGTGACTTGTGTATGTAGCATGTGATTTGTGTATTTAGCATGTGACTTGTGTATTTACTGTGGATAGAGGAGAAGACTATTTCATGTGAACTTATTTTTCATGTCGTTTGGATTGATAATTTAAAGAACATAGGTTTTGTGCTTTTTAGCAGACCTCACTTTATCATGCATTTGTTAGCATGATTGTCTATTTTCTGCAGGAGGAAGGGTCTGTTGGCAGACTCTACTCTGTTGCAGTGGAAACCGGCACTAGAGAACCAATGAATGATGGAGTTGAGTTGAGCAATGTGGAGGTCTGCCAGTGTCCACCAGGATATGAGGTATACATGAGTACTATGTTATTGCACCAACATGTTTAGCAGACATTGTGAATGCGTCTTATATATTTAGTGTCTCAAAGACTTCTGCTCTCCATTTTCACTTTATCGTTCTACGTCTATTCTTAGGGAGAGCAGTGTGAGAGCTGCAGCTTTGGATATCACAGAGAGCCACTTGGATCTGACTCACCTCAGAGCGAGTGTGTGCCGTGTAACTGTAACGGGGAGCCATGTGACTTGTTAACTGGAGAGTGTCAGTGCAGTGACAACACACATGGTGCCCATTGTGACACCTGTACACCGGGTTTCTATGGAGCACCTGCTGAAGGAGGTCAGTCCACAAGTGCCCTGGTATAGTACTCTAATACTCATTTTATAATGACTATAGTGTGAAACATAGTCTATGATATTGTGATAAATTTCAGTAAGCTGTGAAGAGTGTGAGTGCTACAGCATGACTAACAAGAGTTGTAGAATGGAGCCAGATGGACTTCCAACCTGTGTAGCCTGTGATCCTGGCCACTCTGGCAGACTATGTGAGAGTTGCTTGTCTGGTTACTATGGCAACCCACAAATGCTCAATGTAAGTTCCCACACACCCCATATTGTATGAATGAGTATTCCAATCAGAGTAACACATGTTTGCTAATTAGACATAATCGATCTCTCACGCATAAGTACATACATGTAGATGAATTTATAACAGGGTGAGGAAGGACAGTGTAAACCGTGCCAGTGCAATGGACACACTGATCTCTGCAACCAACTTACAGGAGTGTGTACTGAATGTGAAAATAACACTGCTGGAGATCATTGTGAATATTGTGCTGATGGTTTCTATGGCAACAGTGCTGTGGGATGTCAAGGTTGCTATTACATTTGTGTTACAGTAATTCTAAGTTTTGATTGGTTATATATACAATGTATTTATGTTATATGTTATGTGACTTACAATGAAAGATACCTTATCAAAAACAAGTTAAGTTAATTGCTCTCCGTAACCCTGGTAGTATTATGTCATTGATATTTAATGCTGGTAGGTTTCCTAGTTAAACTGAATATTGTGACTGTGAACAATTTTTAATTTGTTTGATTGATTTACAAAACAAATTTTGTGGGTTGGTTAATTGAGCGCATCCAGGTATGGGTAATAATCCTTTCCCTGGGCCTTCTCCCCTATTGATATATTCAATTTTTTCCATGGTTCCAGGTTGCAATTGTTCTGCTACTGGGTATAACACAACCTGTGACTTACTAACTGGTGCTTGCAAGTGCTTGGATGGACTGGATATTCTAGCAAACTGTGGGAGTTGTCTCTCAGGTTACTACTTCTCCCAGCACTCATGTATACTGTTTGCTCTCAGCTCAGACACTGATGGTGCTCAGTGTTCACCCTGTCTGCCCTGTAGCTGTAACACAGAAGGCACTGTAGGTGGGAGTAACACATGTAGCTCGACTACTGGGCAGTGTCCATGTGTGCACGGTGTGGGCGGAGCTGACTGCTCAAGCTGTGCTCACGGATACTATGGGAGTTCTCCCCTCCTGTGTCAGGGTAAGGAAATCCTATATAATATACATGCAGACCGCTTTGCCTGATGACTCCCTGAAAGTAGTAGTAGTAGTTTTGTAGCTCTTTTTATTGAGCTTGCTTAGCACTGATATAGACTTTTACTGTAAGTATAGGCTGGTTGTGTGTGTGCGCATGTGTATGCATTGTGTGTCATTGTGTATGCATTATGTGTCATTGTGCACATGTGTATGCTTGTATGATGGTAAATAAACTTTCCTGATACAGTTTACGGCGTATTTGAAATGTCATGAAAGGATAATACAACGTCATGCAATACATTCAAGTAGGATATCTCTGTAATTCACTCCCAGCGGTAATTACCAAACTGTGTTGGCAAAACATTTCTTCACCTTCCAATGTAACACCAGTCATTGTGTCTCTTATATTAAACCTGTTGTGTTTTACTTTATCTTATAGAATGTGGATGTAATCCAGAAGGTTCCAAACCTAACACAAGTTGTGACACAGTAACAGGACAATGCCAGTGTCTGCATTCCGCTATTCATGGTAGATCGTGTAACCAGTGTCTTAGCAACACACATGGTGAGTCTGCTGCTACTGCACTACATTGATAATCCTGTGCAGTTGTCTTTATAAAGTAACTATGAAAAGAGTTTTCGTTATTATTATATTGTAAAACTGCATCTAAATATTTCAGGGGAATTTCCACTCTGCTCGCTCTGTGGTGATTGCTTTGATGGATGGTACCAAGAGATTAGCCACCTATCTATTCAACTAAACAATTCTATACAGCAACTAAAGACACTACACGCACCATATGGTATGTACTAAATACAAATGTTGTACTATGAAATCATGTATCTGCTACTTCATGCAGAAAATAATTTACGTTCACTATCCCTTCATTAACTCTACCATACAATTATCAGAGACATCTGTTGAGCAGATTGACACTCAAAGCAATGTTATACACAGCTAGTAGTAAGTAGATTATTCCTATGTATGTACTATGGACATAAGTATTTACTAAAAGTGTTAAATAACATATAGCGCATGTTATAATTGAGGACAAGTGCAATATATTATAAAATCGACGATGTGCTTGCTTATTCTATTCATTCATGTGCTTACAGATGGTTTTACAGTGGAACAAGTTCAGCATATTATATCTGCCATACAGCAGAACATCTCACTATCTCAAGAACTGTATCAATCAGCTTACACCACTCTTAATATGACTGAGCGCACCAAGTCTATATTTATACTACTGCATCTTTCATTGGATGAAATATCACAAGCTGTCAATATACTGGCCAATCAGAACAAAGTATTCTCCGATCAATTAAACCATATTTCCAGCAGATACCTGGTAGGGATATTATTATATTATTGGTACAGCATGTATTCATGTACATGTTTGTATTATGTGACTATATGGGGGAGAGATAGCACACTCTACCCTCAGAAATACTATATTGGCCAGCGATATACCATGGTCATCTCAGTTTACCACCTTTGCCACCTTCTGTGATACTTTGGACAGTTTTGTATGTCGCTTATGCTCTCAGACTTCTCACCATTACAATCTGTAGTATACCGTGTGCAGTGCATTGAGATATATCGATATCATTCACCTTCTCTTCCACAGAGAGTGTATACAGTACTCTTTCTCTCTCTTTAGAATTCTACTGAGATGTCACTCCACAGTCTACCTTCTCACATAAAAGACACATCTTCTGCTGGTCAGAAGTTATACACTCAGCTACTACAGCAGGAAGAGAGGTGGAACTCTACAATAGCAAACCTAACAACAAATCAGCACACTCACCAAGTCATCATGGCAGCTGTCACTGGCGGTATGACAGTCTATCAGTCTATGATATTACTTTTGCAGCATGTACATGTATATAGCTATCTTCCCAAGGATAACAAAGAGTCATTAACATGTTGTAGTTGGAGTCAGTTAGTGTCTTCAATTAGAATTAAACACTTCGAAGTGAGTCAATTTCAGGCTAACATTTGACAGCCAATAGCAATGTAGGTATTATATGTTTACAAGTACACAGTTACCTTTGAATAAAAGGTGAGTGAGACAACTCCAAATTGCTAATGCATTTTGATGGGGAGGTGGATAGTCTTTGAAGGGTTGGTGTCATAAGTAAGTTGTTATCCTCTGTGAACCCCTTTTCTCTCCTAGTCCTTTTGTTGTTACACATGTGGTACCAGTGGTGCATGTTGCTTCTGTTGATAGCGATGGAAAAGATCAACTCTACCAGTGTGGACTTTGATGATAAAGAGAATTATTTTGTTTTTATACTTTTGAGGAACCTACAGAATGTATCAGCTCAGCTCCTTACCCATAATGCCACACTTCACATACTCGATAGTGTCCTGGGTGAGTAGAGGGCATAATTTAGTACATCCATATCAAGTAATCTTTGTCTTGTTTATTCTTAAGATTAGCGATATTCCACAAATTTCTAGGTTTTCCTATAATTTGGTTTCTAGTACATGTGAATCTTAAAATGCAGCTATAACATAACTCTACCAAGTAGTGCATCAAGGTTTGTGATGTTTTAAATATCGTGTCGTGTCTAATGCTGTAATTAAATAGCATTTGTTTGTAGAGGGAGATAGTGCATACCTTAACGATGTCTCAGAGACCGTAGCATCTCTAAGAAATAAATTCCTTTCACCAAGGGAGGCAACTCTACATTACTATAAGCTAGCAGTATCTCAGCAGACGGATGTTAGTTCTCTCTCAGCATCAGCACTCACCACCAAGCAAGGAGTACAGCATCTACTCTCTGCTATAAATATCTACATGGTATGTTACTTGATCTCAAATGCAATCTCACCTACAATCTAACACATCAGTTATCTTTCTGTTTCTGAAGTCTTGAAAGTCACCCCCTGGTTTATGATGCTGGTTATTAAAGATGAATATACTTATTGTAGGATCAGATAAGCTCACTAAAATCTAAACTTGATAGTCAACGTGAAAGACTGGACATGACAGACTCCTCCCTGCTAGACATCAGTGCAGTTCTAGAGAGGGTAAAAGAACTCAGTGATAACATTACGTCTGCTAGAAGTGTGCCTAGTCTGCAGCAGATAGGTTGGTAGCAGCTGCAGAACAACTCATTAATTGTCAATATGGCATATTTTCATGTTGTCATATTATAACCTGTGATTGTGTTTAGGTATTGTGGTTGGGGTCCCTGTCATTATATAATATAGAAGACAGCTTATCCTGCTCGGATTATTAATGAAGAACTATGGCTATGTTGCAATTATTTGAGCTAAACAACAAGTAATAATTTCACTGTTGTTATCTGCTTGCATCTTTGCAGAGAGTTTGTTAGACTCCATTAAAGAGAACTGGTTGGAAGAAGTTCAAGTTGAGATCTACACAGATAAGGTGGAAGAGTTGTACACAGTAGCTGATGAGTATATGGCTGATGTAATGCAGTCAGAGTAAGTGTTTACTTAGTAGTACAGTGTGGTAATCATAGGTGACAGTCAGAGTAAGTGTTTACTTAGTAGTACAGTGTGGTAATCATAGGTGACAGTCAGAGTAAGTGTTTACTTAGTAGTACAGTGTGGTAATCATAGCTGACAGTCAGAGTAAGTGTTTACTTAGTAGTACAGTGTGGTAATCATAGGTGACAGTCAGAGTCAGTGTTTACTTAGTAGTACAGTGTGGTAATCATAGGTGACAGTGACATCAGCTGTAGTAATAGGTGATAGAGGCAGTAGTAGCAATAGTACTAGTAGGTGATAGTAGCAGTAGCTGTAGCTACAAAAATCCACTACGATCAGCAATGTTTGACGTGAGTTTCATACCAAATACTTGAACAAGTGAAGCTGGGGCAATTTTTTAGTTAGAAAGTTGCATGGTCAGTTATGTTTTCACTGAGGGATTGTAAACGAAAACAAGTTGGTTGTTCATTAGCCAATGATTGGCGATTGAATTGAATCACATGGGAATGCTAACACAGTTAGATGCTTTGCATACCATTTGATTGTGTTTTAGAGAAGAAGTTTCCAGAAATGTAGAACTGGTGCAGTCTGCAGAGAGAGATCTGGTTGGAGCTGGTTTACTTGTTAACAAAAGCAAAAGTATGGTGGATGAAGAAATTCTGTCTCTTCAAACGACTTTCAATACGGCCATGTTCAAGGTATGTTAGGTTTAGTAACACTCAGATTCAAGCAACCTGGATTATTTATTCTACATGTATGTACAGTTGCATTGTATGTGCCAACACATTGGACTGATTTTTTAATGTGAGAAGCTCATATCTGTATCGTACAAACAAGTGCTTAAGGAGCACCAGCATCGACCAACACTCTATTGCGAGTATGTTTCTATTTTAGACAAACACTTCTCTGATAGATAAGTCCCGTGTGACAACACAAATAATTGACCAACTAACCTTGTTTAGACGATTAACCAATCAGGTGAACGAATGTTCCGCTAACTCTACAGATGAGTTGCCTTCTCTTAATATCAGCACGTCTGCTATGGAACAGTTAGCTGCACAGAATGAACAAGTGAGTCAATTAATTGTTTATCGTTTGGCCTATGAACTATTTATAATATACACATGTGTATGTATATTTGTTGAGAGGGGAAACAGCAACCAAACTTATGCATTGCTATTAAGCTATTATTAGAGTCAAAGAAGACATTTACCTGTCTTGCTCTCATGTGACTAACTACCTTTAGCTACACTGCAGCATAATATACAATGGGTGTTCTTATGTAGACTTTGGCCGATCTTGCATCAAATAGAGCTCAGATGTTCCAAAGACTGCAGATGCAAACTGGGTCAGTTCAAAGGTCACAGATTATGGTGGATCAGGCGAAGACGGGTCAAGAAGAACTCGATCATGAAATTACTCAACGTCATCAGCAACTCGCAAGTATGTATTGCATGTTGATGCACGTTAATTGCTTACAGTAATCTTCTTTTGTTCAGATATAAAATGGCAACATGATGCGATGTTGGTCAGGTTTAGAATGATAAGTTTTTCAGCGATGAATTAGTGTACATGTATTTCCATCTATAATTTGCAATTGTCTGTGTGTTACATACTTCAACGCTGAAATAATACACTAAGTACGCAAGTGTCACAATTAGCTAGGGCTACAAGCTGAGTATCCATCTTTCCCCCTCTATGAACTGATATACTAGTACAATGTCATGTAATATCTGTTCCTAGTAGCACCTACCATAATATAATTTACAATGTTCATAATGTGTTTAGTAATTAACGTTGACTAGCCATTCGACTAGTCATTAGGCTGTTGCACTGATGAATTATAAACTCATATAAAATAATTACATAGAGCTGCTGGGTGAGTACAGGGAGAACCAGCAGAGACTGGAGACTCTAGAACGGCAGATAGAGGCTGCTGAAAGTCGTCTGGAAACCGTCATAGACTCATATAGTGATTCTGCTGCTGCAATACATGGCGATTGTCAACCGTGATGGGAGCTGTCAGATGAGACTAAGAATACAGTGTATGAATAAGCGATTCCTAGTGATACTAGTTATGCAACAGAATCATGCATCCCTCACATTATGCCACTATACAGCATCATTTACCTATAATATAGTACTACAGTATATTTATCACTTATTTATCCCTTTGAAAGAACTAGCATAGGTTGCATGTTATTATTTAACTCTAGTTGTTATTATATTATGCTGTTTAATTATGAAAGTTTAGGATTAGGTTTAGCTATTTAGTGCATAGTGATGTAATATTGCAGTGTCTCACTCAGTTCTATAGTGTAGTAGTTGCCAGTGTTTTTGATTTTTAATTTACACATTTATAAATTATGAGTATTACAAGGTTTATGTCTCCTTCTTTTTCGAGTTGTTTTGTTGTGCAATGTTTTCACACCTATTCGTTTATACCATTATTTCTTTACTCAAGGCTCACCTTTTTGTGGGCATTTTTATTTCAATGAATCTCTACATTGTGACATTAATCAAAATAATCTCTGCTGCAACTTTTGTTGTTTTTCGTACAAAATTTATACCCAACTGCCATGTTTAATTTCTACGTTCTATTATATTACTGTGACTTTGAAATACATGTAAAACAATGAAAGAGGTACTTATATTATTATAATAGACCTGCACATACTGTACATTCATACATACTCTGCCAGAGCTATAATACTACAATCTAGCACCAAACAGTAAAATGAGATGAATACTGGAGAACTATTCAACAATATAGAAAGCGTTGAATGAGACAAATAAGTAGGTGAAATATAAAAAAAAACATCTGATAGTATGTATGCTAGTACATTGCATTAGGTATAATATTACATGTACTAACTAGAGGACTACTTGCCCATAAAGTGAAACAATAACTCCAAAAAAAACACTCAAATGAATAAATAATACATTTAGAATACAAGTAAAACAAACTTCTGGTTATATTTTGATAAACATCTAAGAGAATGAAGGAGGGAGCTGACGAAAAACAGCTGATGACAAGAAAAGTGTAAAAGTAGATAGTATATGGAATGATGTGAAGACAGCCTAGGCCCTAGAGTAATCATTTGAAAGTCTATCATTGAACTCGCAGTCTAAAATTGGCCAAGTTAGAACAACAGTAAGAATATAAGGTCAATCAACTCTTTTCAGCAGATACTCTCTGTCTAATACGGGAACTTCGGCGGGGAGGTGTGAATGCTTCGGCCGAGGCGTTAGTACTATTATTATACCTAAGAGGTGATCTAACTTCCCTGCCATCGGATGCCAAGAGATTACTACTACCACTGCTTACATCACAAGCTGGAGATTTGTATATATAAATACACTTGTCTATTGAAGCCTTGGGTCTCCACCAGTCTAGAAATCTGTTGAACGCCATCACCATAACTAGAATAATGATAACTACCTTACTAAACACCAATCCGATGGACCACAGCCTACAAAATACATAGTCCCACATGTAAGATAGGAAGAAATAATATGATACAGAACTGCAATGACCAGAGTCCTTATTAGCTGTAGCCAGAATATTGAATTCATCAACAACTACACACTAATTCTCTCACACTACAGTGCACATGAAAGGATGTTACAGTGATAGCTGGAGTCTTCTCCAAACCCATACATTATTAGAACATATTATTCTAGCTGGATTCGATATATAGAAATGCTATATAGGCAAACTCTCCAGTTTGGTGCAAGGCGAGCTGTACATAGGCTTTGACACCGGCAGAAATTGTCAAACCTGGTACAGAGTAATGCAATGCAAGCCACTACACAACATCCACTCACTTGTTCATTCTATCTTTAGGAGTTATGACATCCTGTTTACTGATGTTACCGTAAACTATCTCAGTTCGTCGAGCAATATCACTCCACGTATAGATGTCTTTAATCTTGTTATGAAAGTCCCAAGGTGAAGGTCCTCTTCCTTCCTGCTGGTCAACTATCGCCTCTTCCAAGCAAGCAGCAAGTGCTAAAACATTCATACCAGTAAAATTATCAAATGAATTGACTAACAAAATGACTTGCTAGAAAGAAACTAATATATTGGCTAATTCTTTAACTACAAGCCAGTATTAGTCAGTATGCATGCACATTGCCTACCACACCTTAACATGCCACAACATGGAAAGTATACACTTAGAGCCAAAGCAAGGAAACTAGCAAGAGAGATCTGGGTCTGTGCACTTGTGTAGAAAGGAATTCACAAACTAGGCACAAAATTCAGATACCAGAAAAGTGTACAGCAATGGGTATGAAGAGCTGACATTTATTAACTACTGCATATCTCTAAACACATGCATAATGGTGATATATTGTTATACATACACTCAGGGTTAGGGAGGGCGAGTTTGACCATGTCAGGAGGTAAGACCTCAGGCACCCCTCCTACATTAGTGGTGACTACCTTTAGTCCACAGGAAGCTGCTTCTACTATGGTTATACAGAATGACTCAGTCAGTGAAGTGTTCACAAATATGTGTCCCTTAACCATAACCTGTCCAACACAACGATGTGTAGTAGAGAGAGTGTGTATAATGAGTGACAATGTGAAGGTAGTTGGTCACCCGGTAGTACATACAATGACTCATACAAACATCACTGTAGGAGTACATACAATGACTCATACAAACATCACTGTAGGAGTACATACAGTGACTAATACAAACATCACTGTAGGAGTACATACAATGACTAATACAAACATCACTGTAGGAGTACATACAATGACTCATACAAACATCACTGTAGGAGTACATACAATGACTTATACAAACATCACTGCAGGAGTACATACAATGACTAATACAAACATCACTGTAGGAGTACATACAATGACTCATACAAACATCACTGTCGGGGTACATACAATGACTAATACAAACATCACTGTAGGAGTACATACAATGACTTATACAAACATCACTGCAGGAGTACATACAATGACTCATACAAACATCACTGTAGGGGTACATACAATGACTAATACAAACATCACTGTAGGAGTACATACAATGACTTATACAAACATCACTGCAGAAGTACATACAATGACTCATACAAACATCACTGTAGGAGTACATACAATGACTCATACAAACATCACTGTAGGAGTACATACAATGACTCAAACAAACATCACTGTCGGAGTACATACAATGACTCAAGCAAACATCACTGTGGGAGACGAACCTCTCTGACGTTCTCATGCTTCACCATACCAAGTAGTTTGACTCTGCTGTGTAGACTGTGCTGCTCTCTAATCTGCTCCAGTAGAACTCTCTTGTCGCCATCTCCACCTACAAGAGTCGTCAGCAAGTGATACGAGAGAGTCCATGGTACACCAGCAAGCGATACTAGAGAGACCATGGAAAATCATCAAGTGACACTAGAGAGACCATGAAAAAAATAGTACACTTCAAAAACTCTAAAGGGTTGGTGATATAACATAAATTTATAATGCATTTGCCTGACAGTGTAGTAGATCAATGGTGAAGAGGAGTATGTATTCACCTATAAGGAACTCCACCTGGGGATACTTCTCACAGATGTATGGAATGATATCAGCTAAGAGATCAGTACCACGTCTATACACCAATCTACTCATCACCACTATTACAACTACAAAATGATATAAACATCATGAATCACACCCAAAACTAACACATGTAAGTATATTTGTGGCACATCATGCTATACTATGCTACGCTATGTTATACTATTATCATTCTCACAAGAACCTATGCTTATATTGAGTATATTACAATTTTTAAAATGATAAAAATTCAATAAAGTCCGAGCAAGTCTTTATTGTTTGTTGATTTCACAAACAATTCAGAAATATTCGGAACATTTTATGCCACAGGATGACTCACAAAAACCATGATACATTCTGGTTTAGGGTAGGCCTATATGTGCAGTTTACCTTTGTCTTCACTACGTGACTCAGGGTGTGGCTGAAACTGTGAAGCATCAATGGCGTTAGGTATGACTGAGACATGCTTTGGATGGCGATCTGACCTCAATACTGTATTCTCTCGTCTGAATGTCAGAGAAATATTCCCATTGTACAGAGTATAAATGAATGAAGACCAAGAAAAGATAGTCCACATAAATATGCCATCAAAAATCAACACCTACACCAGAAACAAGTTATTACTTACGCAGTGTTTGAGACACAAATAGTATGATTAATACTATTGAGTGAGAACTTGAGTACATTATTTGTAAGAATTGAGCTAAGATCAGCAAATCCAAAGAGAGAGTGGTCTGTAAAAACAGATCTGACTCGGAGTACTGCAGCGTGATACAATGCCTCATGAGCCAGTGTCGAGAATGACTGCAAACATTCACAAAATGAAAGGATAAGATCACCAGAACATTTCACTTTCATATAAAATGTGTAGGTCTAATTATATGCCAAAGGTAATCGAATATTACAACAATCGAATATTACAACGACTACATATACATATATATATACAATACATACATATACATTTACTTACAGAGTGTCCATGTATGATGTCTATCTCTTCTCTTATAACAATCTCTCTGATTAGTGGGAACGACCCAAATATTGTTGGAAATATGCATTGCTTATAGAATGCTCTTAATGGGAGATAGTACACCTAAAGTATAGCAGACACAATGAAAGATTATCATCCAGCCAATAATCACAAGACTGATATCGGAAGCACAATAGTATGAAAAGTTAGAGAAAATAACCTGACTGTTGTGTTACTTTGATTAGCAAGGGCCTGCAGCAACAATGCAGGTAGAAAAATGATTCTTCAAACATAACCTGTCTTATTTTGGTATGGGACTGGAATATGCAGTAGTAAATACCGTGGCCGATTTCTGCCACACAATGTGAAACTAAATTGCAATTTACATGATACTGAATCCTAAAATGAATAAAATAAAAATTAAATTCACCTGAAATAAAATAAATCATGTGAAACTAAACTGAAAGTTAAATAAAATATGAAGTTCATATGAAACTGAAAGTGAACTCACATGAAACCAAATTGCAATTCACCTGAAATGAAAATTGGGGGTGTTACTCATAACAACAAAACGAAACTGCATTTAGTACATGAGTGGTGTGACAGGAAATAGTCCATTATTTTGGTATTTTTAATTGCATTTTGGTGTTTACTTTAGATGCAAATAATAAAAGTATAATATGTATTTCATCAACCTACTTGTAGGAAGGCGAATATTAGTAACAACACGCTTTTATGAGAGTATTTACAGTATTTTTAATAAAAAATAAGTATTACATTTTGATAGTCTCGAAAAAAATAATAACATTTTATCAAAAATATTTACAATTTGTTTAGAGTTTTTGTGATTTAATGATAAATTTTGCTGTAAAATTACAAAATCACTATTAATATTACATTAAAACTATTACAAAATATTCATTCATTCATTCATTCATACTCTCAAGTCTTGATCTTATTAGTACTGCAAGAGTATTACTAGCTGCTACATTTGTTAATTTGGTGCTAATTCCTTTATTTTGAGTATTTCAATAATAATGTGAAAATATAAAAATCAATGGACTAAATTGATGACATTTGCTATACCAAATTATTAATGATACCCAATAATCTCAAAGACGCAAGTGCATCTCTACGCCAAGATGGAGGTGTAGTTTCGTTTTGCCACAATAAGTAACGCCCCCATAAATTTTGTTTCATGTGAATTGGCATTTTGGTTTCAGGCGTTTTTCGTTTTCGTTTCATGTGAGTTCACTTTCAGTTTCATATGAACTTCATATTTTATTTAACTTTCAGTTTAGTTTCACATGATTTATTTTATTTCAGGTGAATTTAATTTTTATTTCATTTATTTTAGGATTCAGTATCATGTAAATCGCAATTTAGTTTTACACTGTGTGGCAGAAATCGGCCACGGTAAGTAAATGCTCAATTGATGCTTACCTTCAATTGACCATCCAGGTGTCTAATACCAGTTCGATTACCATAAGAGTGGGTGACAACCACAACTTTGTGTCCTCTATTTATTAAACATTGTGACAATTGGTAAATATGGCTCTCAACCCCTCCGATATTTGGGTAAAAGAAATCGCAGACCATGCTACAAGAAATAAATGTTATACATTTTTAAACATGTCATACTGACATGTTTGCTTGGCAGTCAAATTATTATAAATCCAGGTGATATAAGACATAACTACGATGCAACATACAAATTTAGCTGTGTGTCTGTGTATCTGCTTGCCTAATATCTTCATGAAAGCAGAGCGGTTGTACTCAAGTATACCCAAGTCTAGGCATAAGCACGTGGTATTTACCTGCACTCACTATTCCAAATACTGTATAGTTTGTATTGCAGGCAGTAAATACAATAAAATAGGCCAATACATGTAAACCTACATCCTTAATCATAAAACTATAGCCTCTAGGTCACTTAGTTCATAAAAATAACAGACACTGAGACAGGGCTGTTAGTAATAAGTATGTTTTGTTTGTAGCCACTGCTACCAAAGATACAATTGAGGATTTACTTACCAAATATTGTAAGGCATTGTGAGATTATAATTCCGTATTGATTTCAATTGTATTATAAAATAATGATTATGATAAATAATTATTTATTCATAATTTTAACTACTACGGCTATCACCGCATTTTCATTGCAGTTCTATTGTAGACTGACTATGAAAAGCCTATATATTACTTCAAAAAAAACCAATTTCGTGTAGAAAAATATTCATCTGATAAAATGTTTGACTGTCTTTTACATAGGACTTTAAGGTCTTTCATCAATTAAAACGTATTTCATTAGCTTTCCTCTTCCATCTTCTTTTTTTAACCGGATACCATAGAGTTACAGTAGCGTCAAAAATGGAGCGGCTAATTATAACCGTCCACTAAACCCCTTTTCTATTGGACTAGATCTTTGTCTTCCCGGTAGATGCACCAATAATGAAACGTGTAGCTACTACCAAGATTAGCAGATGGAAAATTGGAATTTCCAAACAGAGTTGCTCTACAAGTCTATGCATCATTCATTTGATTTTGTATTATTTTATAATAACATAATAATTGCCAATTTACCAATTATTATTATATCATCTTTAATCATAAACTGTTATGAAGGAAATTGTTAAAAGATTAGTAAAATGAGAAAGTTTTATGCTTTTTGTTGTATACTAAAGGCTATCTATTAAGTGGCTCACTCAATTTTAATTGACAATTTAATTGAAGCAAAGTAATGAAACAAAATTGTTAAATGGATTTAGCAATTTCTCACTGGAAGAACTCAAAGGGTTGTTGTTAAGGTCACATACTGTAAACTTCTAAAGTTACATCAGGAGTTCCACAGCGGTCAGTACTGGGCCCAGTAACTTGAATTCTTCTACTTTTTATCAACGACATTTCTGACACACTAAACAACTGTAAGATATGCAATAGCTTACAGGACCATGAAAAACCCTTATGATTGGACTCAATTTTAAAGTAACATAGTGGGGGTAGCAGAAGAGGCTGGTAGAAATTTCGTGGGATTTAGTGTCAACAAAATAATATAATATTGTGGTTTGAATTCTGCTAATACATTTTCATTTATTTGACAAAATGAATTACAGCTTATTTTTCCACAACAATTCCTTGATGTCTCCTAACTGTTTCGCAATATCATTATAAGGTGTTGGTGGCCAAGTGGTCTACGCTAGTCACTCTGGTCTTGCAGCAATGATGCAAGTTATCTGCAAGGACGTGGGTTCGAGTCCCGCCAATGACCTGGAGGTTTTCGTCCCGAAGAAGGTTTTCCCTCTGTGCCATTTCGAACTATAATAATATTCAGCTCTAGGAGCCGTGGTGGCCCCTCGACTAGCTCTGCTATTGGGCAGCCACGTTAAAGAATTGTGTTTGGCGCCACGGATATTATTATTATTATTATTATTATTATTGTCATGTTGATTTCCTCAGCTCTGCAGCCGGTGTGAGTTGGTGTCTGGTTAGAACCCCTAACCTGAGACATCCAACACTTTCCTCAGTATAGTTGCCGTTCCTAGTAGAGCAGAAAATTGAATCCTGTCTACTTCTTTCCGCTGTACATCAATCATCCCCAGATATTCTTCTAACTTCACCACTGCTCCAAGTGCTCCTACGACAACAGGGATCACATTTACAGATGTTTCCCAAAGTCTCTGTAACTCTCTCGCCAAATCTTGATATTTCTCAACTTTTTCTCTTTCCTTCTCTTCTACTCTAGCATCCCCAGGCACTGCGATGTCAATAATCCACGTGTGGTCCATATCCTTGTCTTTCACGACGATGTCTGGTTTGCGGGCTTGTATCACATGATCAGTCTGAATGTTGAAGTCCCACAAAATCTTTGCTTTGTCATTCTCTGTCACTTTTTCTGTATTATGTTCATACCAGTTCTTAGCATGCGGAAGTTCATATCTCCTGCACAGATTCCAATGCACTAATTGTGCGACCTTGTCATGTCTCTTTTTATAATCTGTTTGAGCCATCTTAGAACACTCGCTTAGAATGTGAAAAACTGTTTCATTTCTTTCATTACACATTCTGCACAGAGGTGTTCCAGATTGCTTTTCTATATTCACTTTTCTCCATCGTGTTGGTAATGCCTGGTCTTGTGCTGCTGTGATCAGTCCTTCGGTCTCTTTTTTCATATATCCATTTTTCATCCACTTATATGTCTTCTTTCTGTCTGTCTTGTCTGCTATTTTTGTATACTGTCCGTGTAGTGCCTTCTCTTTCCATTCCTTCTCGCTGGTTTCTCTTTGACTGTCCTGGTATTCTCTTTTCGTTTTCTCCTTCATCAATTATTATTATTATTATTATTATTATTATTATTATTATTATTATTATTATTATTATTATTATTATTACTACTATTAATACTATAAAGTTGCTGTCAAAAAATTAAGTAACAATAACAATGTATTTTAGCACAAAGTTTCAATATTATAGTTTGAACACATGTTTAGGTCCTTAGCAGCGTATGCCACCAGATCTGTTAGTAATTCGTTGTCCCAGGTCTGTACTTAAAATTTTTATAACTTACATCATAGTTGTATTCATCGCACCTAAATAGAATTACAATTCTAACCTTTATTACTCCAATGAGGGGTCTAAGGAACTACATGTAGAACTAGAATCTATAGAATTGTACATGTAGCTGTGATAATTATGAGGAAGTTGTCCTCTGCTGTTTAGGATCATGTAAGAGGTGACAACCCCTTTCTTAGGAATGTATACCATAATAATATAAGAGTTTAATTTATATTCAAATCATATCAGACAGTAGCGTCTACATAATTTAGAAATCTAATTATAGAATGCTTAATAACAGTCTCTGTATAGCCGCTCCATAATAGATGGAGGAATGAGAGTGAAGAAATGTGTAAAACTGTTGCATTCAATTGCCAATGTAGGCCTAATATTTTTATTCTGTCTGTGTGTGTAAGTCTAGTGGTGACAGCATCAGTAAATACATATGGTACGGTAATATCATTTAGCAAAAGGCACGGGAACTGAAACAACATATACGTATTTATATAATCTCTTATCCATTTTATAACAAGAGCTCTGTTATCAGCTCACAACAAATAACCAGTAAAGCATGTAGAGTATATGAATACCAATCACCTATCATAATTATGCTAATCATAAAAATAATACAGTGTAAACAAAGTATACTTTTGGTTTGGAACTCTATGAAACTACAGTAACAGTTATGTGTAATATTCAGCTATAATATTATTTCTGCTGTATCCTATCAATTTCCTCAGTGCTCTATGTGGAGCACTGTAGGAGCAATATATCTTTTTGTCTAAAAGTATTTGCAGTGTACTTGGTCCAAAGCAAATATCTAGCCCCATAAGCTGGTACTACCATTTAGCATTACTATTGATTTACTCGAATCATATAATGCAAGTAATGGGATTGAGTATAATTACTAAATCGCTGCAAGCAATGGTCAGGATGCATCATATAAGCAAGCAGACTATAAGTTATATGAACTCAAGCCAATGCTATTTGCTACACTGACTACATTATCTGTCTGTATTGATGATGCTGACAGACCAACAATTATAAACATGTACACCATAGAGGCAGTTGCTTAGTGGATATCATATAGCAGAGTTGACTTCTTAATAAATAAGATCTGAAAGATAACTGGAGGCAGGAATGGTTGAAGCAAGTGTTCAAAAGGCTGAACGATACCCTTTACTTGGACATGCATCATGGGTATAGATTTATAATACTGTTATAAATGTCAACATGAGTACATATCAAGTGTGGTAACAGCTTTTTGTTAGATTTGTACTATTATTTATTATGACAATCTCTTGCAGCTCTTACAGAATATGCTAGAGGTCAATGAAAAAATCAATCGTTTTTGCCACTAGTTGAGATGCGAGCTTGTGTTATGATAAGTGATTGTCGTTGTATTATATTGTTTTGTAAACTTATAGATCAGTGACAAATTACAATACAAGTCATAGCTCTTCTATTTATTAATATTATCTACGATTTATTGATGAATAGAAGTAAATATCTTATGCCTGATATTCGCTTGGCTAGTATTCACAATGCAATCTGTAATGCTGCCGTTAGCAGTAGATAATTCTCTCCTACTGCTGATTCTACTGATCACTTCTGAGGGTGTTCACTGTGCCCTGTCGTCGTGCAGGCTGTCTATCCTAAATTACATTTGAGTGTGTCTCATTGCTCTTTGTGTTTCTCTGGATTATTCTCTGTTACTATTGGATTATTGTCATTAAATTCTGGATCATCAGTGATAAGCTCTACACCAAAACTATCTATGACTATGATGAATCACATTGTAAGTATTGCGTAAATTCTACACTGACACATCCTAACAGATGTTATACATTACATGTACAATAATATATGTATATGAGGAACATTATGGCAAATTGATAGTAGCAATAATCCTATTTTACATGATTTTGTTTGTATTGACTTGACAAGGATGCACTGGTAAACACCAAGCAGCATTGGTAATTTGAGGTTGTCTTAGCCATGTGAAACCTGTAGAAATACATGCACATTTAATCACTTGGAGCTAACTCTCTTCTCTAATTAAACTCTATTGAAAGTGAAATTAGATGATAATTAAGCAAACATAATACTGATAGTTATGTAGGTTTCCAGCTGCAAGTAATCTGGTGATATGCAATGTATAAGAATTGCATACTAATACATAGTGTACGACTGAAGATAGTTTGCTTGTTGGGTATCATTCCAATTTGGGTTGAAGAGCATCCATGTACAATGTATTTGCAGCAAATTTTTATTTTGCCATAGTAGGTCTACTTTCCTAAAATAATTGTCACTGTTAATAGGACAAACAATGTTTCTGATAAATAATTAGTTTTGCTGACAATTTGGAAATGTGATTAGATATATTTGTATTTATTATGATATTCCTTCATGAACACAAGGGAAGGGCATAATCTAATCTAATCTATAACAGTATCCTTAGATGATGCATTTATGATTATTACCTTAGACATTGTGAATAAAAATAATAAACAATTATTATATAAAATGTACTAACAGGTGTTGTATTTATGCCAGTATACCTAAGCTAACCTGTGGTATAGTCAATCAATACATGATTGAACATAACTTTTCTTATTTTACCTTGTGTGAAACTGATATGATACTCCCATACAGTAAACTCTTTCATTACTTGCTGTGCCTATATGTCTACTAACTAATAACGCTATTGATTATTCATTGTAGGTTTGCAGGTCTATTTTTCATACTGTTCTATACATACAGGTAGTTGAATCATTTGACTGAGAGATTGTATTCAGATTTGCTAGCTGTACTGTTGGAGGTAGCTTGTGTTTCATTATGCCCATGTCAGTAGGTGTATGTATTAGTCTAGGTGTCCAGGATGTTGATCTAGTACATGTATATGTAGATATGCACATCTCCTACAGGTCTATGCATACCGTCTGAACGACTGAGATGGTTCTAGCATATAATGATGTAGGTAATAATGAGGTACATGTACATCAATTCAACAGATGTCATGGCCTACATTAATATGTTGATTGGTGGATAGATTTGAAGTTATCTCTCAATGAGATAGTATAATATATCAGCCATATTAATCATAGATGTATTATGAGGTATTATGATAGAGGTACGATAGAGGTACATAGAGGTACATAGAGGATTATGAAGACTTCTTAATACAGTTGGGCAATGTCTAATTATGTGGAATCAATTTCTCTCATACTGTATTCATGTTATACTGTAGGATTCTGTGGAGTCAAACGGCAGTCATGGCTCTACTCCCCACCATCCTACCACAGTCCACCATCCTAACACAGCCCACTATCCTAACACAGCCCACCATCCTACCACAGCCCACCATCCTAACACAGCACACCATGCTGCCACAGCATTCCATGCTACCACAGCTATGCCCACTGAAACTTCTCACGTAGCCCATGTACCCCAGGTACACAGACCCGTCTCTCAGCCACTCAGAGATGAAAGGCAGAATAGAACAGACGAAGAATGGCAAGCACTGGAGGCTCTAGGAAACGCCAAGGTACCCATTTCAAACTTTCAATGAGGGTATCCACCCAGTGGTTACATGTTCACACATCAACGTAACACCTGGTGGTTACATGTTCACACATCAACGTAACACCCAGTGGTTACATGTTCACACATCAACGTAACACCTGGTGGTTACATGTTCACACATCAACGTAACACTCAGTGGTTACATGTTCACACATCAACGTAATTGTCTTCTCTAACTTTCCACCCCATGAACTATCCACACCTGCATTGTAGCATGGTTTTTCTTACCCCAGACTAATGTTGATATTCCATATTATATTAGCACAATTATAATAGAACATAGCCTATTTGATAGGCCTACCTACCCCATACATATAAAACACACTTTATATATTATATAGCTACAGCCTACTCTAAAGTTTAGAAATCGTTGGCCCTGTACAAACAACAGATGGGTTGCCTTGGTAACTGACGTAGTTACGAAGAGCTGCACAGTCTGATGTAGCCTTAGCAATCGCTTACAGGCCTCAACTATTTTATTTTATATTTGGCATGTTGAGATCAAGGTCTATGGAATACACAGCTCAATGGTATCAGTTGATATCCATGTAAGAGATCAATAAATATGCCTTAGAACGAATGCACTATGATAATTACAACGTAGGCCTGCAATGTGACAAGAGGAGGGAAGGTTAGGTCCCGAGTTGTATTGATTTGACTTTCAATATAATCATCTCATAAATTCATGTACGCCAAAAACTCTGTGGTAGGATTATATAAAGTAATTGAATGTTCCTAAAATTTTGGACGAAACGATATAGACAAGTGGCAGCACATCGTTTCAGAATGGAATAACATTCTACGCGACATAATACATCATAGATAATACATAGGTAATAGGTAATACAACATAGATAGGGTGGTTGTATATCTGATAATGTGCTAGGGAAATCATAGGGACCAAGTCTAATGAAAAGTAGGGAGAAATAACAAAATATATTTCATACATCTAGGAATTTGACAGAAGCAGATACGATAATAATATAAGCTGTACCATACAAATAATAAACAACAGCACAGTACTATAATGAAAGTGCATGACTACTGCAGTGAATGCATGTATTGTAATTATGTATCATACAATATTATTGTAAGTTACATATTATACAATATATAGGAGAGAGGCTGCTGGAACCAAAGGGGATAAGTTTCCATATATTTACTCTGTATGCAAGTGATATATTAGATTATGCTACTATTTCTGTTTCACATGATACATAGCACATGGTAGGAGGGGAGAGTTACCACGTATCCCAATGAGTTATGTTAGCTACTCAGTTAAGCAAAGGTTTCTCAGTAACTCAATTAACTGTTATTGAGTTAGGTTCATGCTAATAACATGTATTAGTTTACTTGTTAGCTAATATTATTCAATTAATTGCTAGCAAACACTCCCATGGTGACATCCTAGCTTCTATTACAGTAGTGTTCATATAATCCAATTACTCTCAATACAGTATAATATTTATATAGAAATGTCAACTCTATTTCATAGTACAGTGCAGCAGATGCTATTCAAACATTATTAAAGTCCATGTAGATATATAATCTTATATACATGTATAGTATTATATACTGCACATAGGTACACACATGTACATGTACATTATGTTCAAGCCATTGATTTAGCTCCAACATTGCCAATGGATAGTAATATGAGTAAAGTACAGCATACCAAGCCATATACCACCATAGCTGTACACAGTATCATGTACATGTGTGCATGGTTACTACAGTGTATACTACCACATACACTATCCTCAAAATATTACAAGCGAGTTGTCAAAATTCTACTGTACTACTGTACTACTGTATGTAGCTAGGAGCATATAACATAACAGAGCCTAGTAATCCCGTGGTTACCAATAGACCTTTGCAGTCACAAAAGAATCAGTAGCATTATAGAGTACAGATATAGGCTGCTGCTGCTGCCGCCTGTGCGCTGTTATTTGTCAAATGTTGGCATTTATGCAGCATATATGAACATTAATATATCATATAGTACAACACAACCTGCAGGCTGGATCACTGCATACCTGCATAGGCCTAGTATAGGCAACAGGTATTCAGGTCTAGTATGTGTATGTCAGCATTGTCTAAAAATTGTATCTGCTCTGGACTACAAGACTAAATGCTGTCAATCAATAATACATTGTATACTGTTCTTACAAGTGCTACTGTTACACATGTATATTTAACAACTAGTGGTTCCACATTATACACAACGTTACAAATGTGATGTATTGCACATGTGTGACTTCTGAGGCAGCGCGCAACACAATGAAATAGTATATGTAGTAATATACATGTATAGTATATGTAGTAATATATAGTATACATAGTAATATATAGTGTACATAGTAATATATAGTATACATAACAATATATAGTATACGTAGTAATATATAGTATACATAGTAACATATTGCATCGAAGCATACATGCATGTGCATGTGTAGGCCTACTATATAATTACATGTATGTGCAATGTATATATAGCGCACATAGTGTACATATAGTAATATATAGGCCTACAATTGTACATTATAAGTAAGTCTCTATAACATCATTCCAGGTCAAACCAGTGGCGTTTGCTGTACGAACCAACATCTCATATGATGGATCATTGGAGGATGACTCCCCTGTCAAAGGTCACTATGTAAGCTTTGGCCCTAAGGAATTCCTCCACATCAAAGAGGTAAGTGTGTAGGTACATATTATACAATAGTGTGTGTAAGTACATATACAATAGTGTGTGTAAGTACATGTACAACAGTATGACGGCTTAGGTACATGACTGTGCAACAGTGTTACTGTAGGTACATATACAATAGTGTGACAGTGTAGGTAGATGTACCACAGTGTGACAGTGTAGGTACGTGTACATTTTACATAGAAGTACAATAATGACTG
This sequence comes from Bugulina stolonifera, assembly GCA_935421135.1. Taxonomy (NCBI): domain Eukaryota; kingdom Metazoa; phylum Bryozoa; class Gymnolaemata; order Cheilostomatida; family Bugulidae; genus Bugulina; species Bugulina stolonifera. The sequence continues at coordinate 24,384,291 of OW285189.1, read as the reverse complement.
GTGGATTGGACGTCTGGTGAAGGAAGACTGTGATGTTGGGTTTGTTCCCAGCCCAGCAAAGTTTGAGAAGCTACAGAAAGCCGTCCCTAACAACCTCAGCAGTGGAGCACAGAACTTGCAAGCAGGTGCGTATAATAGCTATACCATGATACATTGCCTCTAACCTCCGAACATGTACCATATAATAGCTATACCATGATCTCTAAGCTCCGAACATGTACCATAAATATACATGTATATATCAGTTGATGAAACAACTTTTAGCTTTTGCAAATTTTTAAACCGACCTGTAGGAATCTTCATTTTTACATTTCAAATTTTGAATGGTGTATAACTACATGCCTGCAACCATGTCTACTCCATATGTGCATTTGTTTGTACTAACACTAGTATACCATATATCCCATTATGTATATTATCTCAATGTTACAATGTGTTATGTATATTTCAGGCACATCTTTAGACTCCAACGATACTGGTAATGGTGTGCCAGTCTCAGACCAGACAACCACCACACCCAGACCAGCACAGCAGAGCATTAAACCATCTGGCAAGGACTGGGAGGCTGGCAAGAGATCTGGCTTCTTTAAGAAGGTATCGTAACCAGCTGATATGTACTATATCATCACTAGCTGACGTGTACTCTATCATAACTAGCTGACGTGTAGTCTGTCATAACTAGCTGACGTGTAGTCTGTCATAACTAACTGACGTGTAGTCTATCATAGCTAGCTGACATGTAGTCTATCATAACTAGCTGACGCGTAGTCTATCATAGCTAGCTGACATGGAGTCTATCATAACTAGCTGGAATGTAGTCTATCATAGCTAGCTGACATGGAGTCTATCATAACTAGCTGGAATGCAGTCTATCATAACTAGCTAACATGAAGTCTATCATAACTAGCTGACATGTAGTCTATCATAACTAGCTGACATGTAGTCTATCATAACTAGCTGACGTGTAGTCTGTCATAACTAGCTGACATGGAGTCTATCATAACTAGCTGACGTGTAGTCTATCATAACTAGCTGACATGGAGTCTATCATAACTAGCTGACGTGTAGTCTATCATAACTAGCTGACATGTAGTCTGTCATAACTAGCTGACGTGTAGTCTGTCATAACTAACTGACATGTAGTCTATCATAACTAGCTGACGTGTAGTCTATCATAACTAGCTGACGTGTAGTCTATCATAGCTAGCTGACATAGAGTCTGTCATAACTAACTGACGTGTAGTCTGTCATAACTAACTGACGTGTAGTCTATCATAACTAGCTGACGTGTAGTCTTTTCTCCAGCTACTGCTACTGACCTCTTTCAGTTCTGTCGGAATAGACAATCATGTACATGTAAATACTGAATATCATAGCTGTGGCTGCATGATATCGGTTAGCTATGCAGGTAGTCAACCAGTGATGTAACATTTGTATGTAGGCTGTCATTATCCCACCTTACGACGTGGTGCCGTCGATGAGGCCCGTCATTATGTGCGGTCCTGCACTCAAAGGCTATGAGGTCACCGATATGATGCAGAAGCCCATCTTTGACTTCTTAAAAAAGAGATTTGGTAATAGGATAGTAGTGACCCGTGTTACTGCAGACATAGCCATGGCTAAGAGGTCCGTGCTAAATAATCCAACTAAACGTGCAATAGTGGAGAGGTCCGGTAACAGAGGCAGTCTGGGTGAGTCATGTTAAAAGATTCTCCGTGTGTTAGTGTGCTTTGTGCATGAATAGGCTGCCGGGTATGTAGCTATACTCATAGAGGAGATAAATTATTAATTTGAACCATAGATAAACCATGTCTAGTCTTACTACCTGTTAGACTGCTAGTTATGCTCAACTGTATTCACTCTGTAGGTCAGGTTGACTGAACGGTGAACCCCATGTTAATCAGCATGTAGTAGACCTTCCAGATGTTGTAGACATGAAATCATGGGATTATTACAGTTTACAAATTCACTTGTATAGAAAATAAATTAGTTAACCAGAGTGCCAAACAGTGCCTGTAGTAAACTATATTTACATGTATGTACTTCATATACTATCTAAAATAAGTACTGTGTGTACATGTATATATGTAAAGATTTATCTACGCTGGGCGGATTCTGGCAAAAACACCACCGGTTTGGCTGGCACAGTTTTTAAATGGGCGGTAACGATTTTACATCATGCCGGTGAACCAGTTTTATCATGTCTGCGGCCACAGACCTTTCGAAAGCCGCTGATACATGATTGGCCAATGCATGGAAAGTGCATATTTTTTGCTCGAAATTGAGCTGTCCAACTCTGTTATTATCTTATCAAACACATTACTTTTTTCACTGAACATGGCTTTAATAGTTAAATAATAGTAACTAAAAGAAAATATTCTACAACTTTAAAATAAAAGCTACAATCACATTCTCGTGAATAAGTTGATTTAATATTTTGTTTCAGAAAAAAGTAATTATATTTTATTGAATTAAACTTTATATTTCAATTCCATGATGCAAATATACAATGTAATGACACTCAATACCACATACACCAGAAAATGTTTACACTGACTACTATGCTAGTGATTGTCATCCCACACCCACAAGTTTGTGAGATGTCATCATGTTGGCAGTTGAAAATTTTTTTGTTCAATTGGTAGTTGACTTGCATTCAACAAGATAAGCCTGTGCATAAACTTTAAACACAATTCCTATTGACCACACATCATGTTGTTTAGCAACATATTGGGTAATTTCTAGCAAAACGTTGGATTAGAAATTGTTCGCTTCCCAGCGTGGCGCATCTCCGACAGTGGGATGATTCTGTGTTTGCCTCGAATGCTTTATCACGGAATCGGCATAGCAATCTGTCTCAGTGTAGATGGAAGTTAAAAGCTGTGATACTATGGTTTTATTTCCATGTGTGTAACTCGGCACAATGAACATTTAGTTATCCCAAAGCTTTATGGAACCACACGCTGCAATATGCTGTGTGCTTGGACCAGCAAGGTACTACAGTACTAACTTAGCACATCTACATAATACATGTATATACATGCACATTGTATACCTGTCACGGTTTACAGCGGAAGTACAAGGAGAGCTAGAGAGGATATTTGAGTTGGCACGATCTCTTCAGCTAGTCGTACTTGACTGCGACACTATCAACCATCCAGCTCAGGTCATCAAGACATCTCTGGCACCGATAATCGTACACCTCAAGATATCTTCAGCTAAGGTAACCTACATGTACCTCTCTGTTAAGTCGTTGGCGTACATATATTAGATTTCTACCGTATCCAATGGTGAATTCAAAGCTATCTTATACTTCATTAGCATAGTATTTTCTGTGGGTGAAGGGATTGAACCCAAAGATGCCTATTTGGTATACCATTAATAGTTATGGTTATATTATTATCTTAGAATTCTCTGGCTAGAAATTCCAAGCGGTAGTTGTGTAACTTTACTGCAATAAGAGTATACACGTACATGTAGAAGCACACCTACTGTAACAGTCATGCTGATGCATTGCATAAATATGCATGTACATATCCAACTTGTTGTGTTGAGGGTAGAACAGTAGGAAATACGTTTACTTCAGCAAATCTTGACTTCGGATTTTAACTTTCATCCAAACATACATGTAGAAATGTACTATAAGCTTCCACTTCATCTAAGTTATATTATATTGTCTAAATCTTATAATTACACATAATACTCTTGTGTAAAACTAGATTGTCTATGTATATACATGTACTGTAAGTATGCTTGCCTCAGAGGAATACAGGGTAGAGGTCATTGACGTTGTACTATTCACATGTTTGCTAAAGTGGTGGAAGTAGACCAGTCCCCCTGGGAGTGTGTGTATAATAAGTAGTATACATGTAAATGTACATGAGTATGTGTATGCCAGCTCTGGTGAGTATTAGGTGTACATGTACATACATGTGATATACTGACTACAGTTATTTACGTTATGCTATGTTGCCATTATTATAGGTAATGCAGCGACTAATACGGAACAGAGGTAGAAGACAAGTTCGTAACATGAATGTACAGCTTGTGGCTACTGAGAAGTTAAACACATGTCCCCCTGTAAGTATATGTGTACATGTCCCCCTGTAAGTATATGTGTACATGTCCCCCTGTAAGTATATGTGTACATGTCTCCCTGTAAGTATATGTGTACATGTCCCCCTGTAAGTATATGTGTACATGTCCCCCTGTAAGTATATGTGTACATGTCCCCCTGTAAGTATATGTGTACATGTCCCCCTGTAAGTATATGTGTACATGTCCCCCTGTAAGTATATGTGTACATGTAAGTATAGGTATGTAAGTATAGGTATGTACATGTATATCCCTTCTGTAAAGTATATAATTATGTACATGTACATTCAAGTTCCTCTGTCAGTAAATATGTGTTCAGTGTGCAAGAGGGCACAGTAGACTGCTGGAAAAGTCGACTCATGATAATATATGGATATGAAGAGATGAAATAACTCCAAACGGTTATTTTAAATCGATTGTCCTACACATGAGTAACTCCTTAGCTTGCAGGTATTCAGGTACTGTGTGTGTTGTGTATAGACATAGTTACACAGTGTAGCCATTAGCACATGTGATATTGTAGGATATGATTGACGTAGTACTTGATGAGAATCAGCTGGAGGACGCGTGTGAACACTTAGCTGAGTACCTAGAGGCGTACTACAGAGCAGCACACCCTAATGCTGCCCACCACTACCCTCACCCACAGTCCTACCTCAACGGGAACCTGGGCCAGATGCTACCCAACCACTTACACTCAGCGCAGGGACAAACTAACGGAATAAACCCTACATTAATGGGAGCTGGGTTGACCCAGCCTCACCAACAGTACGGTACAATAGGCACACCTACTAGCGCCCAGCCAGCTACCATGGGCTCCACTTACCATGCTGGAAATACACCACACAATGCAGCAATGGGTCAGCATACAGACAATATAAACTCACATTACAGCAGCACATATGGTCAGCAAGGCAGCATTAGTAATAACAGAGACTTGCCAGCTAGTAATTCCTACAGTCAGCAGGAGAGTTATGGTACTATGCATGCACAAGACCACCACCCCTACCATGATATACACCCCACCCCATTTACCCCTGTGGAACACCCCGAGATTATACAGCACCATCCGCATCCTCACCATAGAACTGATGTTAATGCCTTCGGCCAGCCACGTAAGTACAGTGATTATGAGCTAGAGCACCCGGATGTAGCCGTTCGAGAAAGGTTCTCACATAACAGAGGGACTCACCATACACCTCAGACTCATAGAGATCCCAGAGACAGCTCTAACTTGCACAATTGGGATGAACATGAGCCTGTAGGAGTACACAACTACCAGCCATCCCAGAGACACCCGGGCATGGATAGGTCACAGGGCTATAATTTGGATGAGCGTGACTCAAACCACTACAGGTCAGCGGACCATCACTACAGGTCAGCGGACCACCGCTACAGAGAGGATGATATGTATGATGAGGGGGCTGATAGCCCCCACCATGACTATCATGGCCGCCAGCGTGACTATGATGACTATTATAATGATGCTCATGCAAGGAGTTCAAATAATTTCAACCAATCACATCATTACGGTGATGAGGAAGATTATCCTCCAAGACATCACATTCGTAGAGGTAGTATAGAGATATAGTCAACCTCTATCACATACTACCAACACCGCACTGCTTGTAACATATAGCATGATTACTCCATTATTTTGTGTATACTGTGTACTGCATATTCATGTATAATTTTTGGCATACGTGATACACAACTTGACTCCACACTGTTGAAGAATGGGGAAAATTGATTTATATTTAGTTGACTTTTTCTCTTCATTGTCAGAAACTGCATAGAGCATAATCAGCGTGTTAATAATTAATGTTATTATGTGAATTATTGATAGTATGGTTGAGCTTAATGTGTGTACAACTCACATCCCTTCAACCTGGTATACCTAACTGCACATTATACTAAACATAGTCATACTAGTTTATGCAAGGGATTGATGATTATTATTATGAACTACATGTATAATATTGTGACACACAGTAATATTAGTAGTGAGTGCTAAAATGCTATTTCTAACAGCTATTACATTATATTACTATGTGTTTGTAATCTTGAAGCAGTAATAATTATTAAAGCACATATCATAGACCTAGTACAGACAGTATAGCACCTACATAAATTATATGTGTGCGTACAAGACAGAAAATTATACGGTTTTCCATCTTTAAACAATACAAGACAGTTTATAACAGGAAAACAATATACATTTACATGTATATTATTACATATTGATGGAATATAGAGCATCTAAACTATGTTATAGTCAAACAGAGTATAATTTATACACAATGTGCATTAAACAAGTTGGAAGAGGACAACTCTAGATATACAAGTGTTATAGTTTGCAGCTATAAGTTGTAGACGTATTATTAGCCTGTTGCACAATAACTCATTAATTAGGATTTACTGGAGTGGGTTGTATTTGACTCAATCCAGTAAATACGTGGATTTATATAATAAACCTGTATGTCAGCCCGATTATAATACAGGTGGGCCAATACCCACCCTACTAAAATATACACCAACATTGTTCTAGATGCTTTCTAGCTTGTTGGTGCTGATCTACATTAAAAATAGACAGAGTGTTAGGATTACATGTACATTATGAGCTGTTATATGTAGTACATGCCCATTACATTGTTCAGTATCTGTATCTCCTCAAGTGCAGACCCCCTTCACTTAGATCTCTCTCCCAGATGGCTCCTACATGAGCACCAGGGCTCTGCTCATTGCCCGTGGACCCATCATCTACTACAACCAAAATAGTATGCTAGGTATATATATATTTCAGTCATGATATACTATGTACATACATTATGCTAAGTGATCAGCAGTTTCATATTGTTCTTCTACAATCAGCTACTAACTACGACATTATAGCCATAGAGTTAGACGTTTTCCCCATTTCCTTTTGTAAGCTATTGATTTCAATTTAAAGTTGTCCTCTCTCAATGAGAGAGAACAACTTTAAATTAGAATTAACAGCTCTATACCTTCACTCCAGTTTGACATGGACTAACTTTACAAGTAATGCAGATTAATAAAGGTATGAGATGTACTATATAATGCACACAATAATCTCGAATACATACAAAGCATATGTACTGTGTACACTGTTATATGCTCCGCATACCATAATAACAAATTTCGTATGTCTGTGACTTGGCAATATCAATCATAGGAGTATATGAGACGAACATTATTACCTTTAGATGACCTGCAACAGCACAGATTCGATGATGCACCTTTCTGTTGTTTTCTTTCCCTTTCTTTCCTGTTGGACTTGTCTTTGCTAATCCTTTGGCCATATGCTGAAACAAACCTGGTTATACATGTATACAGTATGCCTCTGTATTTGATGATACTTTTGTTGATGGCATATTCTCAGATATGATTCAAAATATTACCACAGAATTAAAGTCATATAATGTAGGTTTTGCCCAATTATATATACCATGGGTACTATATATTATAAATATATCTATTATGATGTATATACACAAGACTGTACATCATCAAAATAATGTTGGGGGAATAAACAATTTTCACCTGGTGTAATTGTTATAATTGTTTTACATGGTATTTAGTAGCATACCATACACACCTCCAAGTTTGTCAGACCTATCTGACTTATCTGGTGAGCTGGAGTTAGCCTGAGATTGAGCAGAGGCCGAGCTGGTACATGGTTTACAGCAACAGCTATTGCAATTAGAGGAGCATTTAAAGCAACTTGTATCATGGCAGCAGTTTCTGAGACAGCCCAGTCTCCACACAAGCCAGCCTGGACGCCAGAAGCACCAGTAGACCAGCATAAGAGTACATAGTAGAGCTAACAGTATCCACAGCCACAACAGGTTCACTGCAGCTACAAACCAATTGTACAGTGATAGAAGACAGAGGCATAGTAGTAAGTTCAGTACAATGGTGAGAACTGGAAAATATTAACTGATCTGTCAAGAGAAAACTAAACAAGAAGAAGTAATTCCACATTTTACATAATGTGTACTATTGTATATTTTATATGTAGTCCTACACTCTTGAATCTGTGTGCACATATACTGTAGTTACAATGAACATGATCCCTTTAAGAGTGTATATATCAGTTTTATTCAGACTTATGAGTGTATATTTGTAACAATCTAATGTTGTATTGCATGGTTCTGTAAAACAAATGCTTTCCAAAAGATGTAGTACTGCAGTTCACAAGTACATGTAGTATACAAGTAGTATACATACAAATACAATGCAATATGTATGTACATGTATATGGGGAGGTGCTCACAAAGTGCCAGACACTCACTTTTCTTGGGAGTCTTGTCCTTGCCCCCACAGTAAGATGGTTCACCTACATAGTTATCAGAGTAGTCACCACAGTTATCTGCCAGGTATCCATCACATTTCAGCTGCGAGGAGAGACACTTGTGCTCGTTCTCACAGTAGAACTGCTTACCATTGTTCTCCTCTCCATCCTGGTCACAGTTTCCTGTCAATACATTTCAGTTCTGAGCCAAATACGTATCTAGCATGATGTTAGTTACAATAATCAGAGCACTATAACAGCATATATTATGTTATACGACAGGAGAGGATTCACATTCCTAATCCTTAGCTCCAATCTTGTGAACTCCTTTACAGTAATGCTTTGTAGGTTCCAGCCTTCAGCACTAAAGAAACTTCCAATTGTAGCATGTCTGCTCAAACTAACTGATCTCTTTGGAACATGTATATGGAACTACTATCTACTACTAGTTACTACACACTACAACCCATATAGTTATGTTATATCTACAAGTCATGCATGTAGTCCGTTGCTCACCAACAATGAAGGCCGTGATATCAATGGTAAAATTAGTACCACATGTAGATACACTAGGATCCTTAGTACTTGTAATAGAAATAGTGCTGGTCATCATTTCTAAAAATAAATATTATTTGAATTGGAATATGCTTACATACTGTGTAGTATATACATGTATATGTACATAGAATCATGGTGAATGAATCCTCAATTCATACAAAAATTCAAACCTGCTGTCGAAGTGTCTTGTAGAGTGGTTCCTGCATTGTTTGTAGATGTGGCCATGTTTTTATGAGCTGGTTGTTTGCTTGTACCTGTAGCGGTGGTTGTGCCGTTACCAGTGGTGGTTGTGCCGTTACCAGTGATGGTCGTGCCGTTGCCAGTGGTTGTGGTCATGTTCAATGGAGAGGTAGTGGTGAGCAGAGCAGATTTGAGCACAAGACGCAATGTTACTGATTTATAGTGGGCAGGTGCCTCTAGGTATCCAATAGCTGAGGTCCCACAGAATGTACCCATAAGCATCATGGGCTCATCATGGCTACCTCCTCCATAGAACACCTGATAAGTGGAAGATCTGTTACACTTAGAAGTTATCTTCTCCTAGCATTAAGAACCAATATTAGGGACCATCACATTTATTAGCCTCGATTCCAAACTCTCCAACAGGCCATGCGAATAGGGCAAGGTTTTTGGGGGTCTTAAAGCCCAGGCTAGCATCTCACCTGAATGTAGGCATTAGTATTGTTGCAACTTCCAATTCCATTAGTGGAGTTGTCCCGACATGTGAATGGGTTTTCTATATTATAGTGGCTGCTTCTACTCTTTATAGAAATCATTCTTGGTAGATCATCGGTGAACGTTGGTCTGCAAATAGACGAGTGTTAGTAGCCCAAGTTAAAGCTTCCTGGACAGTATGATTCTTGAGTTATTCAGCTTTACTTTCAAAGAGCTCAGCGTACAGGTTAACAAACATACTTGGCCACCATATAAGTTCACTGTAGGCTCAGCAGTGGCACAAAGAAAGACTGATAAAACTGAAAAAATTCACTGCACACCGTGACTGTGATAATAATAAAAGCTACTGACTACTGTTAGTACAATTATGTACATTGTATGATGCATGTTATAGAGTGTAGACAACTCTAGAACCTTGTAAAGGTGATGAGACAGTCAACGTCTGTAGAAGGTACATGGAACTCTCCTTCTTCCAAATCTGTTCTGTCCGTTAATCTCACAGTAAGAGAGTGCAGAGGCTTGATAACTGTGTTACAAGAGCTGCCCAGGAAAAATGCTGTAAGATACAATAGAGAAGTTACATCAGTCTAGATTCATATGATCATAATTATACAACATGCAGTTGCAATGATTGGCAATATTAACACTGTACTATTTTAATATACAATGTGGGTATGGAGGGCTATGAGACTATTATGATGCCAACCGCTAGCAATGCATAGCGTGTTTCAATCATGCTAGTAATTTTCTTCTAAAAGGTGCAGGACAATTGGACGTTTTACTGGCAGATGTTCTCAGTTGAACTTAATTAAGCCTCCAGACAAAAAATTAAAATGTGAAATTGGCTCCAGATGATTAAAATGGTGTGTAGGCTTTGCCAACTTTAAAAGGGGCAGCCTATTTAAGTCTCCAATCTGTAATTCTTCAGTGCAGCATGACAGACTTCTGCAAACTTACTCTTAGTCTTTATAATGCACAATATAACAACTATGGGAAACCGCATGTTCAATGAAGGTCTACAACAAGCACATGATACAGACGACACCCTTGCTACTATAACTCATAATTACCCTTGGATATAAAATAATGTTTTTAGATCAGCAATAAGTTTTTTGTATGATTTATACTACCTTTATCAATATCCGTTGCATGAATTAATAGACTCAGTGTAGATATTAAGGTGGCAGCTATAACCTGCATGCTAAAAAGAGAAGTCACCACCATGACAGCTTTCTATCCTTGCAGTTTGTGTCATTAGATGACCAGAGTGGTCAGCTGGTTGTGGGCAGCTTAACAACCACACATGTTGAAAGCACTTGTCTATTCATAAACCTGACGACAGCCTATTACAAATAACTTTAATTAACTGTAGAGGCACCACCTTTGTGTTAAAATATTCTATTTGTGAATTTCTCATGTTTATTCAGGCTGACATTGCTATTATTATTAACTACTGCCTACTTGATGCTTTTATATTTTGATCTTCAAGTTTCTTTTTCCACATATTCTATCATGTTAACACTACGTTTTCAAAGCAGATGGAAGGAAAATACTATTCTACTAGAGCAAAATAATTAAACTGCATTCCCTCTCACCGAATAAAATATATTAGAACTAGATTGTACATGTAAATGTAGTTGTAGCAGTGTTTATTTGAAGCCACCAAATGACTGCATATAATAATTTATAGAAATACAGGAAGGACTGAAAATGTGTTAGTCTTTACATTCAGGTACACAATTAATAATAATTTATAATAAATACAATATAATCAAAATACAAGTAATTGCTCAAATTCTGCCACTAGTGCACTTACAGGTCTTTAGCAATTTACCTTTCATTTAGGTATTGCTATGAACTGAGTGCAAACCCCAAAACAGCAATTTGGCAAGTCAAGTTGGGAACGAGTCTAGAGCAAACTGGCAAAGACTTGCAGGTAACACTTACATGTTATACATAACTACTGATAGTATCCAGTTCAAAGCATATATCCCTTGACTGTTATTGTAGGTCAACAATCAGGCTTTAGATCTTACAGACTAGAGAAAGTAAAGTATGTCAAAAAGACTGAGTATTCCCACCTCTGAGATAATGCAAGTATAAGCAATTGTTTGGTAATCTTAGATACTGCTAGCACTACCGTGTGAACGTGAATTGTAACTGCTACTATCTTTACAATATTGGTAGCGCTAAAAAGAGGCAGAGAAGAGGCCAGTCATCTACATTGTATGTACAAGCAATACTAAAAAGCATGAAATTAGAAATTGATATTATATGCATTATTTTTGTAACAAGATAATAATATTATTATAACATAGCAGTTATTTACTGACTGTCGGTTTCCAAATGTGAATAAATAGAATAAACCGGTTGAAAGGTGAAACTAAGCCAATTAAAAAGCAGAACAAAAAATGCGACTGGCCAAAAGGTTACCAATATTCTGAGAGTTAGGCTACATGAACACTTCCCTAAACCGTATGTTAGTCTTTGGATACCTGGAACATGAGCACTCTCAGGTTGATGACACGGTGAGAGAGGATTCTGTTACACTCTATAGAGTCCTCTACTAGCAGTCTGCGACTGGGGGCTTCAGTTGCCTCCCCAGTAAATTCGTGCCTGTATATAGCAGGCTTTATCTTATAGTTAGAGTGAGGACCTCTTAGTACCAGGTAATGCACATCTATTGGGTTATTTGAACGGCTCTTTAGTACGAGAGTATAGTTAATGTTTCTCTCAGACACCAATGCAGGGTCCTTGACCTCCTCACTTATTGATGCTTTCAGTACCCACTGACAACCAAGAGCTGAAAATCTGGCCGATTCATAAAATAACCTGGTGACAAAGTCGTCGGTTCGGTAAGGTTTCAGTTGTGGGTCTACAACATGAAGCACTCTCAAGCCAATGCATCACGTCAAACATAACGTCCGTCGTATAACTCAAACATTGCAGTTGCAAAATGAAATTCATTTTTGGGATTGTGTCACAGCACAGGAAGAAGCTAGAACCATCTATCAAGGAATCTATGGTTCTAATTACTAGGCTGTATGAATACTCATCCCAAACGTTTCAAAAAACCTACCAATGTTCAACTAATAAAACACATAAAGTTAGCAACAGGACATTGTGGTGAAAGTTTACCTGACTGCGCAATTTTCTGGAATGAGAGGAGATCAAAGATATTTCTAAAGAGAGTCAAATCCCCATAGTTCTTAGCATCAATAGCTGTTATGGCATCCATAAGCTCACTTCCTGGTTTGGTCGGGTGCGAACATTCACCTTCATGTGCCTGTAGCTCGTGAAACGGCCCTTTCCATGAGCAGCCTATTCTCTCATATCTGCACGCAATGATCCTACAGAGGAAGGGGAATTAGTGGATATAGTGCATACTAAAAACATAATACAATTATGTAATATATACTCAATATACCCACTTGCATTATATCATATACAATGTGACTACATATGTAACATTATTCCATAGGTACTCAAACAATAGTTAGACTTTAGAAGATGAATTTCTCTGTCTATAATTTTATGGAGTATCAAAAGGCAACAGATATGAAAACATACCTTTCCTTGCACACAGCATTCTGGTGGTGCTCAATCTGATTTCTGGGAAACTTGGTTTGACAGAATACACATTCAGTTGGCAGTTCACTAAGTGCTTTCTCTACAGCCAGGTTCCTCACACAGCTCGTCTCCCGGATGTCACATCGGCAGTTTGGACACGTGGCATTCTCGTCTCGCAACCGACTATCAGCAATCAGATGGGCGTGGCACCCAGCACACATGAGGTGTCCATTCATGCACTGCAATAAGTTGAAATTCGTTAACTTTTTTTTGAGCTTTCAGAAATATACATGTACATGTACATAAAGGAGTTGCACATTATTTGATAATTGTGTCCCCTTGGAAATTAGCTACATCCAAGGGAAAACAACTTCAAACTTTTGCTGCTATTGTAGAAGTCTGCAACTATGCATTTACCTGCTATACAGGGTAGCATGTGACACATGGAGACTATAATATAGTATCATAGTAAACATGGAGTCTTCAAATGAATAATAATTATAATTCAGCTCCTTTTACTAAATAAATGGTCCAGACTGCCAAGGTTATAATAAAACTTTTGTAAACTAGTAGGAGTCCACGCCTTCTGTTTTACAGTTTCCAATTTCCAACATACCCACCACAATACCAAGCTTTGAACTAAACATTTGGAACTCGACTCTAGCAAACTGCTGCCATACCTCATGCACCAAGTGTGATATATATCATAAACTTTATACATTCTTATACTCATGTATTATAACCAGCCATACTACTTGCAATCACCAGTAACTTGAACCAGTTTAATTCAGAAAAGTTTACTTAGTTGTGAAGAGTGTTTATCTCCAGTTACTCAAGCATAGGTCAAATACAACTCTATTCATACTATATTAAATAACCTGAATGGAACTACGCTCAATAATATATTGGGTCCTATGTAATCTACTATGCAGGTATTTTGGCCTATTGCCAAGTCTGCATCAGCTGTTTTTTATCAGATGCAAAGGAACCCATGTCTGTGTGCAGGACTTGACCTAATTAATGAACTATCCCAGTGTAGTAACACTAGCAACTAACAATCAGTAAGATGTGCTATTTGTATTTAGTCAGTAAGTTACTAGAACACGCAAGATGCCATTGATATACAGTAAGTCATAGAGCATTATTAACAAATTTTCGGCTATTCGAAGATATGAGTTTGAAACAAGATGTTCTGAAAACTTGAAACCCTAAACCCCAATCCCGACGTTTAGGGACTGAGCATTGGGAGCAGAAAACATTCATGAGTAACAGTCAGTCAGTACCATGGCAGCTAGTGCGTGCTATAACTAGAATTCTCATGATTGATATTCTCTAAGATGGTGCCTTTATCTCAAGCTGTATTGATTTAGCTTCCATAAATGCCCTACGACTACGAGTTACAATAAACTAAGATGACCCTGGCCATAACAGTGACCGCCTAAGATGAGGACGGTGAGGAAGAGCAAGCACTAAGCTACCTTGTTGTACATGTAAACAACATTATCGCATTGGCTATTGCATCCCAAAGTTATTCACCATGGTTTGCCAACAGTAGTACCTTCAACGAAAACATACAGAACTGACTGCTAGTATAGTATTCACTGCTTGTAACATGTATATGTATGTGCCATTTGATTGTCTATGTTGGAGTGAACTCCTGACTCTAACCCATCCTTTCAATTCTTGCTTATAGTTATTGTACTTACTACTGCAATTGCTACTGCTGCTGTCTTCTGAGCACCAAGATTGCCCATGTGATTGCCACAGTCTCACTGACTATTAGATTCATTCAGCAATAATTATAATACATGCAATGATTCAATGGACAGTTTAACCTAAAAGTCTGAGACAACACTCCTCACCCTTCATCCCCCAAGAGATAACCATAAGTATTCAATTCTAGTCTATCAGATCTACATGCACAGAGACACTTAACTCATGTTCTACTAACTGCAATTGAATCCTATTTTTAACATTAACTTTGATTGAATTCCACCGAGTTTGATATTGATTCAAACTACATAACGTCAACAAGCAATAGTGTTAACTACCTGAAACATGGCCACTGTTGGTAGATCAAGGCAAACTGTACAACAAAGAATTCCATTTAGTCTCTCTTCTAAACATATGCTTCCAAGAGGTGGCCCATGGATTCTAGGTTTCTTTGGATTTGAAGGTTCCAAGCTTTCATCAGCCTTATGATCACCTGCTGTTTCTTCATTAAAAACAATATTTGCAGCTGAAGGTGTATCAGTGCTTGAACTAGAGGTAGACAGCCCTAATTCGGCCATCTGGAATGGCAATCGGTGTTTGGAAGCAGAATTAAAATACGATGCCGAGTATTGCAGTCTGTTTGACGACCTTTTACTCCGGGGCTTCCCACCTTTATGAAGCTCTGCATTGGGAGCAAGCGTTGCACCAGTTTGTTTACAACGTCACATCTTAACCAATGGAATGCCGCTATTCCATGAAGCCACGCCTATAATACTCCCACCATTGTCACGTAAACATTGCAGCGTGGCTTCAATCAGCTGATCGGAAACAATAGCTATTATAGGCATAATGTGGCTGCTAGAGGACGCAGGAACGAACAGAACAAAGCATTGAATTTTTGTTGTCTCTGCATCATCTTAGAACAGTAGCCAAGCAACCACACAACGCCCTTCACTATTTTTCAACCACTGAATTATTAGAACAAAAATGTTTTTCTAGAGCCATTAATTTTATTGATTCTGAAAATGACTTCACAGTGCTGAGAAACTCTCCCACTCCTATCAATAAAAGCTAACCATGCCTGGCACAATAAGCTAATAGACAAGCACATTGCATAAATGTGGCACAGAATTAGTATCCAGTACTAGCAGGAAGTAGGAACAGGGAGAATGGTGGACTTTTGATAGTCTCACATGTGGACCTCTGTTTGTGATTGTGGCAATAAAACAGGCAAACTGCTTAAATTTTGGAAAAGAACCACCATTATATTATCTCACTTGCATTTTCTTGTCTGCAAGGAAATATCACCATGGCAACCACTCAGCCATATTGAGAGGAGATTGTCTGTAACTCTGCTGTTAGTAAACTACTGAGTCATATCTTCTCTCTACAATGATGAGGCATATTATCAGATCAGTGATTCCATTCAAGTAGTTTCTAATAGATTCAATGTTAAACCCTTCAGGTTACTTCAATTGAGTGGTGAGCATAGCCTACTGATACAATTACATGTTGGCCGTTTACTAGTGCTAGTACCCCATAGTCCATGACCCATGCTATAAAACTAAAGGTGCACAAATAGAGCAGAGGGTAATGTCAGTCTGGAACTGAATGGAATATGCTATTACAAGCATACCAACACAACAGATACTGACATGATACCTGCAAGTGTTGACCTAGAATCCAGAGGTCTTCGTGAATAGTAATGTGTCAGTGTAATTCCTGGCATTCCAAGAAACCAGCCAACTTGTATATGGACAGAGAGTAGTTTATTGGTTAGTGGTTTATTCTACAGACACTGACAGCAGGATCAAACCAGTTTACCTCTACATCCTCCAACAATAATAATATACAGTGTAGCAGCTCGGTTTACAGTTTCTACCGTAGTTTGGTGTGGGTAGTTGGTGACCAGCCAATCTCTACCTCACACACTAGTTTGACAGGACTTGGAAGCCAGGCTACTTTCTGGGAAAGGCCTAGTTAGAATAAGATAATATCACACCAGTTGGCTACAGCCAACCACTAAAGGAATGCTGACCTAAAATAGTATGTGGCAAATTAATATTCCACTTCAAGCCTCTTTCCATGACCTACACCAACCAAGTGAACTATCATGGTCAGAGCTCTCAATGGCTCTGATCATGGTGACTCAGTTGTTTCACACCACCATGACGCAACTGTATCTGTGGTACTAAGTATAGTTAGTGGGGTACGTTGAGCTAGCAGGCTACTGTGTGATTACATTGGTGCTACTAAAATAGGTCAACTGATCAATCACTGACCCAGATGAAGACTGGACTGATGTTGTACCTTGAGCCCTAGACAAGAAAGATGTGGGATAATGAATAGATTTATTACAAAAATAGGTAGACTTGTAAGCACATCACATTACACTAATTAGATTACAGTAGTCAGCTGATACAAAACTGTAGTACAAGTACTAGTACTGAGTAGTATTGCATGTATTTACAATTGTAATAAAAGGGCTAATCTACTACATATGGAGCCAGCGACGCTGTCTGTCTACTAATGTACTTGAACAGTAGCCATTGGCTGCAGTTGCAATGTCCACTCATCAAACTCAACTGGTACCTGGACATTTTGCAATGCATCAAGGGACTGATTTATAAAAGTAATGGTGGATACACACATCAGTGAGATAAACTTCTACTAGCTGCTGGTATCAGTCTAGTTTGGGCGTATCAGTACTTGCAGTTAGTAGCTAGTAGCTGTAGTTACAGACTATTACTAGTAACTTCATTGCTACATAATAGTTACTGGGTGTTCCTAGCTGTCGTAGCAGTACTAGTACTAGGCATACAGTGTTCCATACTTTGTGCCATGGCAGTACCAGTGCAGTTGGCATGATTAAATATCCTATTTTTCAGCACCTGCCCCATAAGTCCATGAATAGCTTCAATAGTAATCTTGGACCTGAAGTAAACACAATTACAATAGCTATTACGCAATGGTTGTTAATATCAAATTATATAATTTTATATTATTGTATGACACCATCTGCCCAATGCATACTCTTATAAGATGATATTGTAAATAAATATATAATACATTAATATTGAACATTGAAAAGTAGCGAGTACATTCGTTGGCCAGTAACTACAGCTGCTGCCCTTTGTTTGCTTGTATGAAATAATGACCTTCACCCCACAATAAACTTGTACTTTACACAGAAGGGTGTATACCAGTGAGGTGATAAACTCCCTACTTAGATATCAGTTTGCTTCATATAAGTTAGTTGTTCAACCGCTAACTTTTTCTAGAAATTCTACCACCTCAATCTAGTGGATTGACTACATACTAGGTTATCCTGTGGCTGTGGGTTACCTTGGCATACCTCATCAACATGTGATCAAATTGTGTTGGCAGACTGCCAGAACTTAGCAAGTATCATGCAATGAAAATAGTTGATCACATACCAAACAACAACAATGACTGATGGGTAATGACAAGTACAGGAACAGTTCAATCTATTAACTACTGGTAGTAGTACTAGCATGTACACTCTAAGACTAGTTGGGCATGTACAGCACGCCAGCCAAGCCTAATGGCTGCACTGAACACCCTTCATACCAATGATACAATGTAAAAATTAAAACTAGAAGCATTTTTTAAAAAAATAATATAATATGATAATAGTCCTGTTATCACCTGCAGGATATATACAAGTAATCCTGAACAATGTCACGTCCAAAACAGCCTACTACATGTATTTAGAAAAGGGAACAGCTGCTGGCAAGCATTGCTGATGAAGTGATAGGGTAGTGCCAAGCAGGTTATGCCCAGGGTACAGGGTGAGTCATTCATATGGTACACTTGTAATCAGTATAGAGAGCATATTGTACTATATCTGGAGGTAGCAGACATGTACTCCTACTACAGGCTAACACCACAGTAAGTCTAACATGATTTCAGGCAGCAGGGGATACCCCAACACTATTAACTGACCTTAGATAACAGGAAATGCTAGCCTACTACTACTAGACCTTACCATGTGTTATACATCGTACATATTAAATATACATGTTCACTAGATGCAATGAATACATGTATGCTATAATATAACACATGCAAACTGTTTCATTACTAGCTAGATAAGATCTCTAATAATATGTATATATTGATCTGTTAATGGGAACAGTTTCCTATTTCCTGCAGCCTGAACTACATAATGGTCTGTGTGTGAGAACTAACTTCTCCTACACCATAGAGTAGTTCTACGGATAATTACTCATATCAATATGCTAGATGAACTGTATAATGACCTACAAGTTGTAGCTCAGCATGGAGTATGTGAGAGTACTACATGTATGTAGTTCAACAACACATTGGGCATGGCATAGAATATAGCAGATGACTATGGCACGAGGATGAATTGGAACATGCCAGTAGTGGTTATTCAATACACTAAATCAATAACATGTAAGGGATAAGGAGTCAGTTAAGGTATCAGCTGTCCCAGAGTGGAGTCAGTCACCTTATACTGTGCATGTACAATGTGCGTGCAATGTACAATAACTGTGGCTATATCTGTACATCCATCTCTCATGAGATGGTTATAGACAAATACATACATGCCCTTACTGCTAGACATACAACTGGGAATCACTAACTGCTGATGCATTACTAATTCAATATGAATATGTGGTACACATAACATACATTTCACCATGACCTAGATGCTGATGCAATATACAGAAGCTAGGTACACATGTACTTGGTTAGATTATAATATATTGTTTACGCAGAACTCATTAGGAGTAGACAACTTCTACAATACTGCACTGTATATAAACCAAAGCTGAGGCATGGAAGCCACCAAATACTCTCCATGGTCTTCAGTCACCATACCCTACTGACATGTGTAGTTTACTATAATTGTGAGGCATAGTTGTGGGGCGCAGTTGTGGGGCGCACAGACAGCTCTAATGAATAAAAGACACACAGGAAATGGACATACCCATCCTTGCAAGCCTTAGTCAGTTTATCTTCCTTTTCTGAACCTACGCCATCAATAGCAAACCTCGACCTCGTCACCTGACTTTCAGCGAGCTCTAACTTCTCAGAGAGATCATTTATCTGGCCAGACATGTATGTGGCATTCTGTAAGATATTATCTTACTATGTACTATATAAATATTCACATGTACTATATATTCACATGTACTATATATTCACATGTACTATATATTAACATGTATGTATATATTCACATGTATGTATATATTCACATGTGAGCTACAACTTATTTTTAAAAAATCTCCACATCAAGTTGTACGTAATGTATGATTTATTTTACCTGATGAGTACTTGAATTGTGCAAGTATGAAACTACGTAGTAGTGAAATAAATCAAAAAAATTAAAAATCGTCAATTCCACCTACGTTATAATAGTTTATACTAGCTCTAGGACAATACCACGTCCTATAGAGCACTTTACCCGACGATACAAAATCAAATATTTATTCACATGTATGTATATATTCACATGTACGTATATATTCACATGTATGTATATATTCACATGTACGTATATATTCACATGTATGTATATATTCACATTTATGTATATATTCACATGTATGTATATATTCACATGTATGTATATATTCACATGTATGTATATATTCACATGTATGTATATATTCACATGTATGTATATATTCACATGTATGTATATATTCACATGTATGTATATATTCACATGTATGTATATATTCACATGTATGTATATATTCACATATATGTATATATTCACATGTATGTATATATTCACATATATGTATATATTCACATGTACGTATATATTCACATGTATGTATATATTCACATGTATGTATATATTCACATGTATGTATATATTCACATGTATGTATATATTCACATGTATGTATATATTCACATGTATGTATATATTCACATGTATGTATATATTCACATATATGTATATATTCACATGTATGTATATATTCACATGTATGTATATATTCACATGTATGTATATATTCACATGTATGTATATATTCACATGTATGTATATATTCACATGTACGTATATATTCACATGTACTCAATCTGCATACAGTGTACTGTTTCGGTGTTTAACACCTCATCAGTGCAGCTCAGAGATATGCCTGGGAGAACACCTTAGCAATACTGTATATTTACAGCAAAGCGTATTTAAAAGGTGTGAAATTCACTGAACCAAAGTTCTCAAGCTGCCAGAGACATGTATGTATATATTCACATGTATGTATATATTCACATGCATGTATATATTCACATGTATGTATATATTCACATGTATGTATATATTCACATGTATGTATATATTCACATGTATGTATATATTCACATGCATGTATATATTCACATGTATGTATATATTCACATGTACGTATATATTCACATGTATGTATATATTCACATGCATGTATATACATGTATTCACATATTATATGTACATGTATGTCTTACAGTGATGAGATTAGATGAACTGAGGGTGTTCACCCAGTACTTGTTCCACAGAGAGTTGAGGATGTGCTTATCCAGATCTGATTTAAAATACGACACTTCAAGAGAGTAGTATGCCTTACAGTGTACCCCTGCAATACCAATATTACATTGTGACTAGATACAGCGAATGTACCATTTACAGTGTGGTATTAAAGTAATTTATTGCACGTAATGCAATATCAATGAACGATTAGGAGTTGTCCTCTCTCGTGTTATAGTCAACTTCATTGGCAGACAACTCCAATGAAAGCTATCATCAGTGCACTACATACAAGGTATATACGGTTTACATGTACATGTATATTAATACTCGTACATGTACAAGTATGTCATCACGATGTGTAGATTAGTGAATAATATGACGTAAATGTACACGATCACTACATACAATGCATATAACATCTATCAAAACATACATACACACTATAATTGTATAGCATATGGCCTACGCTAATTGTAAGGTGTAGTCATAGATATAATATTATATCTACAGATTTTATCTAAGGATATAGTTGTAGACCTGTATCATAGCAGTATCTATGTATAACAAAACTTACCAAAATCTTCAATTTTATTCAGAGGAATGGTTTGATACTCTGAGGGTTCCTCATCCGCGGGTTTATAACCCTGTAAGTAACATGTGCATATATATGATATACATATGTATACTACAGTGTATGATATACATATGTATACTACAGTGTATGATATACATATGTATACTCAGTATATGAGATACATACGTATACTCAGTATATGATATACATATGTGTACTACAGTGTATGATATACATACGTATACTCAGTGTATGAGATACATATGTATACTACAGTGTATGAGATACATATGTATACTACAGTGTATGAGATACATATGTATACTACAGTGTATGATATACATACGTATACTCAGTATATGATATACATACGTATACTCAGTGTATGAGATACATATGTATACTACAGTGTATGATATACATATGTATACTCAGTATATGATATACATATGTATACTACAGTGTATAATCTACATATTCTGTATCTTACAGAGTTACAGTATATCTAAAGAGGATAGAGGTTGTGGAGAAGAGACATGCTGTACATTAGAGATATTTGATGCACCATATCCATGTAATATAACCCATATAACAGCAGTATATGAAATATAACTAAGTCCTGAATGCACCAATAGTTACTTACTAACCTTAAGGTAAGTCCTGAATGCACCAATAGTTACTTACTAACCTTAGGGTAAGTCCTGAATGCACCAATAGTTACTTACTAACCTTAAGGTAAGTCCTGAATGCACCAATAGTTACTTACTAACCTTAGGGTAAGTCCTGAATGCACCAATTGTTACTTACTAACCTTAAGGTAAGTCCTGAATGCACCAATTGTTACTTACTAACCTTAGGGTAAGTCCTGAATGCACCAATTGTTACTTACTAACCTTAAGGTAAGTCCTGAATGCACCAATTGTTACTTACTAACCTTAGGGTAAGTCCTGAATGCACCAATTGTTACTTACTAACCTTAAGGTAAGCCCCGAATGCACCAATTGTTACTTACTAACCTTAGGGTAAGTCCTGAATGCA
Organism: Bugulina stolonifera; assembly: GCA_935421135.1. Classification (NCBI taxonomy): domain Eukaryota; kingdom Metazoa; phylum Bryozoa; class Gymnolaemata; order Cheilostomatida; family Bugulidae; genus Bugulina; species Bugulina stolonifera. The sequence goes on along the minus strand of OW285189.1, from coordinate 24,361,239 downwards.
CCAATAGTTACTTACTAACCTTAAGGTAAGCCCTGAATGCACCAATGGTTACTTACTAACCTTAGGGTAAGTCTTGAATGCACCAATAGTTACTTACTAACCTTAAGGTAAGTCCCGAATGCACCAATTGTTACTTACTAACCTTAGGGTAAGTCCTGAATGCACCAATAGTTACTTACTAACCTTAGGGTAAGTCCTGAATGCACCAATGGTTACTTACTAACCTTAGGGTAAGTCCTGAATGCACCAATAGTTACTTACTAACCTTAAGGTAAGCCCTGAATGCACCAATGGTTACTTACTAACCTTAGGGTAAGTTCTGAATGCATCAATAGTTACTTACTAACCTTAGGGTAAGTCCTGAATGCACCAATAGTTACTTACTAACCTTAGGGTAAGTCCTGAATGCACCAATGGTCACTTACTAACCTTAGGGTAAGTCCTGAATGCACCAATAGTTACTTACTAACCTTAAGGTAAGCCCTGAATGCACCAATGGTTACTTACTAACCTTAGGGTAAGTTCTGAATGCATCAATAGTTACTTACTAACCTTAGGGTAAGTCCTGAATGCACCAATAGTTACTTACTAACCTTAGGGTAAGTCCTGAATGCACTAATAGTTACTTACTAACCTTAGGGTAAGTTCTGAATGCACCAATAGTTACTTTACCAGCAGATATTGTCCTCACTGGATCTATCTGAAAGTAGAAGTTGCCATCCCCTGATACATGAGTATAATAGCCATAGATCCTCTCCGTGGCCAAAACAACTACATGGAGCTTGGTTGTGGGTTTAGCGAAATGTATGAAAATTAGGCTACGTCATTGCAATGCATAATTTTACACATGCACAGAAAAACAGTAGTACATGTAGTACAGTAGTACATGTACATGTATGCTGAACAAATAGGATCTGTACACTAACAACAAAAACCACACAATACCACACATACCACAATAACCACACTCACCACAATAACCACACTCACCACAATAACCACACTCACCACAACAGCCACACTCACCACAACAGCCACACTCACCACAATAACCACACTCACCACAATAGCCACACTCACCACAATAACCACACTCACCACAATAACCACACTCACCACAATAACCACACTCACCACAATAACCACACTCACCACAATAGCCACACTCACCACAATAACCACACTCACCACAATAACCACACTCACCACAATAGCCACAAATGGCTCCTGGTATTGCTGGTTAGTCATCTGAGTTCCCACATCTATACCAGACAACCAGCAGCCATATCCAGGGTGGCTGTGGTACCACCCCAACACATTCTCTAGCCGTCCAACCTAGAAAATTATCAGCAGAGGAGAATTAGTGCAACACATTTTAAAAACGAAGAAATAGTACAAATATGATACAAAGTATAGATATACTCGTCTAAATATGATACAAAGTATAGATATACTCGTCTTAAATTAACTATGTCCTCATGACCATTACAAATAACTCAATAGTTTAGTATTTGACACTTTCTCGAACAATGCTCAATCTGATTGGTAGATTCCATATTTGTATCACTACGCATTCATTACCTGAATCGCTAATTCCATATAACTTATAAACTATCAATATTTGTTACCTGATTAACTGATTCCATATATGCTGTCATATATCCATTACCTGATTGGCTGACTCCATATATGCTGTCATATATTCATAGGCTTGTTCCTGAGCATTGACCCTTGTCTCCGTACCTTCTACTGGCAAGGCAAAGCTGTCCATCACAACCATCACATTGCCTAGAGACAAGAAACAAGTCCAATAGGTAGCTGAATACTCACCTCGAGCTTCCTTTTATATCAGGATAATCAGCACAACAGGTGCGTAGCATATTGTCAATTTGATGCCAAAGGAAAGTTATTGTTAAACTCCAGTAATTCTAACAACCTCGGAGCCATTAAGCTAATTTATGTTCCATTTACATTTTACTAATGTATGACCAAGTTGGATGAGATGTTACATTGATAGCTTGTGCAAACACCAGCCGTCTGACTAAGAATATTGAAAATAATAGAATAGTATAAGCAAAATGTAGAGGTGCTTTCTATTAATGTAGAGGTGCTATCTATTAATTGTTTTTCTGGTCTCGGAAATATAAATATTTTTGTGCCAAAACACGAGATAGAAACAAAATAATGATTAGTATGACGATGTAACCAATGATGTAGACCCCATGCACTAACATGCAGAGGTAGATGACTCATAGCTTACTTCTACATTATAGTAAGCAACATATTACTGACCATCAATCTTTCCAACCATCAAGCCCATAACCTCCAGATTGCCTCCGGATCGAGCGTGCATTACCATCTTCAACAGCGCTAATGCTGAAACCTTGATGTGCTTGAAATAGTGAATGCTGAAACAAAAGAATTAGAAAAGTCCAAACTAGTACTCAGTGCAGAGTAAGCATACTATTAAGTTCAACCTTGGAGTAAAGTGGGTCCAAGATGAAAGAGCTCACAACTTTCCACTAAAAGCAGTGTATGAGGCTTGAAGCTAGGACCCTAAGAACTGCAAATTAGCAAGTTTACCACTGCGCCATCATTGAAAGCTTTGATAAAACATTAACTAGCAAGGCTCGTTTTTATCTATAGCTGTAGTGAAAAACCCAGACGTTGAGGTTTCATTTCATTTTTTAACTGAATTTGTCCACTGAGACCCTCGGAAGAGGTAAAGGCATGGGAACTCATACTTTTTTTATAATTATGCCCAGAGATGCCAGACTCGAGTTAAAGACTCTCACTTAAGTTAATTCAAGCAACATTTTATGACTTATTAGAAGGACTCGTGACTTGAATATATAGCCATCAAAAACTTGTGACTTGAATTGTATTTTAATTATGGCTATGATCAAAGAATCTTAACTGTTGAAATATTAAATAACTCGAGTTTTCGTTGGGCGGCTGTAACCACAATTACAGTTATAACCACAATTATAACACATGTTACACTAAAACAGTGATATTTACCTTTGAAATCTGAACTTCTAGCACAATTTCCTAACAATATTTCACCATAAGATAAATAATAGTCCAATAACTCCATAAAAAGACTCGAGTTAAACAAGAGAAGAATTGAATTGAACATTGCTTGTAGTTAACTTGGATAACTTGAGAAAAACTTGAGTTTCTGGGGACATATAAATATTTAACTCGTAACTTGAAAGTTTTGATCTGTCACTAAAAAGAATTGACTTGTAACTTGAAGAGTCACAACTAAGAGCTGGCCATGGAAACTTGAGTTTCCAAAATAAAACTTGGACACATCTCTGATTATGCCAACCCTTTTATTGTAGCACAATCACGTAAGTGTTTACATACATGTATTTTTAATAACATTTTCAAGTTTTAGTTTAGTATCAGTATGGTTGCTTGTACCAAAAGTCCTACATATCATCGGCATAACGTACACTGTAAGTAGTGAAAATATTTCTTGTCTTGATCTATATGTGGGGTACACCGTACATGCATAAAGAGTCAATAGTAGTTGCATTACACCTACTGAACTGTAGATGCGGGTGCGGTTACTGCAACTGAAACTTACTCCCTTTCCCAAGGTTTGGCTGCCAGGATATCTTGCTGTTGCTTTTTGTCATATTTGTATATGTCATCATAGCTTGCAACACTCTCGATATTATTTGCTAGCTCCCAAGTCTTCCGTGCATTTGTAGCATCCATTTCACGTTTTTGGTGTAGATTCAAACAATGGTGAGGTGAGATGGCAATTTTGGAATTGACTTTAAAGAAATTATTTTGTCTTTTTAATAACCGGAAAAAGATGTTAAATACGGAAAATGGAATCTATTCGGTAGGTCAAGGTAATAATATGTAATAGCCTTAGAATATAAAGTAGAGATTATTATTGTGACGAGACGCTGACGCTCGTTCTGTTGTACAAGTCACAAAACTTGTGGCTATTAATTGCTCTTCATGGCTTTTGCTTCAACAGAAAGATTTCTTGGCAACAAATTAATAAATACAAGATTAACATGCCTTCTTGTTGCAAGTGTTGAAATGAATTAACAGTTATCAAGCTCAGGAAAGGCCTTTGACCAAACCCAGAATCATTGGTATAGGTTAACAATGGCAGCAGTAAGAGTAAGTGTTTTTTATAATTTTTTTTTATTTATTTGATTTTAATTTTCTTTTCTGATTTTGATTTTTGTTTTTCTACAGAAACGCGCACTAGATTCACTAGATAGGCCTAAATATAATCAGCCCTTTTCTAATATTGTATCAAAACAAGATTGTTTAATACAATGTAGTTATAATGGTTTTAATGATAACTTTATGCATTGAAATTTCGACTTTACTTTGTTTGTGATTGTCTTGAATTTATTTCAGTTTAACTTAGGCCTACAAAAAAAATTAGATTTGTTTTAATATTTTGTATTTCCTACTGACTCTAACTAATACTTACACCAAGTTTCCATGGTATTTAATTTAAGCTTTAAATTAGTTTCATTTTACGTATTCAATTTAATTTTATTATTTATTTGGACTTATACCTTTGAATACCTTTGACGTCATCGGACACTCAGGAACACTAAGTGTATAAAGGAGTGCCTCATTTGGCTAACAGTGTGCAATGTGTTTGGCTACAGGGGTTACAGCAATCTGCTGTTGATTAGTAGTTGATGGTGCTACGGTAGTCCTCCTTTACAGGGGGGTTGGACTACAGCCTTCTGTTACAGGTAAATGCTGCGTTCTGCTTGTCACGGTTGTGTTCACTCTGGTGTCTCTTATGGTTCTCGGTAGGAAACTACCATGGTATATCTGTGAGGTCGCGGAGACCGATGTCAACTCGCCACGGGCAGCCGATCTGGTGGTCATCGTCATACTTTTGCGGTCTCTGGTAATCTCATCATATGCCAACGAAAGCGCTGAGTGGCGTTCTTCTTCCTGCAGGATTTTCATAAGGAGGGCTAGCCTGTGGTTCCTACGCCTTAGTTTGAGGGGCTGTAGGCCAAGTTCGGAGCATGCCTCAGTGACACTCTCTCGCCCCCTCAATCTGGCAATAAACCTAACCTACTTTAGGCGTTAAATAAAAATTATAAATAATAATAATAATTGTTCAACTATTTATATTGTGCTGTTGTCGTTTGTAAACCAAATGAATTTTTTAATGATTGTAAATCAATCACTTTTTAAATACTCTCACTCTGGCTGATGTAAATAGCCTAATATAGGTCTATATTTCTGTTATAATAAATAATTCGATTGTTAATTTTAATTGCATTATGAATTACGCCTATAAGCTTAGGCACTTCCAACTTCAGTCATGCCATAATAAAACTGTGGCAAAATTTGCATTAGAAATGTGGCAACAAAATACTGAATTTTATATCATTAGACGATCATTGTACTTGAAGTTATGTATATATGTATCCCGTTACATTACGCATGTGCCTTTTATAAAGGTAGGCTTATACCTACAACTTCATCAATTTAAAATAGTCTAGATCCAGAGCAAAAAGATGCATTTACTGGATTCAGTATTACCATGTAGCAAATGACAACTTTTCACAAATTGTCCGACTGACCTGATTCTTTGATTTTTAGATATTACACAATCTACTCCCGCTATCTAGTTCTCGGAGACTTTCTAACGTTGTGTGTCACAGATGTCAGAGACAGCTTCTCAACTTTCCCTCCCCTATAAAACTGAGGCCGATACTGAGGAACTACTCTACTAGCCGGAATGTACAAGGAAACCCTAGCAGAAAGCACACGAGTGCTGTCATGTATATAGCTGCTATGGGTATCACTATGCTAGGGGTGGCATACGCAGGTGTACCACTGTATCGTATGTTCTGTGCTGTGAGTCATCATTGTATTAACATAGTCAACAAAATGTCAGAGTACATATTTACCAATGATGTTTTTTATGCAAGAAATTTGTCTTTTGAGCAGTCAGAGACTCGTTTCACATCCATGAAAATACCATTCCCTGATTGGGGTTTGAACCTGGAGCCCTTACATCCCTTAATCGCATAACACACTGAACAGTGTGCTAGGCGATTAGATGCCGTAGGGGCCCCAGGTTCAAACCTCAGTCAGTACTTTCATGGATGTGAAACGAGTCTCTGACTGCTCAAAAGACAAATTCCTTGCATAAAAATATCTTAAGTAAAAAATGGCCAAACCCCCTAATACATATTATTTACTACAGTATGTGAATGTTTCACTGGTATGGATACTTGACAATCAGATAGTAATCTTATCCAATGTCTATTTAGGCAACAGGTCTAGGTGGTCAAACAAGCTTGGCCCATGACACTACTGGCAAGGTGGCTAACCTAAGTGTTGTAGATGATAGAGTCATTACTGTTAGGTTTAATGCTGATGTCGCTTCTAGCATGCAATGGAACTTTAGGCCACAGCAGCCAGAAATTAAGGTAAAGTTACTTTATATCACTTTACTTTACCTTATGGAATGCAGTGATTATCACTGAACTCCAGACCATCTTGTTGCTGATCATCATTATCAAGCATTCATTTATTAGTCTGATATTAAATCCTTAGTAGAAAAATGATTCTGTGGATAAATGTAAGATATGGAATTATTTGAACTGTTTGCAGGTTTTACCTGGAGAAACTGCTCTAGCATTCTACACTGCAAGGAATCCCACTGATAAGCCTATAATAGGCATATCTACATACACGGTTATTCCCTTAGATGCAGGTCAATACTTCAATAAAATACAGGTATACACCAACATTATTATGTGTACTGTGGTGGTTTTATCCTAGGGTACTAAATTTTGAAGTTATGGTCTCTTGTTTTCTACATGTATGTGCAAGAGAGAACAACTCCGACACTGCAGCCTATAATATCAGCATACTGTACACACACACTTGGACATTCATATGTCATATATGTACTATATGAAATACCTCAAGGTTACAGATTCTCCGTATTGTGCTACATAGGTCCTGTTACTCTACACCCTGGTATAATTTTCTACTTTGTAGTGTTTCTGTTTTGAGGAGCAAATACTCAACCCAGACGAGGAGGTTGATATGCCCGTCTTCTTCTATATAGACCCAGAGTACATCTCAGATCCTCACCTTCAGAATATTGATGAGATCATCCTCTCATATACATTCTTTGAGGCCAAAGAAGGCATGAGCTTGCCTCTGCCTGGTTTTGCTCAGAAATCCCACTGAGCAACTAACTACTAACTGGTAGAGGCCAAAGTAATGTAGATGAACTGAGAGATAAAAACTGAAAATACTTTTCCTGGTTTTACATGTAGGTTAGTTATTTTCTTATGGTCATTAATTGTTGTAGGTGATTTTTTACAACTTGGTATTTTAAATAGCTCAGTTGGTTTGGACAAATAGCAGTCAATCTGTAAGCCTACAACATTTTGCTCAATTGCTTATTGACAGTAGAAGGCAAATCTTAACTCAACTGGCATCTAGAGATGTGCTTGCCCTTCATAGCCAACACCACACCAACAACATGGCACACCAACAACAGGGCTACTGATTAGTCTTTGTTGAGTTTCATCATCAACTCATTCAGCCCTTGCAATACATTAGCACCATTGGTACTGCATCAGAACCATCAATCAGTGTTGTAATTATTTTATTGACAAGAAGTTTGGTATTTAGATGAGAATAACTAAATTGAGTTATAACATGCCATACACTTGTAGAGGAATACAAAAGTTGATAAATATTATATTATAGTTATTATGCTAATGTGTTTATCAGCCCTAATAATGATCTGTTGATGAACTGGCTGCGTGATATTATATATAATGTGCACTTGGAGTAAAAGCCAACTATTGCCGTTACCATAACAACTTTGGCCCAAATCAGGGACATGAGGAATGAACAAAAATACATAACATCAACAACAGCTGATACTAAAAGTAAAAGTTGAAACTAAAACAGTAATTATTTGCTTCCAGTAAAAGTTGGTGATTGTAGCATGATAACATGGTATACCAGTATGGGGTATATAGACAATTGCTAGCCTATCAAATCAGATATGTATAGGATACGTCCTCTAATAGTCTCATGCTGGATATCTTCATGAATGTGTTCAGCTAGGTCGTACATTGTATATAGAAGTGATACCAGCATGATATATATATTGTGTTATACTAACAGTATACTACATGCTGTGTTAGTACTCTGTAGTTCTGTGGTAACTGGGTGATGTATTGACTTTGTGTAGACATACATTAGCACCAGCATTTATAGCTATATAATGTAGATAGAATAGTTACAGTGTTAGTCATCAGCAGATGTACAGCCTTTAGAATTCATACTTTGTATCATTCTTTATCTAAAACATCAAAATAATATGCATTTCATTGAGAATTGAAAGAATGGAAAATATGATTATGCTTTGTCTGTTATTACAGTTACCATCAATGCAAATGGTGATGTGTTAGTAGGCAAGGTTGAACTGAACTAACAACTTCTAATCACTTCCATAAATCACTCAGAAACTGCTTATACACTGTAGATATATATGTGGGTTGCTGGCCAAACCAGTCTCAGCCAGGACATAACTTTGGACTAAGTAGGCTAGCAAATACCTGGTTCCAATCTTGTCACGTTAAAATTCTTACTCCCAAACATAAATAATAATAATTATTATATTACTCATATTAAAATATCATAAATCTGTCCCTAGAATGCACATACATTCATATTGCAAATCATAACAATAACAATAAAGAGTTATCCTACCTCATCACCAGAAGCTGTTAGTACTCCATTGTTCTCTCCACGGAGGTATTGTCCCTCTGATGTCTTCACCCCTATGCGAGAGTTACCCAACAGCTCCAGCTGAAATCCAGTAGCCTCTCCTGCTTCCCCTATACACATCACTTGTCCTCCATCAGTACTCCAGTACTTTCCATTAGAGCCTACAATGACACCATTATAGCAGTTACTACTGGCTAGGGTTACTGCTGCTAACTGGTTGTAATGGCACATGTACTATTTTGTCTCCTTTGCATAGACATGACAGCTAGTTATAACCATGATAATTAACCACAGTTTATTGTAACAGAACTAATATTCAAAGCAAGGACTGGTGGAAGAACTAATGACTTCAGCCACATGGTCATTAATTTCTCCTCTTCTAGTCAGTTGAATGTCAACTGTTTAGATACTCAGGGCATTGCAAATACTTTCAGCTGCATATGAAGACATAGCAGTTGATAGACTATAGCCCAGTGAGAGATGCACAGCTAGTAATGTACAAGTGTACAAACCATGACTGACTATTTAGTGTAGCTGAATTTTAACACGTCTAAAAGATGTCTAGAACTAGGATGGACTATATTATTACTAGGACTAGATTGGTTTGGAGAGGTTGTGCTGCACATTGTTTTCAACATAATATACTAACAGTAAAAACTGTCAATGGTATGATAACTATATGTATAATTATATCACACATTATCTGGTCATATGATGTCTGAAGTGATATAGTTATGAGTTATATTAAAATACCAATTCATGTTATCTAATATCTATAATTACTTTACAAGTGATAACAAACATAATAATTATGCATTCGAGTGGGAAGATTGATAGAAGCCCAATGATGCATGTATTTTATAAGACATGTCCATATAAGGATTTGTATTTTATGGTTAAAAAAGAGGAACTTGTGTGTTTATTATGTTTGATAACTAAATAGGGTACAATGGTACAAAACAGTCACTTCCTGCTAGCAATTCTGTGAATTGATGGGTGGAGACCTAATGCATTTATAAGTCATCTGGGTTTGACACAATGTAAATGTGAGCAGAGAGAAAGCAACTCCTCTATCAAAGTTGTTATTTTGATGGGGTGGTCCAATTTGCAAGCATTTCAGTAGCATTTTATATATCATTGCATCAGAGCTGACTTGTAAGTATTTCTATGTCATCACCATAAACCAACTACTACATGTAGCTTTACTAAGAACTGTGCACTAATTTAGTAATGAGTGATATGATTCAATCTGATACAGGGGAGGATGACTGTAGCGGATGACTGTAGCATTAACTCTATCTCCACTGATGGTATCTCATACAAGTATGACATCTCCTCCCTCATTACCACCAGCCAAGGAGCAGCAGCTGTCTATTTGATGGCAGCTGGTTTGTTTGTCAGGTGAGTCATACCAAAGATGAAGAAAGGCAATAATAAAATAAAGAGTATCAAATTCCACTCTAATAGTCTGATTCAGGCTAAGTAGACTCTACAGCAGCAGTGGCCAGTAATAACTATATTATAATATCATATAGTATGCTGACCTTTAAAGTTGTAAAGACCACTCTCTGTTTGCAGAACCTCAAATGCATCATAAGAAGGTCTATTAGCCTCAATCTTCCCATTTTTCAATCCCAGAAATCCAAACTCCCCTTTCAGTATCATGATTGGACGATTTAGAATTGTCATCTAAAACAAAAGAACATAGACAAAGGTCAAACCAAGGTCAACTAAACCATCAATAGTTCATCCTAGAATTTTACACTATACAAGCCTTAAAAACTGATTTCGCAATGGGTTTCCAATTTGCACTATTACCAAACATTAGCATCCCACTATCATTGTTGAACAGCGATGGATTCAGGCCATTTAGCAATGGAAAGACCTGCCTACCTTAAACTTTTCTTTGTCACCACAGGTATCACTGCTGCAGTTGAGGGCACCAGTCATCTTGATGGTAACATACTTGCCATTGGGTGCTTTGAGAGCCACATAGCTATTGGCTAGTTGTTCTACTTCAAACAGACTGGCTTGGGTGCTACAAAATATCACAACTATATTAGAGTACATAACACGATCATGACAATCGGAACAAGGGTGTTGATTAATGGTTGCACTACGAAAACAGAATCCATAGCACTCCAACCAGTTCATGTTGACAACAAACACCCTGACCTTAAATTAGCACATTTCCTGTTCCACTCTGATTTAATAAAAATAATAGATGAGTTTAGATGTTTGTCAGTGAGTATATATTACAGTGTATCATCTTAATCATTATTGTTAGCATTATGGAATTCTACTCTAGATCCACATTACCACCAAGTATCATCAAGTCAAAGAATAGTCCGTCCACTAAACTATATTACTGTATATAAATCTTTCAACAAGCTGAAATTCATAGAGGTAAATCATGTAATAGTAAATCATTTATGTATACAGTCTTGATCCAACTTTTTATGGCTCTAGGGGAAAGAAATTGTCCTAGTAATTCAAAATATTAACAAAGGGAAGCAATGGTAGTGCATGGTCAGAAGTAAATACAAGACATAACACTTTTTAAACAGGAAATGTAAAGACAACAAGAACCTCTAAGCTGGTGAGAAGAAAGCATTATAATTACAACAATGTGATTAGGAAGAGACAGTTCATTAAATATTTTTATTTATTATAATATGATTATTCTCAGTCATGAACGATTGGTTACCGCTAGATCTGTATTTGGAGTTATTTCCCTTTTGCTGGCACAAAGAACAATTCAATTTTAGAGCCTACTGGTTGGAGATTGGAGAGTACGCAAACAGGTTTGGTAAAACTTGAGGGGAACCCTACTGCAATTCAATGAACTGTCTTTTCTCATTATATGAATACATGGTTAGAGGCTATGCCTGCCTAACTGCCAAAGTGTTACTAGTAAGCTTTTCTGACCAGCCTTCTTTGTACATGTACTAATAATCATATTGTGATGGTCACTGCCGCTGTAAATAGGGGACATCCAGTGTGCAGCAGGCTTGGAGTGAACATACACATCTACGTACTCAGAAGTTCTAAGTGTGAATGGTTAGAAGCAAGCACCTGTGACATGTGCTCTAGATTGGAAGCAGGTAACAACGAGTGAGACAGTGTCCCTTATGAAGATATAATATACGTACCCAGAACCCTTACTAGGGCCCCTCGCTGATGCTTCACTGCAGAAATATTAGAGCATAAAATCGTACCATTCGAAAGGACTATACATACGTTTAAAAATGTATTGAACAGGATATATTACACCTACATTTATAACTGTGGTTATTTCCAATGCAATCCAACCAACACCACCTAAAATTGGTATGCTATGACTTGACGAGAATTTCACACATTTTGAGGTTGCAAAAATATTTTCTTATAAAATTTGTAGACTATTACAGCTTAGAAAAATTTCTAACCCACCAGAGGGCCGAAAAACGGATGCTGAGCAAGACCTCAACGCGTTACTGAGAGATGGCAGAAGATGGTCACTGATTCAATACTCTCTATAGGCCTAAGTTACAGTATCTAGCTGTTAGCTGACTAGCACACATATTTTTCCCATAACATAAATAGCATTTAGCAAACAACTTGAGCTTGTCCTTTCTTCATGCTCCCTATTCTCAAGTGTTGTTATATTTATACTGTGCCTAATTCCAGCTACTGTATTGATTGCATACTAAACATAGGAAGAATATTCCAGTATGTGGGTACAAGTAGTTTGCAGTTTTATGCACATGTATCTAGTAGGCCAATAACTCATCTAATAACCTGATTCACATGTAAGTAATAAAATAAACAGGAGAATGATTCAAACCAGGACTAATCAATAGTAGCTTACATTACTGAATCAGGGGTTTAGCAATTACTTTCACTAATAACATTTTGTTTGTGACCTAAATACTAACTACATGTAGATTATTCCTACCTTCCTTCACCATTTGCTTGTACACCACTTCCCTGCATCACCCAATATTTGCCATTGGATGCAAGGAACTTCCATTTCTTTGTAGCATTGTCAAATTCTAACTGGAAAATATCTTTTTCACTCAACTCATCGTCATCCTGGTTGGAGCTAACATCTATACCTGCAGGTATACATAATAAAGTTACACTTGTATACTATAATTTATATACATGTATGTATGTATAACATCACTATACACACAACACATACAAAATAACAGCGATGAGAGTCACATGTTCATGTAAATACTTGCCTTGCATAATTGAGACACGTTTACCATTGCTGCCGGTGAGTGTGACTTGAGGCTGACTATCCTTGATTAGGAAAAGCTCATCTTTGGTGACTTTACTATTTCTTGCCTTGAGAGTGGCAGTAGAGCCGATGTTTGTGAGGAATCTGCCATCATTGGAGCGGAAAGCAATGCCCCCTGATTTAACCTGCAGAGTGTAGAGGGCGCCATCAGATGTGTTCTGTAAACTGCCGTCAGGGTGCAGGTATCGACCGTCACACATCTTGATTGCATATTTATTGTCAATATAGTCGAGTGTAATCATGGCCTGACTTCCCCATGGTATGAGCTGACAACCATGTACTTCCTGCGGCTGGTCCTCCACGGACTTTGGTGTCTCCAGATGACAGTACCTCTTCCTGTTGGTGTTATACAGGTTGACCTGAGGGTGTATAGCCAGCTGAATATGCCACCACTCGGGGTTCTTGCTCTTACAATGCATGCTATCTTCCTCCCCGTACATGTAACAGTTGAACGGCACGCTCTTGAATGCCCATTGTCCTTGCTCGTTGTATTCTAATAGGAAACGCTCAGCCTCTCCTGGCTCCTCGCTGTCACATGTAAGGTTACCATACTTGTCTGTGGCTAGGTATCGCTTCTGACTTGACTTTATATAAACCTCCTCGGCAGCTTTACCATGCTCCAGAACCCAAACCTAACAAGATAGAACCATAAAATTTCCTGTACAATGACATGTACGTTACATGTAGGTGCAGAAGTGGGTAAACTTGAGATGACCTTGATGCTTAGGCCAAAGCGCAAAATATATCCAGAAACAAAGATCTAAGGTTATCCAAATTCCTCCACTACTACACCTGCATCTTCCATTATCAGACCCTCCACTGATAAAGCCATGACAGCCAATAATAGTAATGATTACATAATCCATTCAACCCTGCAGTGTATTAAATATTAGATTAATATTATACTCATTTACCTATACAACATCATCAATGTGTAATTATGCTGTTTCTGTAGTCTAGGAACTAATTGAGATAAAGCAGGGCACCTGCAACTACTATATACACCTTACAGGGCACGACATGGCTCTAGAGTCTAGTAGTATGAATAGGGTTGAGTTGAGACCAGCCTGTGCAGTGAAACATCTGTTCTACCCATTATAATCAATCAACTGGAAGTACTGAGACAACCACATGACAAGACGTACCAAGAGCAACAACTATAAGAATATCAGACAAAGAAACTTCCTACAGAATTAGCCTGGAAGGTGAATTCACCCACACAACCTCAACTATATTCGACTACACCTAATGACTAGCTTGGACAAGTAGGGTTGGTACCCAGGCTATAGAATATATGCATGGGTATTATACCCATGCATATATTCTATAGATAGACTGATACCATCACCTCAACCACCATCCCATGCCAGATAATCTCACTGAGTGTTGCTAATCCCTGGCTATAAACATTTCACCTTGTCTGGCCACTAACTACACTAGTAAACATTCCAAAACAGCACATACTGAGGTACATGTATATACATAGGTACATGTACAAGTCATGCTGAGGACTGAAATACAAACCACTGGAAGTAATAACAAGTTAGTTCAGAGCCATGTTTATTTGATTCAACATTGGGAATTCAAATTAATTGATCTATCAACAATAGCTGCAGTCACCACAACTGAGCAGCTGCCAGTGGTATTTAATTGGCTAAACAGACCATTATAGCATCATAGTATCAGCTGCACTAGGCTGTGCAGTGGTGGGGCTGGAACAGCAGCATCTACAACTAGGTCAAACCATGGCTGCTTCGCTAAAGTAGCAATGTAGCATATATTGCTGTTTTTTGGGTTGTCAGAATAAATTCAACCCAGCTAAGCAGTCTTGGGATCATATAAATAAAATGTTGGTAAAGTCACCTCCGTAATACACTACAACGTGTACACAAGATGAACAGTGTGTATAGAAGGGTGCTGGAGGTGGTGAAGCAGTACAGAAATGACCTTGGTGTCTATTTATATTCCTGGTTGTTGAGTGATTTGTTTATACGCTGTAATGAGATGTATGCAACAGGCCTCCTTCTACACAGCATAACTAATAGTTTGGCTTCATTAGAACATATCTCTATAGTCGCACTGGAAACCATGACCAGGTGCAGTACACCTTGCAGGTGGTGAAAGGGATGGAATATACTGTAAGGTGTACATAATACACACCACAGGCCATTTCAACTTTAGCATTCACAAGTCACATGTACAAATGTAGCTCTTTATTTCAGCCAGATCCATATTCTATGTATAACTATAATTGTTAGGGTAATTGTGTAAGCCTTTACAATACTTTAGCTAAAGAAATATGACTGGCTATTAAAATAACATAAGCAAAGGCACTTTGCCTCAACCAAACATGCTGTATATGTCCCTAATAAGAGCAAATACACCACTGTTAGTATTAGACACACAGACGACCACACCCCCACCCTCATCCCTTGATCTGCCCTTCACATAATTGCTGTATGTTGCCTGTTATTATATTATTACCTGTTTTGCCTTCAGTGCAGCTCCACTGGCATTTAGTTTGTTCCCAAATTTTTCAGCAGTCAAATATTTTCCCTTCTTGTTTGCAAAGCCAAATTTCCAGGAGAAAGCCTCAGTCGAGCTTGTGCCATTAGACGTCATGGTGATTTACTCTAGCTAGTTAGTCAACTACTAAAATCCTGAAAAATGCAGAATACCGAGTGTTAGATTAGTAACAGGCAGCTATGCGTTGCACTTGCAACTGCCTATCTTCTCTTCCGAGGAATAGTCAAGCCAGCAGACAAGAGCTGTATTGAATAGTGGGTACCGATATGCTCGATTGTGATTGGATCGTAAGCAAGTAACTGTAACCCAATCAATATACAAGCCTGGAGAACAAAAGCCAGAGTGTGCACAACTCTTGTGTCAATGTTAATCAATATTCTTGACTTGTAATGACAATCAGCTAGCAAACACATTAGATTAGAGCATTAGATCAAAGCAGGTACAAAACATACGAAATACATGTAATGTAGTATGATACACTAGTTATTGTTATACAAGTCATGTAGTAATAGCCATTGGCAAATAAAACAGTGTAACTAAAAACAGACATGTGCCAAGCAGACAAATACTCAAGTCAAGAGTCAAGTAAGAGTATATATTCCCAATTGATAAAAAGTAATTAAGAGTCAACTCATCGGATGAAGCAAGTCAAAAGTAGAGTAAGAGTAAATAAACAGCCATTTTGAAAAGTAAAGTAAGAGTCAAGCAACTAGTGCCAAAATGCTAGAGTCAGAGTAGAGTCAAAAGTACAGCGGTATGTCAAAGAGAATACCAAAGGGAATTTTCTATAACACAAATTTCTGATGTATACAAGTGTGACAACACACAATAGGTAATACTTAGTGTTAGATCTGATTTTCTGTCTGTTATAGTAGTTCTGAGGAACAAAGGCTACTTCAAATTTGCACTTGTTATAATGGTAGGCCTGTTTATCTATAAGCCTCTCAGCTTCTCTATGGTGGACAAGACTTATTACATAATTACACCAAACCAATAGAATTATCATTGGTAGCTGAGAGATTAGAGTAAAGTAAGAGTCAAGCATCATGCTTTGTAGGAGAGTAGAAGTAAAAGTCAATTCCCAGCTTTCACACAATACAAAAGCACAAGTCAATTAAAAGTAATGAAAAGCTGTTGCTCGAGTTAACTTGAGTCGAGTAAAATGACTCGAGTGCCCATGTCTGACTAAAAACTTCATGCAATGTGTTGAAACATTAACACTGGAATTTAGAGTTCTACATGACTTGTATTATATTTGTATACATTATGCAACTTGTACAAATGTGCTTATAGTTGTAGCAACAGTTATTGTAATGAGCTGTGGATATTTTGATAGGGTTGTAATTGTGTAAGTGGTGTAAGGCCATATCTGGCAGCAGGTCAGGTATATACTTACAAGTACATAGGGGTGTTGCACAAGTAATATAAATTATATAATATAACACTCAATCAATCCATCATTACTTTAGTAATACCATCCACAAACACTTTGTCTGTGTTGTACATAAAGAAAAACTCAAGGAAGTAAATTATTCTGTTCAGAAAACAAAATAATAGCAATATTTATTGGACAATCTTGTTAGTTTTTAAGCTTATGTTGAAATTGTCTTCTCCTGCACAGTCGAAAACGGCAAGAGAAGATGACTGCCCCACCAATTAAAATATTGCAACAATACCAGAGACATGTACATGTGCACTACTGTATAAGGTGTAATGCAACAATACAAGTCATAATATTTATAAGGCTTCCTCCCACAGAGGAGGGAATTACTTCAGATTTATCTTCTTCCACAGGTAGCACCATAAGGTACCAACTTTGCATTATGACAAAATATAATATGCTAGTAGTCAACAATGGTTTATTTGTAAAGTCAATAACAATTATTATATCTATAGCAAAGAATAAATACATAAAATTTGCTGACAACAAAAAGTTATCCAGTGATGATCACAACAATGATACCAAACATTGCATGGAAATTTAATTTATGAACAAGTAGCAAATAATAACACATTTATTGTGTGAATCATTATACATGTATATATATTAATTTGCATTCTAGGGTGAAGTATAGGTTAGCAAAGAGTGTGGGAGACAGGGGTGCTACAGCGGCACATAGAACAGGTCATATACATGCATGATAAAACCAATACTAGCAATACCCTCCTAGACAGTGCTACACTGTATATTCTATACACTATACATTTACATGTGTATTTATCAGCCAGCACCCTTGCATACAGTGCATATCATCATATTATAATTCCTAGTGGCACCTGCTTTGACTGTACTTTAGCAACCTATTGGGAGATGACCAAATCTGGTATTTCTACATAACTCTACTTATCTGCCACTGGTTATAGACTATAAAATGCACAAACAAGTCTACACATACATTGTATGTGTAGGCATTATGCTTCCCCAAATAACTGAGTTAGTCTAGCACAGTTCCTCATCTCCATGTTAGTTGCCTGTTCATATGCCCTGCTATCACTGTGATACCTGGCTCTCCAACGCAGCTGTTCTCCTATCAAATACACACCATAGTACAGAATACATACATTGTATGCCGATTGTGTTTACAAGTGAACACTAGTATACTATTACATGTACTGCGAGTATGTCCTAGAATATAACAGAAGAGAAAGGGCAAGCAGTGGTTGTCTTCCCTCCACCCTTCTCCCTGACCTAGAAGACATTGCAATATCTGATAGATGTGTGGACGTGCCACAACCTACTCCTATATATAACACAAGTACCCATAGCTAGAACAATAGGCTAACAATATGGTATGTAATATATACATATACATGTACATGTATGTCATATATGTACATGTATAATAGTGATGTAGTATATCATACACACAAACTTACTTTGCATCTGCTCTTTATAACATTCATTTTTCAAATTGGTGATATAAATATTTTCTATTTCTCTCTCTAGTTTATTCAGAGCTCTGCCAGCATATGCCTGGCTAAAACTATCTTTAACAAAGTATTGTATTCCATAGTTGGCAGTAGTCCTCATGTTACTGTAGGATCTGTAACATTCAAAGTAATACTAGATAATAACACTGTGAATGAAAATTCCAACACAAGATAATTACAATTACACTATTAGTTCTGCTACTATCTACACAGTATGTGACCAACATTGGTAGTAGGGAGGTAGGTTATAAGTCAATGTATATAACGGAAAGACAATTCCCAATACACATTCTAGTAACACATGTCATGTTGTGTATGTCAACTCACTGGGTCCTCTTAAAGGAGTAGACCTCTTCTCCCTGAAGTATGATGCTGAGCAGTGACAGTACAACCATAATTAATATTGGAGAGAGCTGGAAGAATGTGGACAGTAAACTCTGTAACAAGAATACAGTGTGTTTAGAGCCTAATACATACATGTATATACATGAGCATACCATGCATATGTGATAGTATAGATGTGTGTGATACAGAGTATATAACCATGTGTCTCCATGACATTGTACTCTACTTACATCTGGTGCTTGCCTCTCTCTCCTCTGTTGATATGAATGTGTAGCGTTATTGCGTCTAGGACGGTCTGCATATCGCGATGAATCTAAATAAATACAACATAGGGGAGTGTCATACTAACGCATACTTGCAGTGTACACTGTACTCTTCTAATCAACCAATGAGAGACTCAGTTGCTCTCACAAATGTATCCAGTCTTCATATTAGTACATATTCAACCAATGAGCTATCATTATCATACTGCCAGTAGAAACTACAGTACTACGAGTAGGCTTGGATTCCTTGAGCTACACCGTATAATACGGTAATGTAACACACCATGTACCGAAATTTCAATGTTTAGCTACATAACACCTGGCTTACATGAAAATGCTGAATTGCCGAAAAACATGTTGAATAATTCCTCTGGAGATATGTCAGCTTCAAAACCGTGTGAGTGGCTGTGGTGACCATTCCTTCGTCCTGATTGGTTGATATCCTCGTCACCATACAAGTCATACCTCCTTTTCTTCTCAGGGTCACTGAGTGTGGCGTATGCATTACCAATAGCTATTGATCAAAGTAATAGATCACACTGGTTAGATATGTATATACAGCAGATGACTTACTCTAGGCTACACGTGATGTATATGCAGTCCTAAACTTGGCCATAAAAGAACCATGTATTACACCAGAGTGGGTTTTCCTGGAGTTATAGAATCCTGCACATAGGAGAGCAACAAATGAGGAACATACAACGTATTGTTATCAGTACATGCGCTAGCCCATGTACTCATCGACTATTATACTAGTTGTACTAGACCAGTGTAATAATTCTCTGAGGGAGAGGGTGTGTTGCCTCCCCCTGTATTTGCATGATGAATACTGTGAATAATGCACTTGCAGCATGCAGTTTCAGTCCTTCTTTCAAAGAGATATAATAACATTACTAGAACTTATATATTACTATTCGATTACAATGTGCTATAAATGTATTCCCAGGTCAATGGAACAGGTCAACGGCTATAGATTCATTACACAGCACTGTAAGCTACAGGTTGTGTCACGTTCGACATAATAGTACAAAAGTAAGAAATACTTGCATTTAGTGGGACTAAATAGCATTAGGTTCCTTAGACTGCATGTATGTACACTATATAATGACTGCATGTACATGTATGTACACTATATAATAACTGATTGCTACTCACACTTGAAGGCCTCAGTGGCACCGGGAGCTGTATTTTTGTCAGGGTGAAATTGTAAGGCCAGTTTCCTGTAACTTTTTTTGAGGGCAGCGTCTGTAGCATCCTTGGTAAGACCCAGAATTTCATAGTAGTTCTTACACTTCTTTATACTACAATTATGTAACAGTCGAGTAAACTACCCAGTGAATTCTCAGGCAGCCAGCCTAAGGAATATCACATATATGTTCAACATATATGCCTAGTGTGGGCTTTTGGGATTTTTGAACCTTTCAAATTCTTACAAAAACATACCTACGCCTACTCAATGGTAAGCTCAAATCGAATAAAACTACCTTTATGCCTAGTTATGTTCCAGTCTAATAAAACTACATGAAAATTGAACATGAGTGACATTCTTTAGGCTGGCTGCTTGGCAATTCCTTCGGCAGTTTCATTTTTGACAAATATGAAAATCAGATAGGATTATCACAATTCTAAAACAATCACAGGATTCCACTTTAACCAGAAGCGCTGTGTTAGTAGGATGGAGCCATTATTGAGATTCAATTACATGATTAGGGTTACGATAATTGATATAATCAGTTTTAGGTGTTTAAAGGCCCTGGAAGAGTTCCATGAAAAAGTAGAAGACATAAAACTAAGAGTAATAGGCCTATAGTAAAACCACTGTAAGTAAAAGTTGTATTATTTAATCACCGTTTTACAGCCTCCAACTGATCTTGGGTATATGTTACTTCTACTGTATCAGGCTTAGCTGCGCTAGCAGTAGAAGTGCCATTTGTAGCAGATTGACTATTCCTCCTTTGCCTTAGTCCATCCCCCTGACCATTAGCTGTAGGGGCAAACTTTTGTTTCTCACCAATGAGTTCAATCAGGTCTATAAAGGCAGATTTGTTAATTGACACTTTTTATGGCTAACACACGGACTCAAACAGTAAATAGTAGATCAACAGGAAGCTGGCAACTTCCCCATTGCTTTATTTTGTATACCCTATGCCTATGTCATAAGACCCCAATACACCAGTGGTAGTGGTAGACTAATAGTAATAAATCTGAACTATCTGAATATGAAACGGAGTCATTGTTAACTGTCAGTGTGAGGGGGATAGCTTGATAGAGTTTCTATCAGCACTATTGTTTACTCAGCCCTATTAGCACAACTACGAATCTGACTCTTTTAGCAAGACTACTGATTAGGCCCATTTTTGCAAGCAGGCCTAAAGATCATTTGAGAAGTCAAAGAGAAAGTTACCAAACAAATTATGAAATCATTTAGGCTAGGCTCATGTACATATATGATATTATATAGCTACCTTTTCTATAGAACGGACGTCGGGCTATCTTATTAGTTACTTAAGCTATACCAAAGATAGTGGAAGGAAAGATCAGACACTCAAGCCAAAAACTGTCCGTCCCCAGTCTCCAAACACGGTCCGGATAAGTAAGGAGTTGTACTACCTTGTGGACAAATCCGCTCTTACTATTGGTGTTCCACCGACCAACCAGATAATATTTCTAACAGTGGCACCGAATATGCAGTCTACTTATATAAACGATATCTTATTACAGAATACGCAATAGTTAAGCCGTGAAACTGCGATACTAGTCTAACAGCTATCTAAAAGCTCGACACATATATGGCGGGAAAGGGAATCATGGAATGTCGGGACCGCTAAATTAGGCGTATTTGATGGGACAGGGTCTTATCATTGAGTGTCCGATCTTTCCTTCCACTATGACTATCTTTGCCTGTACTAAACCAAGCAGGAGGTAAAGTTCAACTCATGATGTAAATATCATTATTATTATTATTACTATAGATCTACAATTATTATAGTGCTTGTATAATTATTAATATTTATATTAATATAAATATCATAGATTAATATATTTATATTAATATAAATATAATAGATTAATATATTTATACAAAATACATTACATAAACTGATAATGATAATTAATATAAATTTTATATTATATAAATAATTATAATTAATAATAATATTTATAAGTTGAACTCTACCTTGGCCTATCAGATAATAATCAGTCATATGATATGTAAATCCTCACATACAAAGTTTAATTGTTAGTGCAGTCTATGTAAAGCTACAAACCCATTGCTTCCTTTGATGGATATAGTCTGTGAGATTTTTCAGCAAATTTAAGTGCTTTCTCAAAATCCATTTTGGTAAGACTATCTCTTCCTATTTTGAGGCACTTTAAGCTTTCATCCTTGTTGGCTTCTTTGTTTGACTCCATTTTAAACTTCACTTAAATAGCTGATTTGGAGTGTTATGCTAGTAAATTGAACAATGACATCAACAACTCAATATTAATATATACAAAAATAAACTTTATTTAAAAAAAGTGTTCAGTCACAGAAACTGAGTGAATCAATTAATCAACCAAGTTCAGTCATTCTTAGTGACTGTAATACAGCCAACATCATTCGCTTGTGAGTAGCTGCTAATCCAATGAAATACTGCCTCATATTGCTGCGCAATACTTACTCGATGCTAAATAAATTGATATCTGTAGCAGTTTTTTTAGTTGTCACACGATCTATTACATAGGATGTCTTTGGGTTCCTAAGATTTTTGCCTACTTATCGCGGGGGTTTAATTCGGTCTCTCCAAATAGCAAATAGTTGATCTCATAGGAATTGGTTCTAAAGAATATGTCTGCCCCCATGAAAAAGCAGTTCGAGTCTGTTTTGTGCAGTAGAAAAACAAGATGTTTGTTTGACTACAGAAGCCTAATTCGGTTTTCCAGCAACTACAAAACAGAAACTGAAGCTCAAAATGCCCCTACTAATATATCTCGGTTAAAACCTAATCTATATAGACGATTAAAAGGTCTACGCGATGCTCATGGCAAACCACCTCAGCCTGATCACCATGACCATGGTGTTGACCAGACTCAAACTCGATTGAAATTTCGGCGACCGGGCATAGAATTCAATAATGTTTCTCCACGAAATAACAAGCTCTATGCTCAATTTGGATCAGCATCCGGAATTAGTCCTACTAGTCTTTGGCCTTCAAGGGAATTTATAGAGGTAGTCAATTTCAATAGTCATATACAGTGTAGATGTAGACTATATTTATATTATTATATAAATAATCATAATCCGTTAATGATAATTATAATAATGCAGGTGTGTATGTTTGTGCTATGCAATGTTTGTTTATCCATCTGTGCTTCAATCATTGTTTGTTTGTTGTTATGCTATGCTACATCAATGAATATATATTTTATTAATTCATATGTTCAAAATGCTAGTTTGTTTACAAATAATGCAAGTTCAATTGTATAATTTAGGTAGTTCACACTAACTAGACTTTATACCGTTGAGTAGAGTTTGGAATATAAAGAAACCATTGTAAACAATGTAGCCTACGTCAGTATAATTAGGCCAGAATTAGGTTTTCAAATAGAATTATCTATGCAGATGTAGCTATTCTAATCTAGCTCTATGACTCAATTTTTATTGGTTGATGTTTCTTGTAAAAATACCGAAATAGCTATCATAAGTCTACTTCCGTCGCTTAGGGTCGCAGTGGGGTATTTGCATCTATAGAATGTAACAGTGTTTGCCTAATGTATCAGAGAGAGTTAGCCAAAGTGCAGATGTCTAAGCCTTTAGCAGAGCGGATTCAGGCTATGAGGGAAGCCAAGGAAAAGGAGAAAGAGGAGATAAATCAGCACCAACAGCACATTCTCCAGAGAATGGCTAAAATGGGAGAGTATATACAGGAGTATGAGAAGAGGAAGAATAAGAGATTAGAAAAGGATGTGCAACAAGTGAGTCTTGTTGAGATCTCTTTGTGACCATAGATCATATATTATCACTTATCATATATAGGCCTAAGTGTGTTATTATATTAGTATATCAGTATATTCGAGTATATCTTATAATATAGGCTACTTACTACTTAGTAAATACCAGTATGTCAATATATCAGCATAATATCAGTATATTAGTAGGCCCTGTGATATGACCTGATGAGGTCATGTCATCTAGTTTCGCTATCATTTTATTGCAGAATCACATTGCTAGCAATTCTATAGACATGTATGTGACTAATGACTACCACCTACAATGCAAAATTCATTTAAATTGGTAAAAGTTTTTTGCGATTTGATATTTGATATTGAAATACATTGGTAATAGAATAAAGCACAATTCTTGTTGTCATATGTTTTAGTTGACAAAGCGACAGGCACTGTTAGAAGAAGCTAGGGAATTCTTTGGCTATGAAGTAAGCCATCAAGACCTCAAGTTTCAACAAATGATGGAATGGAAGGAGGAACAGGAAAAGAGAGCAAGGAAGTTGATAAAGAGGCAAAGGAAATCAGATCTTGTGGCACATCAAGTAGCTAAATTAACTGCTGAAATGAACATTCAGTCTGATGATAAGAAGGACTCTTCTAATTGACAGGTTATTCTTCATCCTCAGACTTATTCTACTCTAACTCTGTCTACCTTTGATGTAGGAACACTTGGGATTAGTTTTGCTGATTTGAAGCATTGCTAGGTGTTCTTATACCTTCAGATGCGTCTTATTGTTATGATAAAAACCAACAAATTCGAATTCTATTAAATACTACTTGCATATTTACGATAATATAGAATTGTTATGAAAAGTGGTCATAATTAGAGTTATCTTCTCCTATGATACCAGTAGCACATAGGTGTTGGAGTTGTGTCTTCTTGGTATCGTACTTGTAGTGTGTGGTCTGTGTGCAGGCTTACCAAGTCTCCCTGATTTTCAACTCAAATTTTGGTACCCTACCCAAAATGAACACCCCCACCCAAATGCTGAACCTTCTTGATTTCCATCAGTCGAACTTGGCAAGCCTGTGTGTGTGGCAGTATATTAGGCCTATTATTTGAAATTTTTTTAACCATTGGATCTGAAGAACCTTTTACCATACTGATTGGGAAAGTATACAGATGGCAGTATTCCACTTTGTGCTCTCAGGGAAGCAATAACAAAGCCAACCTCAATTATTAAGGAATGCACAATAATATAAGCAGAAAATAATATCTATTTCTGTAGTTATCTATTACAACCTCAACCAGAGAGATAAGTATAATATGACTATGACTGTGGTAACATCAACACACCTGCCTAATCAAATAGTCTAAATATGTTATTATCAGATTACTAATGCAGACCATTTATTCTCAATTATAGTTCCATCTATTGGAATCAAGTTTTTATTTAGCAATGATCTGCGGTAAATCCATTTAAGCTCGACAAATAAGTTTCGCCTCAATCGCAGTTTTACATGTGATATATTTTTTTCAGAGGGAATAGATTAGTATATTGTTCCACAATAGAGTTTTGGTATAATCAGGAACCAGTGTAAATAGGATTGATGTCTGTCAGAGAAAAGCAAAGTTTGTAACCCAGTAAAAAGTTCCTCCCAGTATGCTGAATGCATGGTAACCTATTGTTATAATTTTGTAAGTAAAATAGTAATGTATTTGTTAGAGAATATGTTGACAATTTCTATAATACAAGTATGTTATCATAGTCTTTCTGATCAAACCAAATATGGCACTAAATGAGTGAATGATATCAATACAAGATAGATAATTATGTGGATTTATTTCATGCTAAGCACTAGTCTTGTAGAGTTAATAATGAATGTTGATAACATGGTGAATCTTTCTAATAGTTTATAATGCACCTCTGTGGGTACTGAAATAATAATCATTTGCATGGTTATCCAGTCTACACTCTGCATGGCTCATGTATTTCCACAAAGTAAAATTTCTGCTGATTGCCATCAGCTCAGGATATTTGCACCAAGTTATACCATGGCATGGCGCTTGTCCTTGCTGTGCAAGTGCTTGTTGGAGCAATCAATATAATTATGATTGATTATAGTGGGTACTAGGTGACAACCACAACAGATATTTGTTACAATGCCAAGCAAATTATTGCAAGTTGACTGTCAGATCTCACAGAGAAAGCAGACGTTTGAGGCAGCTCTTTAAGATGTCAAAGATAGTCGGTTTAAAGTTGGTCCTTATCTTGGTTGTTTGCTGCATCTCTTTTATTGAAGTTGATGCTGGTAATTCACGATCCAAACACAGAAAGAACCGACCAGGCAGCAGCAGTAACAACCGTAGTGGAAGTAACAGCCAAAGCAGAGATAAATGGTTTGGAAAAAGATTTCGAAACAAATCGACAAGGGGAAAGACATCCAGAACACAACCTAATATTATTTTTATAATGGCTGACGACTTGGGTGAGTGATAATTGATAGCTGCTATTATATGTTAAAATTGTTTATTGCTTATACATTGTATATTATATATACATGTATATTGTATATTATATATACATGTAATAATGTAACTAATAATATAGAACTAAAGAGCTTAGAACAATATAACACTAACAATTTTTCATGCTGCCTTTTACTGAAAAGATCACCCTATAAACTTCAACTGTCATCATCTATTTATTCATGTAGTTTATACTACACTATAAAATGGCTAAGAGAACCTGACATTTCCTGTATGCATGTAGTCTATACTACACTATAAAATGGCTAAGGGAGCCTGAAATTCCGGTATGCTCTCCTTCTTAGGTTGGAATGATGTTGGTTTCCACAACCCGCTGGTTAAGACTCCCAACATAAACTGGCTGGCTAAAAATGGTATAGAGTTGACTGACCATCATTCTCTCCCTAGTTGCTCTCCGTGAGTCAGCCTTACACTATGTATATTATACAACTACACGTCATGTAGGTATAGAAGGATATATAGTCGTACCTGTGTTGTGTTAGATGCTTGGGATGTTCACGTTGGAAATATAGACTGTGTACTATCAGCACAAAATTTTTTGCTACAGTACAGTTAGAGTAGTGGTTACATTTACATGTGAATGTACATATCACCACATATAACCAATAATATGTCGTTATACATAAGTGCATGGGCTATATATGCACATAGCTTAGGTTCTAAGCTGTCACAACCATCAGTAAAGAACATGTAGCCTGCTGTACTGTCTTGGCTGTTGTATTTCTGCTTACCATATCTGTAGATCTCGAGCTTCTCTGCTTACCGGACGATACGCATCCAACATTGGCATGAATGTAAGTGTTACAATGTACATGTTAGTACATCATAATAATTGTATTATAACGCAAATGTTGTATTATAGTGTATTTTAGTGTAAGGCATTGTATTATAATGTAACTGCAAATGTAATGCAAGTGTTACAATGAAGGCCTATGTTGTATCAAAATATATATTTAGCTGCATGAAGGGAGCAGATCTATTTTGTTTTACCTCTCACTGTATTCTAGAAAATATCTCACAAATTACAGCTGATTCTTTCTACTACAATATTGTCATTTCTTTCTATAGTGTAGTAAAGACAGTGCCCATATCTGTCTGGTAGCCATAATTTGTACCTCTTGGCCGACAGGTTATAAAATCTTAGCTTTTCTGAAAATGGAAATTTGTTGACAGGACTGACATATAGATATGTAACATTTGAGTTACTAGAAATATGAAATGTTGCTCATATATGCTAATTAAGGGTTAATAAATTTCAAATTTTATAGAGAGATAATAAATTATTAATTGAACTGTTTGCACTCTATACTGCACTATAATAACACTATCTTCCCTACAGCAATCTAGTGGATAGTGTGCGCATGCATTGCAAGGTTGTTCCTGAAGCTAATTAATAGCTGTTACATGCTGGCATATTATAATTATATTATTTCGAAATAAGGTTCAGTTACAATATATAACAAGTATCGCAAGTTTTAGCACTAAATTTTAATCATTCCCAACCACAGCTATGCGTGGAGGCTGAACTTTGAAGAAGGTTAAGATGGCCTCGGGTAGTCCAGTGTGCACTGTGGGTGACCAAATAATCCTAAATTGAGTGTTTAAAAGTGTGCCAGATGTCCAGCAGCCAGGATGCATGAGATAGTAATTTGGAAATAGTTGTTGGTTTTCCTCCACTCTGGCACCTGTCAGGCATCTGTCAGGCTGTCATATTGGTGTCTCTATGAATATTTTCTCTGACTAATTATTCTTTCTTAATTTTCTTTCCCATATATGGCTCTACCAGTCTCTCCCTCATGTAATTTATCAGTTATAATTGTACGTGTATATTGTATACATCATCATCCCATGTGCTCATATACTCACTTGTATAGTTTTTTCTCCTTTACCTGTAAAAAAATTTTTGTTAAGGAATTGAGAAGTAATTTTTATTTGACTGACAAGCTATCTGAGATAGTGAATAAATTAGATTCACCATCTTCATTGCTTTATAATTATATTGTGTTAACATTGTGTTATGTTGTTTTGTAGCGTTACGTTATGTTATGTTATGTTACGTTATATTCCGCATATTATATAAAAATAAATGTGTTGTGGTAGTTAATAATCTACTGATAGGTTACGTACAATGTAGTTTGTATTTTATAAATGTTACTACACTCTGAAGTGTGAAGTTTCTACTCATGATAATAAATTCATGTTATATCTTCAGCAAGATATTATTCGCTCCAACAGTAGAAGTTGTCTGCCCACAACACTGAAACTTCTCCCAGAGATTATGGTTGAGAATGGATACAGGACAAAGATGGTGGGGAAGTAAGTAGACATAGATATAGAGACAGTACAATGTTTATATCACGTTACCAGATAGATGTCCACTAATGCTACTGTTTCCTAATATTTCATCTGTCACAACATAACTAAGTGGTGAAAGTGAATTATTTTTACATCTGTCATATCTCCAGTCATATAATCACAAAAGTAGCCAAAAAAATTACAGAGATATCTACTGGCATATTTCTTGCCGCCGCTTTTATCTATTGGTTATTAAGTTGTTTTTATTATTAGGATCATATTTATATACTATATAATATATACTATTTATATATTAACTTACATCATCAAAGTGTGAATATAATGCAATACACTCTCACTTGGAATGTATTAAGCTGCCCTCTCTCACTTCCTGTTTGTTATGTGGCAATTTTTGATGTCTGGAGATGGTAGATAACAGCTTTATGTCAATACGTGCGCAAATTTAGTCCAAATTCCTGTCTCTGAGGACACTAATAGTTTAGTATACCTATCACTGATTTAAGAAATTGTTTCAATTACATGTGTATGTCAGAATTAGTCTGGTGAAGCAAAACTACATGCCGCATACATATATTGGTTCATCTTGTTGTACAAGCTATATCAATGGAAGTAGACGGATGTCTTGTTTATTATGTTATGTTATGTCACCTGTGAATATAAACAGGGCATCTGATAGCATGGTGTGTTTTATTTAATTGTGAAAAGTGATGATTGTACTAATGATGTAAAAGATACCCATGCATGGTACTGTAGTGTACATTGGCAAACACTTAGAGAATAGACCCTATGAAAGACTGGACAATGGTCAGCTAGCTGACCATTGTCCAGTAATATTCCATCCAACCACCTAGTTCTTCTGTAGACCTCTTGGTCACCTACATACATTTTAGATGGCACTTGGGGTACTGTGACAAGTCATGTTTACCAACTGCAAGAGGTTTCCATGAGTTCAGAGGAATAGTGGATGGAAGAGCTAGCTACACTACATGGGGTAGGTCTGTCTTCTTTCTATACCTGAATTGTATATAAATACAATGTATATATCTCGCTCATGTACTACACTGCACATGGAGACAGACCTACACGTATTGCTATAACAGTGTCTATTATCACCATGACCATCACACAATAAATTCTATTTGATGCTGACATTTATATCATACCATGTATTATTTATGGCCAAATTTCTTATACATGTAGAAATGGTAACACTGTATGTTGCCAACAGACACATCAGAGCTCTGATCTGATGGGTATTTATGGTATCAGGTAGTAGATCGGTCTTTTCGCACATTTGAACTAATAAATAGACGATAAGGCAATCTGATTATGGACATGGACATTTGATGGCCAATACCTAAATACATACTGCAGCCTACAAATACAGTATATTTTCACAAACAATTTTAAATATTATAAATTTTAATTTGATTATTTATTCATCAGAATAGAATACATTAATATAAGGTGTCACATGTCAGATGTGACCCATGGTACTGTACTCTATATTTGGGTGTTTAAGAACACCGCCCTTACGCCACTTTTCGTCTGTTGCCAAACATATTGTTTTGTCATTGTATAATACTTCATTATGCTATGTTCTTGCAGGTGCTAACAATGTAACCACCAGATTCGTGAATGATGAACCTAACATTGATAACCTGGGAACCCATCTTACAGTGAGTGTCAATTTGAGGCACTCCTTGTGCTCGTCTCCTATCACAATGTATCATCAGATTAAATCGTGTAACAGTCTACCTATTTATTCTGAATATTGCACTTTCTAAAACCGTGTAACCTGAAACTGTAGAAATTATATCCTACGTGTCTGTGTAGAGCTATAAGTGGAGCATAGTCCAGGCCAGCAACACATCACAATTTATTTTAAACAAAATTATCTTGGATATTTCGCCTTTACATCTAACTGAAATATTTCACGCCTGTGTTCTTATATATTTTAGCTTCAGCACCAGAGTGATGTAAGAGACATGATACTTTCACATAAGGGTAGAAAATCACCTCTCTTTATGTACATCTCACCACTAGCTCCCCATGATCCTCTCGAGGTAAACAAATATCTACACCGCATGTCTATCACTACACTGTATGTTGATGTCTATGTATGATCTCTACACTGTATGTCTATGACTATGTATGGTATCTATACTGTATGTCTATGTCTATGTCTATAACTATGTATGGTATCTATACTGCATGTTTATATCTGTAACTACGCATGGTATCTATACTGTATGTCTATGTCTATGACTATGTATGGTATCTATACTGTATGTCTATGTCTATGACTATGTATGGTATCTATACTGTATGTCTATGTCTATAACTATGTATGGTATCTATACTGTATGTATATGTCTATGACTATGTCTATGTCTATGACTATGTATACATGTATTTAAACTGTATTGTGTTGTAGGTTACGCCCAGCATGTTCAATCGACACAGTTTTCTGAGTGAATCAAATCCTTCAGAATTCTCCAGAAGGAAATATCTAGGTTAGAACTCTGTTATAGTCTGCTAGATCTTGATGAATTCTGTTTTTGCCCTGCATATGCTATGCTAATATAACATGTATATGTAGTGGTAGATTTGTACCATGCTACACCAGTGAATGTATAACATGACACACATGTGTATTAGACCTCGTATGTATAATCTAGGCGTATGTCATATGTGTACATGTACACATATGCATACATATACATATACATGTACTTACACATACATACATATCTATATATCTTATTTATTCATGAACTTCACTTAGATCTCATGGTGTAAAACCAGCCAGTCTTGTTGTTCTGTGGAGCTTTTCTCTTTTATTACGAGCTTGCAATGGGTGACAATTTATCTTCACCAGCACTTTATACAATCAGTGCACATATACGTGTATTTCTTCTGCAGGTCTCGTAGCTGCACTAGATGATTTAGTTGGAGTTACCATACGGAGTCTTAAGAAAGCAAACCTGTATAAGGACTGTATAATTATTCTCACATCAGATGTATGTACTGTATATACTAGATGCTGTGTGTCATGTGTATGTACTGTATATTATACTATATGCTGTGTGTCATGTGTATGTACTGTATATACTAGATGCTGTGTGTCATGTGTATGATAGGGTATAAGTATGGTAGTGGTATAGTGTATGATATGGTATAGTGTGTCATGTGTATGATATGGTATAGTATGGTAGTGGTATAGTGTATGATATGGTACAGTATGGTAGTATGGTATGGTAGTGTATGATATGGTATAGTATGGTAGTGGTATAGTGTGTCATGTGTATAATTTGGTATTGTATGGTAGTGGTATAGTGTGTCATGTGTATGATATGGTATAGTATGGTAGTGGTATAGTGTATAATTATACCATATACTTTTAATATTTTTTAATAGTATGTATTATTTCACCTAACTATCTGTTTAATCTGTAGAATGGAGGAGCAAGTGTCCCATTTATAGTTCCAGACTCAGAGAGTCATGGCAACAACTACCCGCTGAGAGGAACCAAGTTTGAACTGTTTGAGGGAGCGCACCGTGTGCCCACGATATTCCACACCTCTAAACTATCCAGTCGTTTTCAGGGAACTAAAGGGGATTTCCTTATGCACATAACTGATTGGCTGCCTACTTTGTCTCAACTGGCCAATCCTTCATACAGAAAACTAGGTAACTAGTCTGTCTCAGTTAGAGTTATCTATTCCTGTCTGTAAGAGAAAACAACTCCAAACCAGTATTTTGGACCCCATTTTCTTTGCTTATTATTATATGCTACGATTTATATTTTGACACTAGAACTATTTATGTCATTTATTAGCTTGTGTACCTAGACTACATTAACTAAGTCTGTGCTTCAGGTGGTATCGATGGAATAAGTCAAATATCCAATCTGAATATGTATGGGTGCAGAAGACGCCGCTTCAATAAATACAGAGTGAGAAAAGAGAACTTGGTCTATCTTACTGACTTCACTAGGCTAAATTCTAACTGCAGTAACTCTGATGCTGCTTACAGGTGAATATGGAAACCTCTACTAACATGTGGATATAATACACCTCTATGTATGTGGAATTGTCTTCTCATGCATATGTATATATGAGAGTTAGCGCAGATGCTTCTTTTTAGGATACATGCAGGTTTAAAAAATATCTAGCTATTGTAATGACTTATGTTGTACTTGAATACTTGATGTTTTAGGTGGAAAGATTGGAAACTTATTTATGGAAAATCTACTTCATTCCCCTTAATACAACCCAACTCCACTGGTCTGTGGGTGAAACCAGTTGAGAACCCTAACCTGCCTAGTATAGGTGGAGACACCTGTACAAAGACGGATAACTTTGGTAACAAGTTTGTTGGCTGTTTGTTTAATTTAAGAGGTGAGGTTTGATTCTGACTATAGCATTATGTGCAACTAAGCACTGGTTTGAGTACTAATGCTTGCTTAGAAGACTAAGCCAGTGCGTGTCCAGTGTGAGATGTACTGTCACACAACGCATACAATCTACAGTGCAGGGATATTCATTAACTGGTTATTGTTTCTAAGCTATATCTATATAACTATATATACATGTAAGTGTTGTAGATGTCACACGGGTCAGCATATATCAATCACAACTGACAGGAAGACAATATAACACCTGTCAGTTCTTGTCATCATAACAATAACCTTATGCTTCCAGTCGATTAGCATTTGACCTGGTATACATCTACATGTATATTATGTTATAATATAAAATAAAATGCATCAATGGTAAAAGTGCTCGATAAAACACGTTTAGAGCTAAAATATTACAATAAAACCAAATGCATGTATATTCTGCGCTACTCTAAACCATTTTATCTGATGAGTGTTTTAATACAAAACCAATAGTAATAAAATGGTTTTGGACACTTTGGTTTTATTGTATATTGTATTATATAATTACAGCGGATCCATCAGAGCAGAATGACTTGTACTATAGTCACCCAGAGATAGTGAGAATGATGAAGGAGAAGATAGACAAGTTCAAGAGACTAGCAGCTAAACCTATTGGAAACCCCAGTCTAAACATTTCCTCTGCCATTACAACTATGCTGGGTGGTGTGACTGTTCCCAGACTAGGCTACTGTGACCCCAGTATAGACTCTCCCCTGTTCCCTAATGATCCCCGATGCAATCTATGATTTACCATTACATTATGACGGCATGCCGTACAGTATGTACAAGTACATGACTTTGTAGGTTGTATGGTGAACGCAGATCAATGAATGGCAAAAATATGGTTTAGTTGTTTAGTTTAACATTGTGCTCAGGGCTGTATGGATGATTTGGTTAAAGAGATAAGGCTAGTAGTTTGGTACAACTTGGGTCCAAGTCGTATAATAATTGAACACCAGCCTTGTGCTTGATTGGGTTGGAGCTCAGGCTATACCGTTCAGTGCCACACTGTCACACGTGTTAGGTGGCTTATACACTTATAAATACATAAATTGTGAGTCTACATGTAATTTAGAATTTATTTGTGCAATATTATTTTGGGCTTTGCTAAAAATATAGAATGCAAATTGGAATGGGGGAATTCTAACTAAACTCTGTTATCTTTTACAAAGTTACTTATTTTATATACATACACATGTAGCAGTAGTTTCCTGCTGATTCTATTAAGGCAATAAAATCTATGGAGAGATACATACCACATGGTACATTGTCAAGGGTAATAATGTATAATGTTATATTACTATTAAGTATAGTAAGTAGTCTAATACATTTGGCAATACCATAACAAGCAGACTCTGCATGTACATAGATTATGTAGAGTTCCTATAGCTATGGCTATGAGCTATGACTGATATTTCATGCAAGAAGTTTTAGCCTTCAATTCAGTTAAATAATAAAGTGGGTTTGCTTTTTTATCTGCTGCTTGTATCACTTCATCATACTCCACTCCCCTTTTTCCTCTTTGAGTTGATGTCTTCAGTGAATATGATCTCTTATCCATTCCTGTTTGCCTCACTGGCTGAATTTCACTGTTGAATTGATGGCACTCCTTCCGTTTAGCATTTCTACCACCCAATAAGTTGATTTTTATTTTGGGTTTTTCTGGTGATAGCATAGGTCTTATTGACTGTTGTTTATCATGTAGTGAGTATAATGGGTTGGTCTTACACACTTTACCTGTAATATGGCAACCATCTGTGACCACTTGATCTGTGACTGGTGTACTTGGGAGTTGTCCTCTTACATCATCCAACTCTTCATAAAGCCTGTTACCGGGTAGGGAAGGATCTTCCTGCTCCAATGTATAGAGAGGGTTTACTCTACGCCTGTTAGTTGGCTGTTGAGGTTCATCTGTCACTTCCTGTTTATCAGGTACTGGTGGCAATGGTAGAGCACACATCCAGGGATGTGCTGGGGTAGTCTTATGTGAATGATAAGGAGTGGTATAGATTCCATTAGTGGTTGGGTGTCCACTGGTCAGTAAGGGGTCAGTGCACTCACCATGTGGCATTGCCCTCCTGTTAGGTTCAGTGTAATACTCTTCTCTCTTCATGCTGCCGCTCTGAGCAGACTTTGTGAAACTGTTCGGACCGTCAGCCAGGGGACTCATATACTTTCTAGCTGGCTCTTCATAAGTGTTGCAAGTCTCACCTCTAAAACACACATGTACATGTAGCTTCTAGGTCATACTAATACACCATCCTGTAACACCGTGGTCAGTGCTACCTTGCTTCTTAGCCTATGTGTAATTCCTGTAAGTGGAGTGGTGAAAATAATATTAATCTCCTTGCAACACTATAGAAGGTCATAAGAAACAAAAATTGGGAGGGTACTTGTACATGGATATAGAATATTTTAAAGTTATGGACCATAGTATTTTTCAGGTCCATTGACTACAGTGCCAATTTTATGAATGGCAAACTGTAACAATATGAAGCAAAGCCTATTACTACATACAGGTAACTACATGTGGTTTGTTTTCCAGCAGTCCCCCGACAGTGGAATCGGTACATCTTGTGTTGTAAGAAGTATTATGCATTGTATATACAATGTACATTATATACATGTGCATGTACCTATAAATTTGCACGTACATGCACGTGTTCTCTTTCATTGTTGACATATTCCTGTAAATGTAGTCTGTTAGAAAAATGGAAAGACCAGAGATACTTGAAATACATGATGAGAACAAGGATAGGAAAATCATATAATATTTATAAAAACAAGAGTACATAGTAAATGCATGTGGTGTAGAATTGGAATTACCTTGCCCCTTCATTCTGACAGTCGTGATCAGTGGCATAGTCAGTTGGAGATGCTAAGCAGATACTGTTGAATACTGGGTTGTCGTATATCATTCCCTCGTACTGATGGTAGGTTTTGTCTAACAGTGGGAGACGAGGCAACGGGGGATGCCTACGTTGACTTTTCATACTGCGCCGGCATTGTCTGTCCTTCTGTCCTCTGGATATAAGCATGTAATATGATAAAGTGCGTAGCATGATATATATACATGTACATGTGTACATAATATTATGTACAGTATAATATAGGCTACAAATACAATGGTAACATATGACATATTATGTCATAGTTGAAAATGGACACTATTAGACAGATAGGATTCGTAGACTACATTAGCTACTGATAGTCGAAACAAAAATATGGTACCTACCTGTCTCGTCTTGTCACTGTGCACATGATTGTAGTAAATACTGATACAACCACTAACACCCCTCCGACAGTAACATAGTACCAATACTCCTCAATTACCTCCTGCAACAATATACAATGTATTAATCATCTATTCTCCTTCTCCAGCAGACAATTTCTTTTTTCATTGCATAGGCTGATGAATCTAATTATACATGACATAGTGATAGTGTGTCTAGCCATCCATTGGAGGGAAAAATTTAAACATTGGACACAATCATCAGTTTTTCATTAGGCATAACACACCATATTTTGTCCGGCAACAAAGTTTGAAAGATTAAACGGTTGATGTCTCATGCAAAAATAATCCAATTCTGCAATAGATACATATTTATAGAGAAACATGGTTCATCACATACCATCAAGCTTGGCACAACCACTAGAGGTACAACAACTCCCACACCATCTGCTGGTTGACTGATGCTGTAAGTAAATTTTCTACCGCCAGGAAGTGCTACTGTTTGATTTAGTTTGTAGCAAGTCACGTTGTTTGCACCAAATTCCCAGCTGCACAGCATGACAACCGCCCATTCACTATGCAAGAGGTCAAAGGAGGTCTTTGTATGCTTTGCTATAAAACTTGACTCGTTACATTTAAAGGAGTCTAACATAATGGACATAACACTCTCGGCTCCTGTTACATTGTGACCTCTTTGTTCAGTTATAGAGGCGCAATCCTCTCTCTTTAATATTCTTCTGCAGAACGACTCGACCAATCCACTGGATAACGCAGCATCGGCACATTTGTTGTCTTTCTCACACCGGAACCCATTGACCTCTCCTATACATATGTCTCCGTCGCACGGGTTCGACTCGCACTCGTTAATGTCAGACTCACAGTTTAGACCAGTATATCCTGGTAGGCATCGACACAGCAAGTCTTCTGCATTGACAGCAGTACAGTGACCTTGACCCTGAACACACTGCAGAGTACATCCATCTTCACAGTATATCCCTCTGTAGCTGCAAGTATTATATTCACACTTTATATATGTCACAATCTTCTGAACTGACTATAACTATATACATGTATTAGGCTACAGCGTATTGCTTTTTCATTAGTATGCAGTTTATACACAGTTGTACATGTACTATGTTGTTTACATATATTATATTATTATGTAGTGTTTTAGTGCACATGTACTTGGGAAGACATGACTAAATTGTAATGAGTCATGTACGGTCTATTTATAACCAAGTATCTAATTGGATGATGTTATTATGTAATAGTGGTGCAATACCGTTCTAGAATATTCTCTTTTGACCATATATGGTATTATGATTCATGTTGGCTCTGGAATGTTCTAGAACTTCTAAGCTTTACTATATAAGCAGGGGCTGGGAGAGAGCCCATAAGTTTGGAGTTAACTTTTAGCAATAAACAGGACATATTACACTACATACTACATCTTCTCTGCACTAGATAGACCAAGCTGTGTGTCACTTGATTATCTCTGACTACAGTGACTTCACCGAACTCTCACAAGTACTACTATCTTGTGACAATTGGGGGCTGCTCCGGGAAGTCATCAGTCGCAGACAGGGAGATTAACAATGTCGGCATACACCGGATACTAATAGCTGCAGTTAAAGATGGTGTTATTGGAAAAAGTAAGTCAAATGGGCAAGGACCTAGGACTTACAGATCAGAAGCAATCCAAGATAGGAGGGATTGAACAAGTGGCAGAAGATGCTGACCGATATTTGGCAGCTCATGGTAGAAAGCTCTTCATGGAGAAGAAAGCTACCGCACACAAGGATGAAGAAGAAACCCGTAGATGCTACATCTGCGATGAAGTAGGGCATATTGCAGTTATATGCCCCAAGAGAACACAGAAACACTGTTCCAATTGTGGAGTTACTGGACACTCAACTATGGAATGTAAGAGGTCCAGACAAGGAAATATGAAACCAGGCAAGGTAGGAGCTATGAAAGCGATTGTAAAAGGAGGAGATGACAGAGAACCTCAGGAAATTGAGATGGATGGGAAAAGATATGTAACTATTGTTTGCTGCAAACAAATAGGGGCAGATGAAAATAATGTTGATGTCAAAATGGGCTACGTGAATAACCAACCTGCGGAAGTCATAAGAGACACAGGTTGCACAGCAGTCATAGTTAAAGGAAAATTCGTTAAGCCAAACCAGTACACCGGAGCAAAGAGAGAAGTTAGGATGGTCAATAACACAGCCGAGCAGTATCCAGTGGCCAGCATACAAATCAGGACACCGTATTGCTCAGGGATGGTACAAGCGATAGTAATGGACGATCCTATGTATGACCTGGTGATTGGAAACGTACCTGGTGTGAGGTCATCAGCGGATCCTGACCGAAACTTTCACAGAGGAAACAAATACAAGACAAATAAACGAGTTGACAATGGATAAAGGGAGATGGACTAAGGCTTGTTCAGAAGATAGTAGGAATTATTGACTGAAATTAAATTAATTTCATCTGGAAAATGGGGTTGTCACAATCTTCTGAACTGACTATAACTATATACATGTATTAGGCTACAGCGTATTGCTTTTTCATTAGTATGCAGTTTATACACAGTTGTACATGTACTATGTTGTTTACATATATTATATTATTATGTAGTGTTTTAGTGCACATGTACTTGGGAAGACATGACTAAATTGTAATGAGTCATGTACGGTCTATTTATAACCAAGTATCTAATTGGATGATGTTATTATGTAATAGTGGTGCAATACCGTTCTAGAATATTCTCTTTTGACCATATATGGTATTATGATTCATGTTGGCTCTGGAATGTTCTAGAACTTCTAAGCTTTACTATATAAGCAGGGGCTGGGAGAGAGCCCATAAGTTTGGAGTTAACTTTTAGCAATAAACAGGACATATTACACTACATACTACATCTTCTCTGCACTAGATAGACCAAGCTGTGTGTCACTTGATTATCTCTGACTACAGTGACTTCACCGAACTCTCACAAGTACTACTATCTTGTGACAATATACATACACAATGTTATCTGTTACGCCAGAGTTCTAAGAGAGATCACGCTTACTGCATCATAAATTGAAGACCATTAAATTAGTGTCTGAGTATTTTGTAACAACTCAACAGATTCTTCTATCAAGTTGGTTTGAAAAAAGTGTACTACTCTAACCATTCTACCATAAAATGCCGCAAAGCAAGTTTTCCTGCAAAACATGTTGCACTTATGTTTGTTAGTTAGTTAGTTGAACTCCTTGGTTTAACAATATAATTGAATACTTATAAAATACCCCTGATGGCATTGGCATTTGTACCCTCTCTCATCATCCTCATTCTGCTGGCAGACACTGTGTGAGCTACATCTGTTACCATAGCACTTGTCCACCAATGTCTACCAGGAAGACACAGAGTACACTGATACAGCAGTTATACATACATGTATATTACTATAATATATATTGTTGATGTTATGTGTCTCTACCAGAGCCTGGCTCTGATCTATACAATCACACAGGGTACTGTATTAGCTGCTATTGTCTTGTCATGTTGTAGTGCAGAAACAGTTAGCTCACTAAATACTCACCTCGCAGTGTGGCCCTGCATATACATCATTGCATTGGCAAGTGAAATTGTCTAATCCATCTATACACACTCCCTGGTTGTTGCATGTAATTCCTAAGCAATCATCTGGGTTGTCTTGACACAGTGCTCCTCTAAAACCTACATTGGCAGTAGAATTTTCAGTTGTGATCAAACCCACTTGATTTTGCTGCAGTCGCCTATATAATGGGTCACACAAAACCAATTTTACAAAATGATAGAAGTTGTAATTTGCATTATGCCATACCTGGAGGGCAAGAGCAGATAAATCCATTGTTTCTATCGTGACAAGTAGCATTCCCATGGCAGGGATTGGAGGCACACTCATTTATATTGGTCTCACACTGTCTGCCTGTGAAACCATTGAAACAGACACACCAATAGTTGTCTGTTTGTTCTACACAGTTACCATGGTAACAGCTGGAGTCTGTGCAGTAGTCTATATCTATCTGGCAATACTCTCCTGTAAATCCTGGTTTACAGTGACAAGAGAAGCTGTTCAGTTGATCTGTACACTCCCCTCCATTCTGGCAAGGTGAAGACAGACACTCATTTATTTCTGTTTGACATCGTTGTCCGGCATATCCTGTGCAGTAAGAATATAACAGAATGTAAGCTGCTAAGTTGTGGAGTATTATAGGATAAGTATGCTATCCTGTAGTAATACTAGACTGTAGGTTGTGTATTCTTATGGAATAATCTAGATACAGGTGACATCCTGAAAACTAAAATTCATTAGAGTTGTTTCCTTTTTGTGACTTGAGTTTTGGTAGCAGAGCATTCGAGCAATGAGTCTGTCAGAGCGCAACTCCTAACCACACTACATATTGTCATTTGTCAGTGAGATAAAAGTGTGTGTCAATGAAATAGAGACAGTGAGTGTGGATCATACTGAATCGTAGGCAAGTACTCGTTTTGGCTTTGACCGAATGGTTTAAGAGTCACAAAGGAGTTTGGATTTTAAAAGGATTTTCAAATAATAAGTTGAGTACCTGGAAGGCAAGAGCAGATAAATCCATTGTCTCTATCGATACAAGTACCTTTTCCATGGCAGGGATTGGAGGCGCACTCATTTATATTGGTCTCACACTGTCTGCCTGTGAAACCATTGAAACAGACACACCGATAATTGTCTGTCTGTTCTACACAGTTACCATGGTAACAGCTGGAGTCAGTGCAGTAATCTATATCTGTCTGGCAATACACTCCTGTAAATCCTGGTTTACAGTGACAAGAAAAGCTGTTAAGTTGATCTGTACACTCCCCTCCATTTTGGCAGGGTGAAGACAGACACTCATTTATTCCTAAGCAATCTTCTCCTTGATAACCTGTAAAAGGAACAACATGGCATCTCTGCAACATATACTCGTGCATATAATGTACATATAATGTATATGTTTGCTGTGTACATGCAAGTTTGTACCCTGTATACACATGTAACTTTGATTTAGTCTGCTGCATAAAAGTTACAAGTACATTGGATATAATACAGTATAGTTTACACTAACACTTACTTGTGCATGCACATCATGGACATATAAATAACTACATATATATTATATACTTTGTCCGTAGAACTTCCTTTGTGGTGCCTGTAGGTAACATTTTAACAAAAGTTAAGAGATCAACGCACATGTATGTGTGTAACCTTAACATAATGGGAGATGGTATACCATATAGAATATAACATAATTAAACAACATTATAGAGCACAGTACAGATTCTTTATACTTCATTTGGTTTCTTCAAATTCCCTTGTACCAGCCTGGGTTGTAAATGACATTGCCAGGATGTCTGCTCATCCCAGGCTGAAAGGGCTTGTGAGCTAGAATTTCTCTTGGCCGGGGGAAACCACAGAGCTGGGTCCAAGTCACAGATTTGACTTGACTTGACTCGCCCAAGCTACACCTTGGCATGGTTTTTCGTGCATTGGAATGTCTACTAAAAGAAAAAGTGATATTTTGGAAATTGTAAAATTTTTGAAGTTGTCTCCCACTTGACTCGCATTTCGACTTGCAAGTAGACAAGTCGACTTCGACTTGACTTGACTTGTGACTTGCATGACAGCTGATTTGACTTGACTTGCCTCCAAAATTTTATAAATGACCTGACTGGTTAACTTGCAAGTCAACTTGGACCCAACTCTGGGAAACCATCCCTAGCTCATCAACACACAAAAATAGATATTTTGTGTTTGGCCCAGGCCGGTGTGGTTACAACCTTGTGATGGAAGTGGGTGGGAAAATTCTTGAGCAAATTTGCCTGTGTCTGAGAATTCGGCCACGAAGACAATACTAGCTATACAATTAAGAGTGGTGCATCTGTATGTATACCTGGTTTACAGATTTTAGACCCTGTTGTTTGGTTACAGGTATATCTTCTTTGGGGCAAACAATATTTTCTGCAATCTCTCCCATAATAGCCTGGTTTGCACCTTCCTGATACTGATATATCTAGCCTAAGAAAACAGAACATTAATACTACATGATACGTTATTGTTAGACTATGGGGTTATTGTGTGCAGTCAGGAAATTATAAATGTAAAAAACACAAATTTAAATTTTAAATATATCAACATAATAATGAGTGACCTGATTCCATCTGTGCCGGTTAATCGGTCTGATATCATTCTTTGGAATCCTTTGTAGGTCTTAGACCACCTAGCTATTCTATCATCTCCGTTACCTCCGGCATCAACATCATTGACCTCAATGTCCACTAAATACCCATACTGTAAGAGTGATACAATATCCACTAAATACCCATACTGTAAGAGTGATACAATGTCCACTAATATACCCATCATACTGAAAGAATATACACATCTACACCTAACCAAATACATAGACCAGGAACAGGACTGTTTCCTCCAGTTAGAATGTGTACCATTGCATTGTAGCATATATATTGTAGTGTTGTACTATGTGCACCCTCGTATGGTGATATGTTGTAGTATTCAGTACTTACGTTTACATCCCAGTAGTTTAACTCAACAATCATCGGATTATCGAATCCATTCCCTATTGTGTTACCAAATGTTATTTCATTTGAATCCTTCCACACTTTGCTTTGGTATAACTTGATACCTGCTTTAGCTCCATTTGCTAGCTTCCTAGTAGATGGATATAGTAATATATACATGTATATCTATGCTATGAACAATCATACTGGTAGAGGGATACTGTAATAATTACTAATAGAGGAATATTGTAGCATATACATGTAAATGTATGTCTATGTTATGGATACTTATTGGTAGAGGGACACTGTAATAATTACTAATAGAGGAATATTGTAGCATATACATGTACATGTATGTCTATGTTATGAATACTTACTGGTAGAGGGATACGGTAATAATTACTAATAGAGGAATATTGTAGCATATACATGTAAATGTATGTCTATGTTATGAAT
This sequence comes from Bugulina stolonifera, assembly GCA_935421135.1. Lineage (NCBI taxonomy): Eukaryota > Metazoa > Bryozoa > Gymnolaemata > Cheilostomatida > Bugulidae > Bugulina > Bugulina stolonifera. The sequence goes on along the minus strand of OW285189.1, from coordinate 24,317,607 downwards.
ACTTACTGGTAGAGGAATATTGTAGCATATACATGTGAATGTATGTCTATGTTATGAATACTTACTGGTAGAGGGATACTGTAAACTGAGTGTCACATCCATCTAGTACAGACACACATCCAAATATGGAGCTAACGCGGAATGCTTCACAGCACGCACCATTATCGGATATTCCCTTCAGATTTTGATACTTTATAAGTTTAACTTCTAGAATTGCTTTTTTGGTAATAGTTGTATAAACTACACTGTTCTATAAATACACAGTTTGTAGCATGTTTGTATAATATCGATAAACACTAAACATTTTAAACAAGAATCAGTGGGAATGAGTAGAACTACAAATGCTGCATCTTTACTGCCAAATGTACAAAACATGCAGAGTAATACTGCAGTAGTTACAGCATAGACTGCGGCAGTTGGTGTAGCAGTATCTACTCTCCATAACAGTACCATAGAGCATCGTATGTTATACTTTAGTCTAGAACTTTAAAATAGCTCATGTTGTATATTCCTGTACTGACTTGGTACACTTGTACGGCAAACAACAAATGAACAGTTATTACTCACCTTGATGATGAAGAGGCTGAAGGTTATATAGAAGGATATAATATGTGACAAATCGTAGTTCATCTTTCTACTTATAAGAAAGTACAATATGAATATAAGAAAGTACAATATCACGCCCTATCATAATGAACTAAAATATAATATACACTCTAATTAATACAAGTATGATGTACTACATAGATAATGGGTAAGTATTATAGAACTTGTTTACTCTGTTGTAGAGCCCATTTAACCAACCCTCTATTTAGAGGCACTCTGTGATATATGTATACTGATTTCTATTAGCAGCAAACTATCAGTTGCTGACAGACAAACTTGTTGATAACACTTGTGTGGTCCAATCAAGGAAAGTCTAATAGTACATCCATATTGATATTCATTTAATTATGTCACCACTGTAATATGTCTGCATACATAATTATATCACCACTGTATCTCTGCGTACATAATCATCTATTATTTTAGTCTTAAATAAACAATTTCGGTCTCATAAATAATGTTTTTGGGAATTTGTTGTACAGTAGAATATAATAGGAACGGTTATATATAGCATATATTTGGTCTATCAGGTACATCAGTTAATCACATATCTAGTGGGCATAGCATACACCATAGGTATAGGCCGTAGGGTGTTTGTATATGAGCATGTTCTCAGTTCAAGGTATTTGACTAGCTGGTCTTAGCTCAGCTTGCAAATAAAGTCTGTGAACCATGAACCATAAGATAACAACTTCAAGTGGAGGGAGATATCCTACCTACAACATGGCTAAATATTCGTTATTCAGGAAACTATTGCTACGTATAGTTATTCACTAGATTGTATGTTGTAGCAGAGTGATAAGATGAATAATATTCTGTCTGTTGTTATTGTTATTGTTTCTTTATAAAATATGGTCGGAATAATAACACATAACATCATTTCAGTGCATAGTATATGTAATATGTAATTATGGTCTCATGCAGAGAGATATGAATGTATAAAGTCTACGTGATGAGAGACAAATAGAACTATGTGAACTTGTCACTTTGAAGAGTTGATGAACTTGAACTTTGGTCCAAGCAGAAGTTATAAAAGTTTCTCTCATATTAGCTGTAAACAAGTAATTAAAATCTTATTTATTTAAATTTGAAAGTACATGTTGTGTGAATCTTGGATGCATGCATCTAATGCATTACTACTGTGCTTATTTTTAGGGTATGATAGATAGAATACCATCTTAAACACAGGCCTGCATGCATGCTCGGTTGTGGTCATGAGCATTTGTGTTGCTTATACATTTATTGTAAATCCATATAATAAGTAATGTTGCATTGCATCATGACACAACATTGAAAGCGTGTGTATACTACATATATGTTAAATACATTCTTTGATTCGTACTCTTTCTCTTGAATTTGTCTGCATTTCATGTGAAAGCAGTTTGTTGCATGTACAAGTACAATAATGTATGTACATGTATTATGTATATAGACTATAGGATATATACACGCACATAATGCATGTCCACAGTCTATATTAATAATTACAGCCACATCTACTAGTTTTACGCTTTTACTCACATAGTAGTAGTTGTTTGTTGGTTGTATTGTAATGGTCACGTATAACTCTGATCTAGTCTCCCGATTACATGACACTAATTATATACACTTACCTTGCATTACACTTGCTTGTACTAATTGTCTATGTAGTAGGTTGTCACTTATATACCTATAATGTGCATAATGTCCTTTTTATACCAATGTAAAGAGGCCCGACCTCTCAGAATTGCCTGATATTGATTTTGTACATGATTTAGATGGTTTTAAGCATCTTTTGTTGAGCCCGACCTATTTTGGGTTGGCCATTGGGCTTCCGGCCGCCATATTGTTACGCAATTTCCAGACGACACTACGTCGTCTTTTTACGACACTACGTTGGCCTCTTTACCGGAACTTTCTCCGGAAGTTCTTATACTATATAAGGCACATTATTTTTATGTTTGTTGTCTCAGTTCATGCTTGGATCTCAATAAAGACACAAACATCTATACTTATATACAGAGACTTTCACTTCGTAGATAGGTCGTTCCAGTTGCCAAGGTCTTCGACCTTGCCTCCCAAACCACCTTTTAGGTTGGATCACTCTCTTTCTCAGTATAGTAAATAAGCATCAACTCGAGACCATATGGGTCGTCTTGAGTAGTTATTTGACTACGAGTAGTACCTGTTGATCTTTCATGTAATGAGAAGGCCTAGCACCACTCATAGGCTCTTCATTTTAGACAAGGGGGTCGTCTTAGGACGACAGCACAACCCTCCAAAAACCATTGCAGTATCTTACATTCTTACTCCTTGCAGTCCTTGGTTGGTACTTACTGTATATGAATAGAAATACAAATGTACATTGTAGGGGCAGTTTATGTGGGAGGAGTTGTCTTCACATATTTCGTTGCTCCGTAAAAATTAATATCGAGAATACTTAAAACATACCCATATGATACTTTTTACAAAAACTTTACCATTATGCAAAATTAACATTTTGCTAGTTACAAATAAAAATAAAACTATAAAAAAGTAATTTTATGTGAATTAAAAATAATTGCAGCAATTCATTCATTATTATTTTCCAAAAGTTACAATTGTAAACTGTTAATTGGAAAAAATAGAATTTAATGCGGAGCTGTGTTTTTTTATAAACAATAAATAAATGAACTGGTCTGGGAATTTTGAAATACGCTGGATAAATACGCTGATTTGTCATACTCTTTTTTTTTATTTAATTATTTTCTATTTTGGCCTTTTGGTCAGTCTAAATGTAAAGTAATTATAAGTGAAATAAACCTGTAAATGTAGCCAATCCTTGCATCTCTGTTGTTCTGTACCTTGGTTTCTCTTGGTCCCTCTGTAAAGTCAAAAGTGCAATTAATTAGGGAGTTACATATGAAAAGAACCAAGCTTTTTTTAATTATATTATACATTATTGTAAATTAGGAATTGAAATATTTATGAAATGAAATTTAGCTTTTAGAAAGAGTACAGTTATCCAAACACTAATAATCTGGTAGATAACCGCGGGCACTATTGTTTTATATGAACTTATTTGCCATTGAGATTGTCCACAATGTAGAATCCCATTGCATTCTGATGCTGCAACTACACTCGCATCTGTAGGCTGCAGGTTGAAGATCCAGGGTTTAATATATCCGTTGTTGATTCCACTTCAACATACTTGCTATCATCGATTTAAAGTAGTTTAGTACAAATTTTAGATTAAATGTCAAACCTCATCAATTGTTGGCATATTTCTCTTGTACACTATTTCCTTCCATACGTTGACCAACTTACCATAAGAATTCTAATTTTTATAGACCTGCTGCTAGTATATAATTGAGTTATGACTGATAGACCTACTGAAGAGGCGACTGGTTCTGTCACAGGATACGACACATACAAGGTTCGTTTATTTCTCATGTTTATTTTTGTAGAAAATTAATTACACAACCATGCTGAAGAAATAATGCAATACTTTCTGCAGTCTGAGTTTATTTTACAGGTATAATATGCATAATAACATCTCTACTGATTGTAGAAAGAGCTGGAATTATGGGGCTGTGTGAATCGGCAGTTGAAACAGCACGGATTACGTCATGTTCTACTCGCTGACCCCAACCAGATGTTACAAAGCAATGGTAAATCTAGTCCTCATTTTATTTGGTAGCTATTCCTCTTAATCATATTGTATGTTGGTGGATCCAGTATAGCTGACTATCAACAATCGGGATAGATAAGTTTGACTGTCAGGGCAGACAGTTGTTCTGCAAAAAACCTAATGTCACGTCATGCTATATATGTATATAGGCTTATAGGCCTATGTTACATAGTTGTTCGGTTTGCAGATGTAGTCGGATTTAGCCGTGCTGATAGTGAGTCATTGAGAGAGAATTATACAGTTTTGATGAAGGATGGAGATAGAAGACAATCTCTGATACAAGATCTTATACTTACTAACAACCAACTCAGGTACACGGCATTCTGTTAACAAACAAATTATCGGTACTACTGCTATACATATCAGCTCAAATTATCCTATGTTTAGCATCGATTCAACATGATCATCCTGCACAGTAGGTAGGACTGTACAGTAGTAGATTGGTATCAGTAGGTACTGTACAACAGTAGTAGATGGCTTGCAGTAAACTCAACTTTTACTACACTCTCAGGTCTTGTGAGTTGAGTATCTAGTTTGTAATCTATACAATGCTGTGTCATCAGTTAGAGCCTTTATGCTTGCTACAACGTAGGAGTGAGTTAGAGACGCGGGGCCAACCATCCCGCACTGACTACTTAGAAAGTGAAGAGAAGCTGCTATTACTCAAGTCTGAACTGAGCGATGCTAATAATCGGATACAGGAGCTGGAAGTCAGGCTGGAACAGCAGCGAGAGTTGAACATGGAGGAGAGTGAGAGGGATAACAACACTAAGGTATGTAGCACAGCATGTACACAAGTATCACAACATCTACCCACACTATACATAGACTACATGTGCATGTACACAAGTGTCACAGCATATACCCACATTGTATGTAGACGACATGTATATGTTTGAGATAGGAAATCTGATTTATTTTTATAAGATAACAGATACACCTTTGTGCATTGAGTAGCCTGTTAGTGTGTATTACAGAAGCCTGTTATTCATGATTGGTATGTGTGTGCATGTCTAATTGGTTGAGACTGTTAAATAGGCTGCAGCACAGGCTAGGAGTCGACAACTAGAGAAAAGGTGCGAACTGCAGGAAGAGGAACTAGATAGACTTAGGGCTAAAATCTCTTGGTTGGACGAAGAAAGAGAGGGACGTGAGAAAAAAGTTAAGCAGGTATTCCAAGAACTAAGGCGTGGAGGGAGCAAGAGTGCCTGTTCTAGTTCTGATAAGAGGTGAGTATATACACATGAATGTACATGAATATGTATAATACATACATACATACTGTATACACACGGATGTATATATACATGTACGTACATACTTTGGTCCATCAACCTCTTAAGTCACTGGTTGAATGGTTGTTGGTGGACATGAAAAGTTTTCCTAGTTTTGCTGCATTTCTAGTTTTCTACCTTTGATGGAATAGGGTAGCTATTGACTGAGAGGGTTCAATATGTGTAGTTGTCGTGAGCGCAGCACACAACGTAACATCAAACCAAAAATAAATGATTCACTGGTTTAATGTCAATATACAATTAAACCAATTAGAGATAATGTTCAATGTGTGGGTACACAGGAGTATTAGGATGGCTGAGTTCTTAATCAAGAGGCTGTGTCAGCTCTGGCGAAAGCCTGTCAACAAGCTTTCCACCCTGCCTCATCTACTGGGGTATGGTGGGCTCTGGGGTCAAGGAACTTAGAGCCTTGCCTGTGGTGTATAGAGTATATATGATTGTAGTTGTTTAGTGTCAATATATAATCTAGTGGCTGATCAGTATCTTGTTATCTTATATAATGTACATTTTCTACTAAACAACAAGCAATTCACGAGTCTCAGATCGCTCTAAACACCCTGATGACTGGTACCTACCCGAACCCCACTGGAGGCTTACAGTGTGCCCAAACCTCCAGCTGTTTTGGCTCAGGTGCATTGCATCCTCAACCAGGAGTGTATCTGCCTCAAATGGTTCACTTCTAACACTAAGTAGAGGGTTACCTACATGCACATGTGTGGTCTGGTTATAGCACCCCACTGTGTATTACTGTAGTAGTATACTGCATGTTTATGATATTGTATCGTGTATTACTGGTAGTATACTGCATGTTTACGATACTGTATTGTGTATTACTGTAGTATACTGCATGTTTATGATACTGTATTGTGTATTACTGTAGTATACTGCATGTTTATGATATTGTATTGTGTATTACTGTAGAATACTGCATGTTTATGATATTGTATCGTGTATTACTGTAGAATGCTGGATGTAATAGACATGTACGAGAATGAGATTGCAGATTTGAAGAGGAATCAGCCCAGACCGCAGTAAGTATTACTATTGCCATATTCACACGACACTAGCACAATTTTGAATATAACACTAACATGTATATTACATGTATACATGTGTATACGATGTACATACAGTATGTATGCTTATCTGCTGTATATCATACGTACATGTAGATAATACTATGTACCCATGACATGTTATTGACTATCCTGTGATACCTACTTCAGTAAAAGTAACAACAACAATGATGATGAAAGTGAGAGTACCTCAGAGTCTATAATTACACAGACAGATGACGGGAGGTCTTACCAGCGTACCAACAACTATAAAGATCTCATCAAGGTAAACTCTGTTCGTGACTAAGTTATAGCTGTGGGCTACTGGTCTTCTATTGGTCTATATTCCATTAGTTTATATTCTATTGGTCTGCATTCTATTGGAATACATTCTATTGGTCTGCATTCTATTAGTCTATATTCTATTGGTCTACATTCTATTGGTCTATATTCTACTGGTCTACACTCTATTGGTCTACACTCTATTGGTCTACATTCTATTGGTCTACATTCTATTGGTCTACACTCTATGGGTCCACATTCTATTGGTCTACATTCTATTTGTCTACATTCTATTGGTCTATATTATATTGGTCTACATTCTATTGGTCTACACTCTATTGGTCTACATTCTATTTGTCGGCATTCTATTGATCTATATTCTATTGGTCTACGTTCTATTGGTCTACATTCTATTGGTCTATGCTCTATTGGTCTACATTCTATTTGTCTACATTCTATTGGTCTATATTATATTGGTCTACATTCTATTGGTCTACACTCTATTGGTCTACATTCTATTTGTCGGCATTCTATTGATCTATATTCTATTGGTCTACGTTCTATTGGTCTACATTCTATTGGTCTATGCTCTATTGGTCTGCATTCTGTTGGTCTATATTATATTGGTCTACATACATTCTATTGGTCTATGTTCTATTGGTCTACACTCTATTGGTCTATGTTCTATTGGTCTATGTTCTATTGGTCTACACTCTATTAGTCTATGTTCTATTGATCTATGTTCTATTGGTCTACACTTTATTGGTCTACATTCTATTGGTCTATGTTCTATTGGTCTATGTTCTATTGGTCTGCATTCTATTGGTCTATGTTCTATTGGTCTGCATTCTATTGGTCTATGTTCTATTGGTCTATGTTATATTGGTCTATGTTCTATTGGTCTATGTTCTATTGGTCTATGTTCTATTGGTAGTCATTCAACAGAGATCTGAAGCATTCAGAGAAGGAGTTGCGGAGGTTGAGGGAGAAGAATGAGTTGATGGAGCTGGAGCTGCAGGCTAGGCCACACATTGAGGACTACAACAGGAGTAAACAGAAGATAAGACAGTTGGAGAGACTCCTCCAGGAGCACAGTATAGGGTAGGTGTATAGTATAGGGTGGGTGTACAGTATAGGGTGGTGTATAGTATAGGGTAGGTGTATAGTATAGGGTAGGTGTATAGTATAGGGTGAGTGTATAGTATAGGGTGAGTGTACAGTATAGGGATGATGTATAGTATAGGGTAAGTGTATAGTATAGGGTGAGTGTATAGTATAGGGTAGTGTATAGTATAGGGTGGATGTATAGTATAGGGTGGGTGTATAGTATAGGGTGGGTGTATAGTATAGGGTAGGTCTAAGTGTGCTGTTATACTGTGACATAGCGGAGGCCATTGTACCCAGTGGTGCTAGCAGTCTGTTTATTAGTTCGTCTCTCAAGTTTATGATTTGTATGTATGATTTTAGAATTTATGGTAGAGATGCGTTCAATAAGAAAACTTACAGTACAAAGAAGGAAGACATCGAATTCCTTCCTCTAAATCACTGCAGGAAATACTTGTTGGTAAGCCTTGCCCTTCGTATTGTGGTATCCTGCACTATGTAGAAGAAACAAATGCTGGAGTTGTCATTCCCTACTTTACTTTGTATATTGGAAGAGGCCAGGAGCAAAATTATAGACTTTTAGCTGACCAATGAACTTTGTTTGTAGACTCTCTGTGAGCTGTTGGAGTTATCAGACCTTGGCGATTTGGAGTCACGACTGAATGAACAGCAAACGGCTGTTGATGGATTTCCTAAACTAGAAGAGCTGGTAGTACAGATAGCAGATGTGGTTGAACCTTCTCTAGTCAGGAATAATAAGAGTAACAGGCACAAGATCTGGTGCTCCAAACACTGGAAGAATATTGTAACGAGATTGGAGGGTTGGAGCCAGCAGATCAAACAGTTACCTGTAAGTTTAATTGATTATAGAATATGGTATAACATACATGACCATACACATTATATAGCGTATAGTATAACATACATGACCATACACATTATATAGAATATAGTATAACATACATGACATGAACATGCACATATATTATGTTCCTGTTGTGACTTTGCTGTATATTTGATACTACCAGGAGCTGAGTTGTGTAGCTGGGAGGCTACTCAATCAGTTTGATAAGAAGGAGACGCTCTCTGCTAAACCCACAGTTTCTCAGATCATAGAAGCCTTAGACAGCATTACCTCTCAAATACCTCCTGCAAACAGCCAACCAGTGGTAAGATGTATTGGCTGTCTCCTTTCATAGCTACACCGCTTGTACACATGTGTATATTTCCTGTTGCTTTTGAACCAAATATTCCTTATCCATGCAGTTGATGAGTAGAGAGAAGGGAGAATAACTCTTCTATAGGTCCCATAACCAAGGGAGAATAACTCTTCTATAGGTCCCATAACCAAGGGAGAATAACTCTTCTATAGGTCCCATAACCAAGGGAGAATAACTCTTCTATAGGTCCCATAACCAAGGGAGAATAACTCTTCTATAGGTCCCATAACCAAGGGAGAATAACTCTTCTATAGGTCCCATAACCAAGGGAGAATAACTCTTCTATAGGTCCCATAACCAAGGGAGAATAACTCTTCTATAGGTCCCATAACCAAGGGAGAATAACTCTTCTATAGGTCCCATAACCAAGGGAAAGCTTTGTAGTCCTTGCTTCAGAATGATTTAACTACTGTACTTGTATTCTATTTAGGATAGAGTGGAGACTAGGGTGTGGTGTTAGTGTTCACCTAGCTAGTGTATTACTATATACAGGTGATAGCGTATACCTAGCTAGTGTATTACTATATACAGGTGTTAGTGTTCACCTAGCTAGTGTATTACTATATACAGGTGTTAGTGTTCACCTAGCTAGTGTATTACTATATACAGGTGTTAGTGTATACCTAGCTAGTGTATTACTATATACAGGTGTTAGTGTATACCTAGCTAGTGTATTACTATATACAGGTGTTAGTGTATACCTAGCTAGTGTATTACTATCTGTAGGTGAACGAGACAGTTTCTCACTCTGTCCTCCTCAGTATGGTGAAGCACTTCCAGCACCTGTTTGATGTGCCGACTATGTCTGGTATCTACCCCAGAATGAATGAGCTCTACACCAGATATAATGAGATGAAGAACGTGCAGCGTACTCTATCAGAGCTTCTTGATTTGGGTACCATCCTCTATTTATATACTACGTTATTTACAATGTATATTATATTCTCCGTATTATATACATATACGTACATGTAGAATTATTTATGGTGAATTTTTTTCTGTGTAATGTGAAGTAGGCTGTATACAGAGATCAGCATTATTGTTTGCTGCTGCAGGTGAAGGGTATAAAGGAAGTGACATAGTTGATGCTGTGGGGCGTGTCTGTCAATCATATACATCCTCTACATACCTACAGCTCAAACAATTACTACAGGAAGATGAGTTAGACAGGTGAGTGCATTGATCATATATGATAGCGTACAGTATCATATATGATAGCGTACAGTATCATATATGATAGTGTAAAGTGTCATATATGATAGTGTAAAGTATCATATATGATAGCGTAAAGTATCATATATGATAGCGTACAGTGTCATATATGATAGCGTACAGTGTCATATGTGATAACGTACAGTATCATATATGATAGTGTAAAGTATCATATATGATAGTGTAAAGTATCATATATGATAGCGTACAGTGTCATATATGATAGGGTACAGTGTCATATATGATAGCGTACAGTGTCATATGTGATAGCGTACAGTATCACATATATGATAGTGTAAAGTATCATATATGATAGCGTACAGTGTCATATATGATAGCGTACAGTGTCATATATGATAGTGTACAGTGTCATATGTGATAGCGTACAGTGTCATATGTGATAGCGTACAGTGTCATATATGATAGCGCACAGTGTCATATATGATAGTGTACAGTGTCATATGTGATAGTGCACAGTGTCATATGTCACAGTGTACAGTGTCATATGTCATAGCGTACAGTCTCATATATGATAGCGTACAGTGTCATATGTGATAGCGTACAGTGTCATATATGATAGCGTGCAGTGTCATATATGATAGTATACAATGTCATATTTGATGCCAAGTTCATGTGATAGTGTACAGTGCCATTTGTGATCACATATATGCGTGATAAAGTATCTTATACTTGGTAATATTGGATGGCCTTACACTCTTGTGTTGTAACATACAATTCCATGCAGTGTACTAATCTAGCCATTGTGTTGGTATTATGTGGGACTAGCGTGTACCAGTCGACTTATACTGTAGCATGATATAGTCTGATAAAGCTGTCATAGTCACCAGGTATTACATGTATATATATATTCTGTTCTCTCAGTGTAATCGAACGTCTGGATGAACACAGGAAGTTCATGCCGCTCTTCCGAGACGTCATTGATCACCTGATGGAGATATTAGGTAAGTCATGTTGTTAGTTACAGTACATGATGTTTCCTGGGTGTTTATTGGTTAATGTTTTACTACAAATAAGCAGGAGAAAACCTCACCAGTACCCTGTCATACACCTATCTCCATTAACACTAGTATATACACTAGTACATAAATGTGTGTATATTTACAGATGTGCAAAGGATTGATCAAGTGGTCCCAGCAGTTAGAGCTATAAAGCTAATGATCTCGTAGACTACTTTCTCTCCTCCATTACTAGAGAGTGTGGTGTTATTTAGTGCAGTTGTGTCTTCCGTAAAACATTGTCATTTGTGGTGTGCTCAGTATCCTGTACTATTTACATGCATGTAGTGGTTGTAATACTCTATAATTCAGCAATTGTCTTCCCTTTTTGTAGAATATTATATATCAAGAGGTGATAACTCTTAACTAGAAATGATTATTTATTTTGTTTGGAGTTTTCTGCTAAATGAACTACTTCAACATGTCAGATTATTTATGTATGACTATCTTTGTATATTAGTATGTATTTCAGTTGTTTGTTAATGAAATCTGTGGCACTATTTAATTATTACCATTTATTTATTTTACTGAGTAAACACGGCACAATTAATAGGGGATAAAATAATAAGCTAAACTAGTATGTTGCAGTGAGTATTTGGTTACAAACATAATATTACCTATATTGATGCAAAGTTACATAATTGACCACCAAAAGTTTAGGTTACGTACAGGAAGATATTTACAGCATATTACATGTACCTACATGTAGCTACATTATAAGGTCAACCATACTACAGGTTGTCTATATCAAAATATAACGTTGTAACTATTACATGTACATACACGTAATATGAATTACCATTGCTTAGGTAGGTTATCAGGTCTACATCTACATGTAGCTGAGCAGAGTCAGTGTGGCAGAGTCAGTGCTGATGTCTTTTCTCTATTATCTGCTTATATCTTGTGACTGGAAATATACTGGCTGTGTTTCAAGTACTTCTAATATTGATTAAATGAGTGCTTATAATTAGACTTTGGTTAATAATTAATAATGATTGATCAAACTTCCAACACAACAATAATCTTCTCATTAACCTTCCACAACTGGCAAGGCTAAAAGCCTCCTGTGTATCCTGTACCAGAATGCATTGCTATTTCCTATGTTAACTGTATGCCCACATTGACAGGCTACTGTATCATCCAGCCTTTATCATAACTATAAGTCGGGGAATACCCATTTTGTGGTTGACCATGACTATATGGGTTGAATGTCCCACGGCCATCTTGGTAGTAGTTGCGACCATCTTGGTAGTTGTAGTCACCCTCTACTATGTAGACTTTCGGAGGGGCCACCACAACCTTCTCCTGTACCACTTCGTAGGCTGGATTCTTCTGTTCTACTACAACAGCTACAACACAACACACCATTCTACTGTACTCATGAAATTTATAAATCATGACAAATTTGTTCTGCAGAAACATGTAACAATTTTTCTCAAACGCAACTTAACTACAATCCTGCCTGCTGTGTAACAGGCAACTTAGACAGCATAACCTTGGGTATCATACATAAAATGGTTATGTACCATTTTGGCATAACTAACGTATTGGAATTATAAACTAAGTTGATACAGCTACAATTGTAACTTACTGCTATTACAGTCATGCACATGATTATATTATATAAAGTACATTCTATATAAGTCATATTATGCTATTAATTTGATTGATTGAGACCTTGCTAACAGAACAAATAATAGACCAAATTATTCTACTATGTAATATAATTCAATTGGCTCACTTTTGTTAACAAAGACAGCATTTAATACTTACTTGATTGTTTGGGCTTAGCATATATTGTAGACTTAGATTTTGTGGATTTAACATAGCAGCAGCTAACCACCATGAAAAGAACAGAAGCTAAGAGCTCACAGGCTATAGCACACCAACAGAGAGCATAACTCCAACTGTACATCCTTTTTGTTCTGTTCAATAAATCCTACAAAACGTACAAAATGTGAAGGGTTCTGCTAATCATACAGACTTCAGTAAGCTCAGTGTGGATAGCACCCAGATTAGCCACATAATTATAATGCAATTACTATAATCATTGCTATAACAGAAGAAACAAGTCTAGATTTGGTGTAGGTTTGTATTATAGCAAAAATAACACCTGACTTTAGAATAGTGAGTGAGTGCTGTATATCATTATTAATATGGCACTAGATATAGCCTTTTGCACGTGCTACAATATTGTACATCTCCACTTCTACCTTTACACCTCCACATACCTGAGACTGATCTGCCATAAAGAAGAGAGAATACGGAGCTTGTCTCTCCACAGAGTTGTCTGTCACCGCATTCCTTTCTAGGTGTTCAGCTCCATGAAATAATCCCATTCCAAGAACATTGAAAAACACTAAAAGAGAAAAACATTTTGTCTTCCAATTATTTGTGAAGTTTTGATCAGTGTTAGCTCTGTTGTGACTTCAGAAAACATTGAGAAAACTACAGTTTATTTCATTTCTATGATACTAAAACTGGATCACATCACATAATATTGTCTTTATTACAAAGACTCTTATAAAAATGATATTAAAATAGCTGGCCAAACAATATTTCTTGGCAAGACAGAATTAGTTGTATAAAAGAGATTAAGGACTCGCACCTGTGTAGGTGTAAGTTAGTATATGGACACCTTCACAGAATGATAGCAGCTGAAATCTAGATAATTCTGGCTCTTCCCAATAGTATAATGTTTATCTAAAACTTGAAGCACGCGTGTATCGTTTTTAAATTTCAAGGATTTTTCCCAATTTCACCTTTACAAAGGGGAATGGGATTATTACTACAATTTGCATACAGCTGCAGTTTGGTGCATACATGTGTGTCCATTGACAGAAGATACAAGCAAACTCACCAGCTCCTAGCAAGAGTCCAGCTGACGCTTTACTCCCCGACTTCCACTCATACTGGTTGACGTGTTGGCACAGCGTGTAACAGTACAGTAGCAAGGCTAAGAAAATGAACAGGCCACTCACTCCGAACATTGCCCACATTCCAACTTGTAAACCTGTACGAATACAATACTGTGTGTGGTGAATGGTACTGCATACATACATACATGTACACATACACCAATCCATACATATATGGTACATATCCCAGATTCATAGAATAAAGAGTACAATGGAATCTGAGTTGACTGGATTAGTTGGTGTGTAAAGTGATTGTGGTATATCCATCAGTAACAATGGCAGATAAATAATATTATCTACATATAGAAGTAAGATGTAAGCTAATACTATGATAATAATCTATTGTACATTGTACAAACCATGTACTAACAGTATGGTAATGGTAATCATTATTGTCTTCAACAAATACCTATATGATTATAATGTTTAATTAAAATAAAAATAAAGATTATGTAGCTTAGAGTCCATCTTAATTATGTTATGAGAAAAGACTAAGACTCCAGGTAGAAGAATGCAGTAATAGGGGATATAAATGAGAAGTCTTCTTCCACATTGCGTCTTTAATTAGATAATATTCCTAACTATTTATTGTAAAATTTTTGAGGTTTAAAGAATTACAGTCCTCCTCTATTAACTATATTTTTAATTTATTATACTACAATTGTAGGTGTTGGAAGCGATAGGTCGTTGCAATTATAAAACAGTAATTAAATAGAGATTGTCTAGTCATGTTATTTTTATTAAAATTTACTTCCTATGGAAGCGAATACATGACTGTAAAATAGACAAACTACTGTTACACTGTTATAGCTATAATTACAATGTATATAGTATTGTAATGGTTTCTGTGATTTGGTGCGGTCGTCCTTGGACGACTATCGACCCAGAAATGAAGTGCCTATGAGTGGTAATAGGACTTCGCATTACATGAAAGATCGAGCAGTCTCAGTAGCCCAAATACTACCAAAGACGACCCATCTGATCTCAAGTCCGACCTTCAGACTATACAATGAAAGAGAGTAGTTCAACCTAGTAGGCGGTTCGCTAAGCGAATGACCTAGTAAAAGGAAGAGAAAGTCCCTGTATCAAGTATAGATGTGTCTTTATTGAAAGCCAAGTGTAGACTGAGACAATGAACAGTAAAACAGTGCCCTTTATATAGTATAAGGACTTCCGGCCGACGTGACGTCGGGAAAAGACGACGTGTGGTCGTCCGGAAGTTGCGCAACAAGATGGCCGCCGGAAGCCCGACGGCCGACCCAAAATAGGTCGGGTTCTACAAAAGTTGCTTATAATGGTCCAATTCATGTACAAAATGAATATCAATGGATTCTGAGAGGTCGGGCCTCTGTACATGGGTATAAAAGGCATTAAAAGACTTAGAGATAATCATATAATCATATATAACAATATAAGAGTAAAGTACAAGCAGATATATACATGTATGCACGCAATAATGAGTGTCAGATGTAAGATACGACTGGGCGTACCATCACAGTATATACATATACTACGTGCTATATGCTACAGCTTACACCATTTGAACCACAAACATGTGTACGCTAGCCTATTATAATTCATATAGATGTTGATGTTTATTAGCTATTGTACAAGTACATGTACATGTACATGTACAAGTACATGTACAAGTACATGTACATGTACATGTACATGTACAAGTACATGTGTACATACATGTACATGTACTTGTGCATGTGCATACTCTGTATATGTCTGTAGCCCATTATTTACAATGTACATGTATGTACATAACTTATTAATACACAGTAACACAAAGTCACATTATACAATGTATTATAATAATTATTTACAGCTACACCTGAGGTGCTCTCTAAGAATCTAATAAAACTTTAAAATGTTCTGATTATGCAGACATCACTTGTGTTTATTGGCAATGTAAATGTACTACATAATATGCAGCACCATTTGATATGGAAGGGCTGCAGTAAACCTCCCCTCAGCAATCAGTTAATATTAATTAGAGAGTTAACATTATATGCAGTAGCCCAAACTAGATGATATGCACAGTAATTCCTATAGAAAGGAGAACTATATATACATACAATGTATATATAAACAATAATACATGCTGGTGATTGTAACCTTTAACTCCCTTCCTACTTTCCTCCTCTAATGCTTTCCTGTTTCAATATTCTTAGACGATTCATCTGCATTATAATTATATAGTATGATGTAAGCCCTAGGTTTCTTCTATGCATAACAGATGTACATACTATCATTCAGGTAAGTAAAATAGACCTACTTTGAGATACTAATAATAAATACATGATATGCAGGTGATACCATATACATGTATAATATACAGGTGATACATCAAGTGTATAAGGCACGTATTATTACTGACGCACAGAACAGGTACTACAGGTATGCTGTATAATGTTTATTTACTCCCTCTAAACCTAAACAAAACATTGACACATTCTATACCATGTGTGTATGGAATTTGGCAGACATCAATTTCCTCATATTTCCTCATTATGGTTAGTCACAACTAAAACCACCTGAACCAGCATAACACATGTACATGCTGTCATCACATGGTGATAAATATGTGTAGAACTAACACATTGCATACTCTGTCGTTTACAAAATAATGCCATATATTACTCTAACAACATATGCATGTATGTAAAGGGTGGGCTAGGCTACTGTAAGGATTCCTATTGAATACATTTATCCCTCAATGGATTTAGCCTTACTTATTACGCTCATATTTATATACTATAGCATATGCATGCATAATATAAATTATAGGTTTGATTTTTTTTCTACATTAAATTTTTCTACTACTACTTTGTTGTAGCATTGAGTGTCCTAGCCCTGATAGGAATTATATACATTGTAGATGTACTTATATTCATATTGTACACCAACCTTGCCAGATCTTGTAGTCCATCGTAAGCTCAGCTTCTCTGCTGGTGTCCCACGGCCTCAAGTCCAAATCTAGACACAATCTGGAACTGCCATGTCTGTATCTGTTGGAAGTGATGACTAAAATAGGGTATCAGTAACGGGGTATCAGTAATGGGGTATCAGCAACGGGGTATCAGCAACGGGGTATCAGCAACGGGGTATCAGTAACGGGGTATCAGCAACGGGGTATCAGTAACGGGGTATCAGTAACGGGGTATCAGCAACGGGGTATCAGTAACGGGGTATCAGTAATAGGGTATCAGTGATAGGTTGTATTTCCATGTTATGATATAATATGCTTGGCATGTTACAGATGTTAGATTCCAGAGAATTAG
The DNA here is from genome assembly GCA_935421135.1 of Bugulina stolonifera. Classification (NCBI taxonomy): domain Eukaryota; kingdom Metazoa; phylum Bryozoa; class Gymnolaemata; order Cheilostomatida; family Bugulidae; genus Bugulina; species Bugulina stolonifera. The sequence goes on along the minus strand of OW285189.1, from coordinate 24,299,960 downwards.
TTCTCTATCTTGGCTTCTAAATGATTGATTTGAGTTGCTTTGACACGATCTCCTATGGTATCCGTGGTATCAGTGGTATTGGTGGTATTGGTGGTATTGGTGGTATCAGTGGTATTGGTGGCCTACTTACATATTATATTTGGTGTAGTAGTGCATACATTGCCAACTAATAGGGCTGCATATACCTATTATATTCATGTGAAAAGGGTGTCACTGTCAGACCAAACATTTATATCTCACCTTAGCAATGTTGTCCATTAGATTAGAATTTCAACTATGCATTAATAGATAACATAGATTTATGTTTAATTCATAGCTGACATTCCAGCTTGCAGTCCTAGCGTTTGGCGAGTATGTACATACATGTATATAATATACAATGACATGTACATGTATGTAATATACAATCACATCTACATGTAAATATATATGAGCATTGAGATAATAATGTTGTGGTAGTCAGTTAGATTATCTCCACATTTTGATAAAACCAATTTTTATATGACTCAATTCTGATGTACATTACATGTAGCAGATTTCCTCTACATGTACATCAAGTCACCTGCTGTTGGTATGTGATAGGCTATAGAATAATAGGATGAGATATCAGTTATATTCATGTATTATATACATTTATAGATAATATGAATATATGAATACTAGAATGGGATTATATAATAATATCATGGTAGCAGCTGGTGAAGTAGCTCTAAACAGTACCTTCTACCCACTCACCACAGTATCTACAGTATCTACAGTACAGTTTATTCCTGCCATATATTATGATGTTAGGCCTATGATTATTCTTATACCCTACTTGTTTATTAAATTACATAGAATTCTGCTTTATTTATTCCGATTGTTTATTGAATATTATAATAGACATGGGTATCTCCACTATCAGACTGTAAGGAATGTCAAATATGTGGCTCAGATAAGGAGCAAGTCCTTAGTTAAGTTACAAGTGTACACCATGGTAGTGGTTAGCAGTGAACGATGGCCTGGAGTCCACTGCTAGACAGGCTAAAGTTATTTTGAATAGGTCATGTGTAAACAGAATATATTCATTATTAGTATTTTAAACTTGCAGGCTGTGTAAAAAGTATGCAGTGGGTTGCCTGGGTTCAGTTCCACCAAAAGAATTACTAGACTGTAACCTTAGACTGGCCAAGCATATGGTTTATATTACCAATAATATACCTTTCTGGTTGTGGGGGGGGGGGGCTCAGATACATTCAGGCTAGGCTAGACCTTAGGCTATAAGTTGACAAGTGGTTTATAGCACAGGCTAGACTATAAGCTATGCAGGTGGACAGTAATTATAGAGAGATGTAAAGTGATTAAGGAAACATATATATGACATTGAAGTGTATTTCCTCTTCCAGTTAACTAGGTATAATGTCTGAGATTATCTCCATTCTGATTCAATTGATAAAAACAGTAAATGGGTTTTTCTTGTTAAAATACAAGGAATGCTACAGGCTCAAGTTTTGCACAAAGAAGTCAGTGTCCCAACCAATATATGCATTCATGTAACTGTAATTAAGATTCAGTCTAGAGTACTAAAGCTATAAAAAGTAAACCAATGCTAAAAGTACATAACTACGTACAGTATTGGCAGGGAAACGCCTGCCTGGATCACATAGTCACTTCAGAACTAGCATTCAGTGACCGAGCGTCTTACAGTTAATTTCGAGAATGGGGCATACACGTTGGAGGTCTTCAAGGAAACATTTTTTAATAGTGCTTTTATCAAACATACAGATTTCAATTGCTACCTGTGTGTAAGAACAGTTAGCCAATGATTCTGTCTTCTAGCAAGGTAACAACTAACCTGATTCTAGGGAGTCGTCTGTCCAGCATTCTTTATATATTCCTCTGTTTCTAGAATAGCTGCTGAGGTCTCCACCAGTTAGAGCTGGTGTGAGATCCCGATTTATCTCTATCACCTGCCAGTGGCTGGTTGTGATTGCAAGCAGCAACAATGTTAGTCCTATCACGGCCAAAACGGCTCCAACTGATTGTACTGGTTTCCTCATGCCTTTAGCTAAAGTAACACCCATGTTGTTTAGCTATCCGACAAAGTTTATTATTCTAATGCAGACAAATGCGATGAACTGGCTCGACCCTCCTTCTAGCTGTCTTGACTTGTATCAACTAATTATCAAACACTTTTGGTAAAAACAGGTAAAACAACTCCAGTACTATTATAGTGATGTAGTATGATGCAGCCAAATGGTTAAATGGTAGCCAGCTTTGAAATTTATGATCCCAGCTAGAAGCCTCAACTATACTAGCTGTGAGTCAGGGATGCTATTAAGTAAATAGTAGGCTCAAACATATTTAACATACTTGGACACAGTCGACTGATTATTAGTGCGTAACCATGGCAATGCAGCACATAATACTAGATTTGTTATATCAGTGAGTGAGTCACATGGCAGATGTGTTTTATCAAGACAAATTTTCCTGCAGTCAAACATGAGTTGTTTGCATAATTGTTGAGTGACATGCAGTAGATACAAGGTTTCCCTATTAGTTATCATTCGTTACATATTATCCCATACCCTCTGTGTGTCCTCAGAACAATCAAGTCATTCCACTCAGTTGAAGATGCGCTATGGTGAAACAGCACTATGGTGAAACAGGGAGTTTCCTGATTGGCACATGGGATATAAAATTTGTTGAATACTCAAAATTTCCTGATAATATGACTAAAATATACCACATTCATTATTTGAGTCATCTAGTAATAAATGCTATTTTTAAAATAAATAGCATTTGTTGTGCTATGTATAACGCATATAACTTACCAAGTGTGTGTAGCTGTATGGGCGTGCAGTCGAAGCAATATATCTCAGATTTGTGCTATTTCTAGATGTATAAGTAGACTAGTAGTATAGTATACACCTGACCTACTCTAGGCGTGTGTCCTACTAAGGTGTGTTCAGCTTACACAAATCACTAGCAACAGGACACAGTCATCAATACTGTAGCCTGTAGTTATATTATTTGCTTTAACTGAATAGAAAGTAGTGCTCACAATACACGGCCCACTTTGAGCAAAGCTAAGCTCTTAAGCTAATTTGTATTAATCCAGTTTGTCATAATACACTTTTGTTCAGAACACAATAGCATGCATTGAAAACAGATATTTTGGTATGAGTCTTTGGTATTTAGAGTTGTAAAAGTGAATGATTAATACCTGTTGTTGTAATAATATATCTACTATGGTAACTTTTAGAAAGGAATTTTCATTGTTATGATTACAAATTGGGTCAGTGGCAACAGATTCTGTAATGAATAGTTAACTCAGTGCCTTCAGGTGGTTGAGACTCAACCAGTATATTAGCACACCAATTTGATTTAATATGATACAATGTATATGAGCTGAAAGTCTAATACAGTTTGTTTGACCTGCACCCGATATATATTGGCATTATATGGTTATAATAATATCTGCTATAATTATATAATACACATTGTACTGTAGTATAATGTTTATATTACAATATACATGTATATTAGCCTCTAATGAGCATTAATAAAGAGGGTACATGCATAAATTATAATACATGACTACATACACTTGTATTATACAGTAATATATCAAAGCGTACATTATTATATGATTATATAGTTGAGAACTCCACAACTAGTCCAGTCATTCAGTTCAGTGTATAGGGGAACTCAAGTCATATAGAATACCAGTAGAGAAAACCAAAATGAAGGAGTTTGGAGTTGCATGCTCTTCCCTTCCAACTCGTATACAGTTAGAGGTCTATATGTACATTTATTAATCTGTGCTGAAAGGAAATATTACCGTCAAGTCAGTTTAATCTACATGGAACCACAGATGTAGCCAATGCTACCACCCAAGTGGGCAATAAGTTTGCTATTGTCAGGTAATAACTGGGTCCAAAGCTTCCTTCCATGAAGTATATAGTAACGAGACAGCAGACCTGGGCAGCACCTATGACAAGCATATAATATAAAATGATATAGTTCATGATATAACAAGTGCATCCATGTATATATGCACGTAGTATGATGCACGTAGTATGATGCACGTAGTATGATGCACGTAGTATATATGCACGTAGTATGATGCACGTAGTATGTACACTGTATATGTACACTGTATATGTACACTGTATATGTACACTGTATATGTACACTGTATATGTACACTGTATATGTACACTGTATATGTACACTGTATATGTACACTGTATATGTACACTGTATATGTACACTGTATATGTACACTGTATATGTACACTGTATATGTACACTGTATATGTACACTGTATATGTACACTGTATATGTACACTGTATATGTACACTGTATATGTACACTGTATATGTACACTGTATATGTACACTGTATATGTACACTGTATATGTACACTGTATATGTACACTGTATATGTACACTGTATATGTACACTGTATATGTACACTGTATATGTACACTGTATATGTACACTGTATAATTATGTACATGTATGTATCAGTTGAATTTACAACGTATTATAGGCATAGTCTACAATTATATAAATACAGATAGCCTACATATACATGTATGTACCCACCCATGACACTACTATAATACTATATGTATATATAGTATGTTATATAATATAATTATATAACATGATTCTTATATAAATACATTTATAATGGCTCACCAATGTAGCCCTGTACCTATTATCATCAATTGTGTTAATTATGTCTATGTGTATTCACTCACTAGGAATCTGTGGTTTGGTAGGCCTGTATATAAAGTGCTAGCCTATGACAAAGTGGGTGGAGTTGTCCCCTCTCTCTTTTCTGGTGGTCAACTTAAGGGAGAGAAGACAACTTCTCAATATCATCAATTGCCTACATGACGATTGTACACGTACATTGTATGTTATGAGTAGAAAGTACGACATTGAACAATTGTATTTTATCACAATGAGTTACCTGAAGTGAAGAGAACTGCAGGCAGACCAGCCATACCACACGTCTTACAACATGCTCTGGGAATGTATCCACAGATATAGAATAGATGAGCCGAGACAGCCATGACACAAGCTATTGATGCGAACACCAGTGAAAGTAATTCCAGTTCTAAAAACCAAATAATGAATATTAATAATACAATAATATTAATAATATTGATACTATTCACATACCACCCAATCTGTGTCCAAACTATGGTGGTTATAGTTTATATTACATGTACATGTACATGTACATGTTTTACGTACTAATTTCATGTGGCTGCTGGCCTACATTGTATACATGTGTATACTACTACTGCTACTGCTACTGCTACTATTGCTACCGCTGCTACTGCTACTACCACTATCACTGCTACCGCTACTACTACTACTACTACTACTACTACTACTACTACTATTGCTACCGCTACTACTACTACTACTACTACTACTACTACTACTACTACTACTACTACTACTACTACTACTACTACTACTACCGCTACTACTACTACTACTACTACTACTACTACTACTACTACTACTACCGCTACTACTACTACTACTACCGCTACTACTGCTACTACTACTACTACTACCGCTACTACCGCTACTACTACTACTACTACTACTACTACCGCTACTACTACTACTACTACTACTACTACCGCTACTACTACTACTACTACTACTACTACTACTACCACTACTACTACCACTACTACTACTACCACTACTACTACTACTACCACTACTACTACTACTACTACTACTACTACTACTACTACTACTACCACTACCACTACCACTACCACTACCACTACCACTACCACTACTACTACTACTACTACCACTACCACTACCACTACCACTACCACTACTACCACTACTACCACTACCACCACTACCACCACTACCACCACTACCACCACTACCACCACTACCACCACTACCACCACCACCACTACCACCACTACCACCACTACCACCACTACCACCACCACCACTACCACCACTACCACCACTACCACCACTACCACCACTACCACCACTACCACCACTACCACCACTACCACCACTACCACCACTACCACCACTACCACCACTACCACCACTACCACCACTACCACCACTACCACCACTACCACCACTACCACCACTACCACCACTACCACCACTACCACCACTACCACCACTACCACCACTACCACCACTACCACCACTACCACCACTACCACCACTACCACCACTACCACCACTACCACCACTACCACCACTACCACCACTACCACCACTACCACCACTACCACCACTACCACCACTACCACCACTACCACCACTACCACCACTACCACCACTACCACCACTACCACCACTACCACCACTACCACCACTACCACCACTACCACCACTACCACCACTACCACCACTACCACCACTACCACCACTACCACCACTACCACCACTACCACCACTACCACCACTACCACCACTACCACCACTACCACCACTACCACCACTACCACCACTACCACCACTACCACCACTACCACCACTACCACCACTACCACCACTACCACCACTACCACCACTACCACCACTACCACCACTACCACCACTACCACCACTACCACCACTACCACCACTACCACCACTACCACCACTACCACCACTACCACCACTACCACCACTACCACCACTACCACCACTACCACCACTACCACCACTACCACCACTACCACCACTACCACCACTACCACCACTACCACCACTACCACCACTACCACCACTACCACCACTACCACCACTACCACCACTACCACCACTACCACCACTACCACCACTACCACCACTACCACCACTACCACCACTACCACCACTACCACCACTACCACCACTACCACCACTACCACCACTACCACCACTACCACCACTACCACCACTACCACCACTACCACCACTACCACCACTACCACCACTACCACCACTACCACCACTACCACCACTACCACCACTACCACCACTACCACCACTACCACCACTACCACCACTACCACCACTACCACCACTACCACCACTACCACCACTACCACCACTACCACCACTACCACCACTACCACCACTACCACCACTACCACCACTACCACCACTACCACCACTACCACCACTACCACCACTACCACCACTACCACCACTACCACCACTACCACCACTACCACCACTACCACCACTACCACCACTACCACTACTACCACTACTACCACTACTACCACTACTACCACTACTACCACTACTACCACTACTACCACTACTACCACTACTACCACTACTACCACTACTACCACTACTACCACTACTACCACTACTACCACTACTACCACTACTACCACTACTACCACTACTACCACTACTACCACTACTACCACTACTACCACTACTACCACTACTACCACTACTACCACTACTACCACTACTACCACTACTACCACTACTACCACTACTACCACTACTACCACTACTACCACTACTACCACTACTACCACTACTACCACTACTACCACTACTACCACTACTACCACTACTACCACTACTACCACTACTACCACTACTACCACTACTACCACTACTACCACTACTACCACTACTACCACTACTACCACTACTACCACTACTACCACTACTACCACTACTACCACTACTACCACTACTACCACTACTACCACTACTACCACTACTACCACTACTACCACTACTACCACTACTACCACTACTACCACTACTACCACTACTACCACTACTACCACTACTACCACTACTACCACTACTACCACTACTACCACTACTACCACTACTACCACTACTACCACTACTACCACTACTACCACTACTACCACTACTACCACTACTACCACTACTACCACTACTACCACTACTACCACTACTACCACTACTACCACTACTACCACTACTACCACTACTACCACTACTACCACTACTACCACTACTACCACTACTACCACTACTACCACTACTACCACTACTACCACTACTACCACTACTACCACTACTACCACTACTACCACTACTACCACTACTACCACTACTACCACTACTACCACTACTACCACTACTACCACTACTACCACTACTACCACTACTACCACTACTACCACTACTACCACTACTACCACTACTACCACTACTACCACTACTACCACTACTACCACTACTACCACTACTACCACTACTACCACTACTACCACTACTACCACTACTACCACTACTACCACTACTACCACTACTACCACTACTACCACTACTACCACTACTACCACTACTACCACTACTACCACTACTACCACTACTACCACTACTACCACTACTACCACTACTACCACTACTACCACTACTACCACTACTACCACTACTACCACTACTACCACTACTACCACTACTACCACTACTACCACTACTACCACTACTACCACTACTACCACTACTACCACTACTACCACTACTACCACTACTACCACCACTACTACCACTACTACCACTACTACCACTACTACCACTACTACCACTACTACCACTACTACCACTACTACCACTACTACCACTACTACCACTACTACCACTACTACCACTACTACCACTACTACCACTACTACCACTACTACCACTACTACCACTACTACCACTACTACCACTACTACCACTACTACCACTACTACCACTACTACCACTACTACCACTACTACCACTACTACCACTACTACCACTACTACCACTACTACCACTACTACCACTACTACCACTACTACCACTACTACCACTACTACCACTACTACCACTACTACCACTACTACCACTACTACCACTACTACCACTACTACCACTACTACCACTACTACCACTACTACCACTACTACCACTACTACCACTACTACCACTACTACCACTACTACCACTACTACCACTACTACCACTACTACCACTACTACCACTACTACCACTACTACCACTACTACCACTACTACCACTACTACCACTACTACCACTACTACCACTACTACCACTACTACCACTACTACCACTACTACCACTACTACCACTACTACCACTACTACCACTACTACCACTACTACCACTACTACCACTACTACCACTACTACCACTACTACCACTACTACTACTACTACTACTACTACTACTACTACTACTACTACTACTACTACTACTACTACTACTACTACTACTACTACTACTACTACTACTACTACTACTACTACTACTACTACTACTACTACTACTACTACTACTACTACTACTACTACTACTACTACTACTACTACTACTACTACTACTACTACTACTACTACTACTACTACTACTACTACTACTACTACTACTACTACTACTACTACTACTACTACTACTACTACTACTACTACTACTACTACTACTACTACTACTACTACTACTACTACTACTACTACTACTACTACTACTACTACTACTACTACTACTACTACTACTACTACTACTACTACTACTACTACTACTACTACTACTACTACTACTACTACTACTACTACTACTACTACTACTACTACTACTACTACTACTACTACTACTACTACTACTACTACTACTACTACTACTACTACTACTACTACTACTACTACTACTACTACTACTACTACTACTACTACTACTACTACTACTACTACTACTACTACTACTACTACTACTACTACTACTACTACTACTACTACTACTACTACTACTACTACTACTACTACTACTACTACTACTACTACTACTACTACTACTACTACTACTACTACTACTACTACTACTACTACTACTACTACTACTACTACTACTACTACTACTACTACTACTACTACTACTACTACTACTACTACTACTACTACTACTACTACTACTACTACTACTACTACTACTACTACTACTACTACTACTACTACTACTACTACTACTACTACTACTACTACTACTACTACTACTACTACTACTACTACTACTACTACTACTACTACTACTACTACTACTACTACTACTACTACTACTACTACTACTACTACTACTACTACTACTACTACTACTACTACTACTACTACTACTACTACTACTACTACTACTACTACTACTACTACTACTACTACTATACTACTACTGCATATAATTCATTGTCCATATTTGCACTATTGCAAACCAGTTTACCATTTTTTTAGTTACGTGAAACCCACAGTGATGAGATGCACATTTGCACATACACATACAACATATAATGTTGTAATGGCTTCTGTGATTTGGTGCGGTCGTCCTTGGACGACTATCGACCCAGAAATGAAGTGCCTATGAGTGGTAATAGGACTTCGCATTACATGAAAGATCGAGCGGTCTCAGTAGCCCAAATACTACCAAAGACGACCCATCTGATCCCAAGTCCGACCTTCAGACTATACAATGAAAGAGAGTAGTTCGACCTAGTAGGCGGTTCGCTAAGCGAATGACCTAGTAAAAGGAAGAGAGAGTCTCTGTATCAAGTATAGATGTGTCTTTATTGAAAGCCAAGTGTAGACTGAGACAATGAACAGTAAAACAGTGCCCTTTATATAGTATAAGGACTTCCGGCCGACGTGACGTCGGGAAAAGACGACGTGTGGTCGTCCGGAAGTTGCGTAACAAGATGGCCGCCGGAAGCCCGACGGCCGACCCAAAATAGGTCGGGTTCTACAAAAGTTGCTTATAATGGTCCAATTCATGTACAAAATGAATATCAATGGATTCTGAGAGGTCGGGCCTCTGTACATGGGTATAAAAGGCATTAAAAAGACTTAGTAACATTCATGCAGTTATATAGCGGAACAATACATGAATAAGTAGTGAGTATTAGCACATGGAGACACGTATGTAGACAGTAATTAATGGTTTGGACATGCAATGCAGTTTAAGGTAAGTATACGAACACTAATTATGAGAATGTGAGTGTCAGATGAGTAGCGCTATAACAACTACTAAGCACTTTAGGTGCGATGGAGCTTCGTCCGGGAGTTGGAGTCGTATACAAATGTCCTGTACCATCACAATATCTTATGTAATGTATAATGTATTATGTAGTGAGTGAAGTATTCAAGTATTACCCAATGTACGAGTATGAACACAGAATACACAATACTTGTTATTAGCCAGTTACAGTAGCATTTTTAGTTACATAAGCTGCATATAAATGTTACATGTATATTATATAATATGTACCTACAGGTATTTATGTAGTAATATACTTATATAAATGTTACATGTATATTATATGATATGTACCTACAGGTATTTATGTAGTAATGTACTTATATATATGTTACATGTATATTATATAATATGTACCTACAGGTATTTATGTAGTAATATACTTATATAAATGTTACATGTATATTATATAATATGTACCTACAGGTATTTATGTAGTAATATACTTATATAAATGTTACATGTATATTATATAATATGTACCTATAGGTATTTATGTAGTAATATACTTATATAAATGTTACATGTATATTATATAATATGTACCTACAGGTATTTATGTAGTAATATACTTAGTCTATACCATCCACCACAATATTTTGATGATCTTATCACTTTACAGGCATGTACCGTATGCACCAAAGGTTCGAAATCTGAGGTGTTACATGTACAATATAATATACTCCAGGCTCACAGGCTTGATACTCCTATATACCAGCTGTTTCCTCATAAACTGACACATAATATATTCCATACATACTCACCTGTATCCCAGCCCCCTCCAACACTGTGTCTGTATAGTTCATTCCAGTGCATTATAGTAGTGCAATTTTTTGAGCTAACAGAGTAAAGTGCTATTTTTCCTAAAAAAATAAGATAGAAGAATCAAAAGTATGACCTGTCCAGTCCAACAATATTATGGTGGGTGCTCTATTGAAACTCTAGCGGAGTGAGCTGAATTTCAATTATCTATGAAAAGACTCCCAGGTTTGAATATGGCCATCAGTACTAAGGCTACACTAGTGATGGAACTATATAGAGAGGTATCAGATTAGAGATATAACACCCTATAAGCTACAATGATTTGTTGTGTACATCTAGGGAGTTAAACGCATAAGTGGAGGAATGGGTGATTTAGCCTTTGTACTTTGCCAAAATTAGATTCCAACAATATTGAATGACACAGGACCCAGGCTATCTGTGTGTTTAGTTTGTAAAAAAGCTAAACACGTACATGTATAAACACACAACACAGTATATGTTACAGTGATCAGGTGACTAACCTTGACCTGTAGGACTACGTAGACAAGCCTTCCACAGTCCTATCACCCAGATATCCTTCACTCCATCTGCTGACTTGGTAATCCACAGATCAAGACCAATAGAAACAGCTAGTACAATAACTATAACCCACAGACAAACCCCAAGAAGAGCAATCCACAGCTTCTCCCTGGCAGATACATGGCCACCTTTCATTTGTCAAACTTCTAAGAGAACTCAAACCAAAATAATATGAAACACTAACTCAAAGATTGCAATATTAGTTCTCAAGTCTTATCCATACATTGACATGTCCAAGTTACAAGTACAATATAGGTGTTTACTATTCTACTGTCTGTGGTACAGGTAGGTGTAGATGTTCCCCTCCTACTTCTACTACACTACTACTACACCTAATACAATGCGCATGAATTAAGTGCTGCATTAGTGCTATACTTGTGCTAATATCCTGATAATACAATGTGTTATTGGTTTATAGAAATTGCTCACATTCCAAAATAACAAGCACCTGTGTTCAATAAGCCTTCATTACACTTGATTGCTCTCTCATAAGAACAGCCTGTGATCAATTCTATGTAGGTGCATGTAATAAATGTTTTGTCTTTGTTATAATAGGTGCCATCCTCCAGAGCATGTTTCAATGTCATAAAGCTGCTGCTGCTGCTTGAATCAGAAAGAGGCCAATCCTAACTATGCACTTGCTTGTAGTGTTTTCTGGTAGGAGGAAAAGTGCCTGTTGACCAACTACATGTACATGCAAGGCTGTTCAATATATTAATATACTTATCTAAATGTTTTGTTTCAGGCAGGAGAGTACAAGGGCCTACTGGAGAAGGTGTCATGAATTTACACATTTGAGAGTAGATCAATGTTTATCATGTACATGTGTACATGTGTACACTGTACATGTACAGTGTAGATGTACTGTTCTATGCATGTACAGTGTAGATGTACTGTTCTATGCATGTACAGTGTAGATGTACTGTTCTTTGCATGTACAGTGTAGATGTACTGTTCTGTGGGATCTACACAGAGTTTCCTGTGTTACAACACTTTCACAGATCATTCAACTATATAAAAATATATTAATTTTTTGCAGAACAAAACAGCATAACAGATATATCACACATAAGAATATGCAATGAGAATTAATGTGTATCTTTCTCAGTTATTCTTATCTTATAAATCTACTGTAGCCTAATAGGGCATAGGCTGAGTAGTGTCAGGCCAGTTATATATTTATGGGAAGAGAAGAGGTGCTGCTGATTGCACTGCAGTCATCTAGTGGAAGGAGAGGTAAGCCACTACTGTAAAGACAATGCTGAGCTGATGGCGGAGTGCAGGATGGGAAGCTGCAGATGTTTCCTCCACATAATCATATGCTGCATCTATGTAATAGAGGAGATAACTCACATAATAGAGGAGATAACTCACATAATAGTGGAGATAACTCACATAATAGAGGTTACAACCCCCATAATAGAGGAGATAACTCACATAATAGTGGAGATAACTCACATAATAGTGGAGATAACTCACATAATAGTGGAGATAACTCACATAATAGTGGAGATAACTCACATAATAGTGGAGATAACTCACATAATAGTGGAGATAACTCCCATAATAGTGGAGATAACTCACATAATAGTGGAGATAACTCCCATAATAGTGGAGATAACTCACATTGTAGAAAACTTAAGTTATGTTTCACAGAAATCCATACTTACATGGACAGAGGTCACACATATTTGGACAATAATCGAATGTGTCACTTTCACATTTGTCTAAGGATCCAGTACCACAGGTGGAAAAATCTGCAGTGTTCTTGCACTCTACTGTAAAATTCAGGAGGGAATCACCTCAGTATGTTATACACATGCAGAAGACATCATACATTATAGCCTAACTGAAGATAAGGGGAATACAAAAGGATCTTCATAATATCTTGCACTTCTAGTAGGTGATATTGTTACCACATAATAAGACATGCACATATACATGTGCATATACACATAGTCATGTAGGTGTACATATACATGCACACACATACATGTACATGTATGTGTGCATGTCTCAAAGTTTTTATCTGACTGTGGAGGTGCCAGCAAAAATATTCTAAAGGCTTTTGTAGCTGACAAACGAAATAAAACCATACAGGCTGAAATTGAAAATTACTTTTTAATACGATGGATAATGTAAGATAATAATACCAGCGCTAAAATAAAACATTGAATTCCAACTCATTAAATCTGAAGATTAGTCTTTGAATGGAAAACTGTTGGCAACATATTTTCTCACTCTCAATCAACAAGTAAACATAAACAGAAACATAATGCTAATTTGTGGGAAGGACAAGATCTTCCTTATCTTACTTCATTTCCTGAAGATCTAGCTCAGGACAGAGCAGAAAACTTCAAATATAAAATTGCCACTGGGCACACGAGAGCTCAATGCAAGTATACTGTGTGTGAATGTACGAAATGATAGGATCATGTATTTGTTTACTTACAGGCGCAATTCTTGGATTGTATGTGAAAACTGTGAGAACAAGAACAACTACAGGTGTGTAGATTTATACTTCCTCCATTGTAACAAGCCATGCCATTGCAATCTGAGAAAAGAACAATAGTAAACCTCAACATGTGTATCTACATGTACAACAGGGTATGACACTACTACCACACAGCTACACTACAACAGGCTATTACACTACTACAACATAGCTACACTACAACGGACTATTACACTATTACAACACAGCTAAGCAACATGTACATGTCTAGACAAAGACCACCAAAAGTGTTCCCAAATAAGTAAATGTTGAATGTTTAGAAGAAATGCTGACAGTGTAGGATATCTAATTCCTTTCTCAACTGTGTGCCAAGATTCGGCAATTTGAGTTTACACCTTCATATAAACCTGAGTTTCTCCACTGAAAATATATATGACCGGATTGCAGTATTGGTTAGAGCTAAGAGTTCTTTGCATTAGGAAAACTTCACATTATAAAGAATGGAATAGAGTATACAGACTACAACTGAAGATACAGAGCTTACCACAGAGTCCTTTGTGAGATCCAGAGGTGATGCATTTACCAGGACAGCTGGAACACTGTGATCCAACTGATCGCCTGTATGGTTTAGATATATCCCCATTGTTTCCACTGCACACATACAATGTAGCAATATTTTTGTCTACATAAACTAGAAGATATAACAACTACTATTACAAGCGTTAACCTGATAAAAGTTAAAAAAGTTGGGTTGGAATATTTTCACGTATGTGGAGCCAAGTACTTGGCTGCACAAGAAAAATATGGTAAAAGTCAACATGTCACTAGAGATTCATTTGCGGGGAGCCCAAGTAAATCGATGGATGTGATTGAAAGGCAACGTATGTACATGTATGTAGTAATACAAACCTTCCCAGCACTAGTATTATATAACGACCCTTTCATTATGTATGTACATGTAGTAATACAAACCTTCCCAGCACTAGTATTATATAACGACTTCATTGAGATTCTTCCTTAAGAGTTTCATTTCGTCTGAACCTCAGAGCTAGAAGTATAATACAGAGATACAGTAGATGATGTTGTCTTAGTCTTACCTTGGCCCATAGTTGCAGACATAGAAATGTTCCCCTGGTATGTTAGTGCACTTCCTGTAGCCACATCCTAGTTTGCTGCTGTTGGCCCAAACCATCTACATAATTATATGCAATGTATATGTACACTTACATGTATATATGTATGTGCACTGATGAGGTGTCAAACACTGAAACAGTACACCGTATGCAGATTCAGTATTATATGTACATACATGTATATCATGTACATGGTACATAATCATCATCAACTATATCGCTGTCCACTCATTGAACTACTGAGTTTGACAAATAATATTGTGTGTATTTGACATAACGATAGACATACAATGTACATATGCACCTATGTACGTAAATAGGTACATATTATGTACACCATACGGTGAGAGAGGCAAAGCCTGAGTATACCTGTGTGTAGTGTCCAAACTGTCTCAGTGTAACAAATGCAGATCCATAGAAAAAATTAGTGCCCTCGTTAAACCAATGCATCATTGCATTATGCCAGGAACTTTGACCTCCAGCTATATTTTGGCCAACGAGAGAAAACCTTACAAAAAGTGAAAGATAAAGGCTATGTTGTTTATCAGAGCAAGAATAAACAGCTACAACATCACATGATCGCTCGTCACTCAAAACTTTATCAACTGATGACAGGTAGCGTTGGCATGTAACACATTATATTGAACTTCTTTCTAAGAGTGTATGCTTGTTAATTAGGCACTCTGCTGTATAGTTTGCAAGGGCTATTGAGTTTATTTTTGCACGACATGTAAAGATATGTTATGATGAATCATATACTCTACCTACTTGCCAGGTATAAGACGGCGTACATGTTTATCATGCTTGAAGTCACAATTGTCTGCCCACTTCTGTGCTACTTCAGCTAACTCTTCATCCCAGACCTAATGTAAGTAATATTAACCTACATGTAAATTATACATGTATGGATATAAATGTGTTATTATGTAGGTCGAGGGAGCACAACTCTATCAGTAAATTCAATGCCTCTGCTGTTGAAATGCTTGATAGCAATAACATGTACATAGAGCACATCCTGTTAAATAAGGGTTCACATAGTTATATTTATAGTAACTGAACATATGAATAGCAGAAAGAATCCCCTCCTACCATTTTCTGCATATCTGTAGCCTCAGTTATGGTCACTCTCAATGAGTTGTGTTGATCTACTATCAACTTAGTATCTGATTTGCTCACACCTACAATAGTAACCATTTGCACAAGACTATTATTAAATTAATAATATAATGAACATGAAGCTGTTCAGTATCAGATTATTCCATACAAATAATATTTCTATCAGAAACTATAAGCTTTGATGTTACTAAGTAAGTCAATTAATATGAATTTAAATTAATGTGGACAAATCTCTTATCACACAAGTAAATGTAGATAAGACCAAAGTGGTGCCACCAGCTTAGTCTTATAGAATAGACCTCATGTAATGTGTCAGTCATCAACTCATAAAACAAAACCAATTACATAATGATAAAGTTTAATCACCAATACCTCTGTTGTGCCACTGCAAACATGCCTTGGATGTATGTAGCCAACTTAGCAGCAAATGCAAGGTATCACATATGCAAAAATAGCAAAGCTGCAGTAATAATTACTTCCCAGATTTATCACCATTAGTGACCATGTGAACATGAGCCAGTAAATAGCATTTAGAATGTGCAATAATATTACCACCATGTGCATTACTCAAACAGACATGGGGATATTATAACTGTACATGGTATAGCCTACACATCTGAGTTTGATACAATGTACAAGTGTGTTAACTTACCACTTGTACTAGTAGCACTGGTAGATGTAGTTAGACATGCTGTATGCCCAGGTATTACAGAGTATTTCTTAGCCAAGCAGCTATTACCAAATACCTGGCACAGAATAATATACAAATACATACAATACAGCATGGCATAGCACATCAATGTAATGTACTTGTAGATATGTCTAGTTTTTACAACCACAGCAGTATTAAACATACCTGATGAAAGCAGAGTGCAGCAATCATGAAGCATACCAATGGAGCCCTTCCATCTGCAAAATACACCAAGAAATGTACTAATACTCTATCCTGTAGTCGAAATATTTCAGAAATAACATCTGCATGTATTGCATGTAATAGATAACGTGAACATTCACCGGAGTGATCTGGTACAAGCCAAAATCAGCCAAAATAAAAACCAGATGGTGAGAAGTAGTTGATACATTCAGAATAGTTAGTAAGCTAATATTCCATGCCAAGACAGCAGTATTGCAAAAGAGAATGCTAGCTACAAAGTGTTGTACTTGTATCAACTTACCCTTGTGAAACATGACTCCAAATGTATGGTGTTAAACACTGACAACAGTAACAATATACTACCTTCCTCTAGTGAGTGATATACACTTATGGCTAGGTACATGATATCTATATTATATTCTGCTTGTGTGTAAATAGATAAGGGTGTAACTCAATTGATAACAGTGCTGTACCAGTTACAGTGGAAGGAAAGCTCATAATAGATGCTGACACAATGAAATAGTGATACAAAAGGAAGTCGCTAATTGAATGTCACTACACAAACATAGATAATAAAACAGCTGATTACAGAGAGGTCTACCATGACACTAGCTGTTTAATTGTCTTGTATTAGATAGTGCCCATGTATGAGTAATTATGACATGAATATTATATTTATTGTATTTACACAAACTATAATTCCCTCTCTTCCTGCTATAAGAATGTACAAGTATACACAAATTTAATTTGTTTATGGGAGTAACACAATGATACAGTCACAATCACTAGTATGTCATTGTTTGGGTAAAGTAACTAGCCCAAAGTTTGTGAGAACAGCTGACCGACTGACAGCACCAGGACAACACTAGAACACTCTGTCGAACTGTTGGCCTGGTTTCTGTTGAGTAGGAGCACCACTGGTCGTAGCCTGAGAGTTATGCTTATGGTGGTGAGGGTTGTGTCCCTGGTGCGCCCGTCTGGGTGCTAAATACTCAAACATACTACTTGTATGAGTAGCGAGCATCTTAGCGAAGGCTTCCCTGTTTGGCATTGGATCTTCCCAGAAGAAGGTGTGGTCTAGTGCGTCGTCTGCAGACATTCGCTTAGCTGGATTCAGAGTGAGGAACCTGTCAATGAGATCAATAGCGAGGGGAACTTTGACGTAGGGTTTTAGTCGCTCCCTTACTCGTCTCTTACCATCTTTGGGCAACTCGAGTTTTTTATACAGTTCCATTTGTTCAACATTAGGCCACACTTCATTGGTTATTGGGCCACACAACTGTGTTATGAGCATTAGTTGTTTGGTTTCAGCATCTCCCTGTAAAATAGAGTATATAGTATATAAAGAACTAGATAGGAATGAGGAATACACTACCTTTAGAGAGCATATAACCTGCATTACATATATCTTACTAGAGTATTAAACTGCTAGCATAGTAATGTGTGTACTAACCTGCATTATAGGTGCTCTAGTCCAAAGCTCTGCCATGATACAACCAGCACCCCACATATCTATTGGTGGCCCATAAGACCGTGAGCCAAGGAGCAGCTCAGGTGGGCGGTACCATAATGTTACCACTCTATTGGTGTATCTACATGTATAACACAACACTATCTACTGCATTTACATTATACAGTAATATAATAGAAATAACTAAGGTCTACTTGTTGCTATCAATAACTAGTTTCAGATGTAACCAGCTGAAACCACAAGGCTATCCTGCTGGTTTTTCAGGGTGTTTCTATAGCCTTAGCAGTTAGACGCCATAACACATTAGGCTACATTTTGGGCACTGTAAGGCCATATTGCATGTATACAAAGCAATACCAATTCGAGAGAAAATTTCTAGTCAAGTTTCCAGCAAGCTACTGATCTAAGGGATAAAACAGAAAGTGCTTGAATCCCAGTAGTAAGTAATTCATAATCTTTTGCTGGCAGCCTGCAGGAGGGTGGGGTAGGAGAGATGAGAAAACAGTAATGACATGGCCTTTGTTTAGTAACATTTAAAGTAGGAGAAGTGGTCTTTTTATTCACTTTTGAGTGAGCTCTCAACCCCATTGCCCAACTACCAAACTAAATTTCAGTACTGCACCCAACATATAGAGTAACAGAACTAACAGAATAACCCTGTACACCCTATTATTTAATGCAGAGGTATGCTTAGCATTTTCCATCCTAAAACCTATAATGCTAGGATATAAATTCCAGTAGCATACATGGTACATGCTTCTAGCCTATAACCTACTGTATACCTACATTGCAGGCCCAACTGAGAAGTAATAACATACAAAAAGTATTGTCGAAAACACACTCACTATGACTTGATAAAATTAATTAAAAAGAGAGCTGGGCTAAGAGTGATATATCAAGTAGGCCTACATGCAGGAAAAAATATATATTAAAACACAATTATGCCCACAATTTGAAAAAAACACCACAATGGCCTACACGTAGCATGTTGTCAATAGGAATATATTGCTACGGTAATTTAGTGAGATTTATCTAAAACTCACCTTGGGTTAGAATTAGGAGCATAAAAAGCCCGAGACAACCCGAAGTCAGCTAGCTTGAGAACACCTTTTTTGGTTATAAGAATATTTGCTGCCTTCATATCTCTGTGCAATATCTTATTACGGTGAATAAAAAACAGTCCAGAGCAAAGTTGCTTCATTATCTCCTTTTGTTCCACTAAGCCAAACTTTACATGTGGATTACTTAGAAGCCCTGCCAAATCATGGTCACAGAACTCAAATACCAAGAAAAATGTACTTTTATATCTGTTAGCGGCAGATGCCTTTGTCCTACATATTTCCTGTAACCTTACGACATTCTCATCTTTCAATAGTTGCAGGATCCGTATTTCCCGCAGGGCAGTAATAGGAAACCCTTCACGTTCGTTTTCCATCAGAATTTTCTTCAATGCGACAAGCTTTCCAGATTCCTTGTCTCTTGCCTTGAATACCTCTCCAAATGTCCCTTGCCCTACTTTGAGGTCTTTGGTGAAGCGACTAACATCTCGACAATATGGGAAATGCAGTTCTTCTAATTTCTCACCAAAGTTTCTGCTCATTTTTGTGCCACAATGTTGTTCCTAGAAGGTCAAATCAAAATAATACAGATGATAATTGCAACACGATGAGACAATTTATATTCAATATCTGTTGCAACACCAAAAACACAAACGGAAACTGGTATTAGCCTACTAAACAAGGAATTCCAATCGTACTTCCTTCGGGTTATTTATGACCCCCGTGATGCTTTAAAGATATGCAGCTATCTTAGAGCTCATTGAATCAAAATGGTAATTGGATACCAAATATCAAGATACATGTATATGTGCGAAACGGAAAATCTGCATAGCCAGTAAGAGTATAAATTGTTCTATGGTAATTTGTATCAGTACCAAAAAACAAAACTCATCTAAAGATATAGATAAAGATCTAAATATCACCGAGTCTAATTCTTTTGCGTGTAGCGTAAGTTAGCAGCTGTAACATACAATAGTATGGGATTGAAAGTGAATGTCAATGTAACTCACTGTCCTGTGAATCACAGAAGAGAACAGAGAATTTTAATTTGAATGTTCTACTTTCACAGTGCTCTTATGATGTGAAATTTAGTGTTGAATATTTTGATATTTTATTTATTTATTTTAGCGTAAGTATATATTTAATTGTGAAAAATAATTATTAGGCCCTTAATATTTTTATAAGTTGTCATACTCATTATATATTATAATTATTTGTAATTTAAATTTTGAACATATAATATAAATATGGTTAATTATTGTAACTATAGCAATTAGCCTACAGTAACTATAACAACATAAATATTATTTATAGTTTGTTTTAATTAGTTATTAGTGTTCAGATTCTATTTCATGAAATAAACTGTGGGTAACACACAGCCGTTGCACCACGTATACCCAGAGCTGTTGATTGGGAACGGCTCTGCGTATACCCAAGGACGCCTCCCAGGCTGAAGAGGATTTTACGAGGTTTGACTCGAAGGGTCTAAGTCTACATAGGGGACCAGGCATTGGAACATACCCAGTACTGTAGTGGAGTAGGCAGAAGAAACCTATCTAGTAAGTGAATGAACAAGGTCAGAAGGATGTGCCCTGTTCAATAGTTTATTGGTAACTAGGCTTTCACCGAAAAAAGAACGACTGCACTCTTTATAGTGTCTTTAGACCAGCCTGAGTCATAAATAGAAATCCAAAGCTGGTTGCTTAGCCTAGGCCAAATTGGCTCTCGGCCTGGGATTTTGCTTGTTCAGAGAAAACCATCCCCAGCTGCTCCTAGTTTCTTGCACAAAAATAGGAGTTTTGCATCGAGTCCAGGCCGGTGTGTTCGTGACACTGTGCCGGGAGTGTGTCGGAGGATTCTTGAGCAAGTTGGCCTGTGAATGGAATTTAGGTCGCAAAGACACAAAATAGTCTCATATAGGCATTTAAGCCACTCCCACTTGAGATGGACTGAGCTGGGGTCGACCCTATACAACGTCATATCCCCCTATACACATAGTAAGTATGTCTTTAAATTGTAAAATTGTAACAGTTGACTTCATGCGTATTCGGATATTGTACTGGTTCATATGAGGCTGCGTTTAATAACTGAGTGCAATGTGAGTGCTCAGGCGTGGCTAATGCCTCTTATTAAGGGGAGTCCCCATTGTAATCATATAGGCTATATCTATTAGCTTGCACGGCTAAGTGAATGGGATATCACACAGTGTAAAGGTGGACGCATTCGCCGCGAATTAATGGTGGAGCGGCAGGGCATCACAAAATAAAGTGAAACCGCCCTGTTCACCCAATATCAGGCATGTTTAATATTTTACGCTTTGCTGTCGATAATGCTAAAATTTTTACTGACTCCATTCTGCACTTTTGTCTGTAAAACAGAGATTTGACATTGAGTAGCTGTTATAGTGTGATGTAGGCTACACGTAGCAGATGTACTATTTAAAAATGATTGACTGCCTTAGCACACATTGCTAGAGTGCTTTGTCCAGTGGGAAAAACGTCGTCACACTGGCAAAACTTGCTACCAACACAGCGAAAATATTCGCTAGTCTGTTTCCACCTTGTTACTGAATAAAATTTATGTTGCTATATTGTATCTTGCTATTTATTTAGCGTGCATGTGCAGTGTCCGGATAGGCCTATTGTTTATTACCAGTTGGCCCCTATGCTCGGGCCCTAGTGTGATTATGCATCAGGTCTCGTTCAGGGTCAGCCCTTTGAGATCACGTCATCACAGTATCACTAATATAAGAATGTGTATGGTTGTATTTTAATATTAATGTAAATCATAATATTTCAAATTAACAATTCGTTTTTGGTTTGCCTTGTTTAACAATTACAATGAATGTTATGAATATTATATTAGTATAAAATGATATCACAATAATTGTACTATAACTACATGAATGTTAATAGAGATAATAAAATTATCGTTAATTTCAGATCAAATATAAATACAATTCAATATAATAATAATATTATATATATCTGTTAATAGATTATTCAAAATAAATATAATATTTGTATTAATGTAAATGTGTTATTTTATACTGAAAGTCAGTCAGTTGTCAAGACTTATTAACTCTATTTGGTTTGTGGAGTTTGTGAATTAACTTGTTGGGTCACAAACAAAGCATTTGACAAATTGAGGTCTATTTATTCATGATACTCTATTGCTACTTCACTCACTATGTAGATTGGTATTTGGTCAACTGGTCACAGTTTTAACATGCAGACCTACTATACATGTGTAAAAGTGAGCTAGATGGTCTGTTTCTCATTGTGCAGTGTGTAAGACCCAATGGTGAAAATCTTACAGGCTGGAACATGGGATTGTTTGTGAGCTGTCAAGATGCTACACACTAATTTTTCTCTATAACCTCCCATAGGTGCTAAACACTACCTCCCATAGCAGGGATCTACCCAATGTTTGCTCAAGTTGGGGCCAACAGTGACAGGTCTATAATAGGAGTTACCATAATATGATTCCAATCCAACTAATACATGACAAATAATGTTCTCGTTGCGATGGAAGCCTTTGGGATATCTGTATGTTGTATTCATCTCACTCGCCTTTGAAGTACCTTTGTATGGGATTTTATATTCATACGTATCTGCAGTGGCGTTCTTAACATCCTGGACAGCATATGCTAGCCAACTATTCAACACTAGATGTAGGATGGGGGCCAGAGCTAGGAGTGATAAATGTAGTATTCATCTTTAGATTATATTAACTTAAATTAATACATGTTGATGTGGATTAATAGTTTAATGATAAACAGTAATACTAGACATATTTTTATGATTTTATACCTTATATTTCGATACTGATCCTCGTATCATCATACTCTGATGATGATGCTAGGGTTTTAAAGTATAAAATCGTAAAAGTGTGTCTATATTGCTGTACATCATAATATACATATACATGTATACATATTTGTTATTTTTAATTACAATATAATTATATGTAGGGCCTAACCATTGTTCTAGGATGCATTCGATGGCATGAACTATAAACCGATGGCATGAACTATAAACCGACAGAAAAGTACAACTAGAGGTGTTGATAGGACACCGTAACACAAAGCCTCTGAAAGTTACAGTGTAGATTATTATTATAGTGAAGATAATTCCCCTGAGTACCAGATAGCTTGTACTCTGCTCTGTAGATATTTATAACACAGTGGAACCTCCAGGGGCTAATAATAGGTGTAGTATTATACACTCTATCATTTACCACATACATGTAGTAATTTATTGTGTTGCTATTTGCATAACTCCTGTGTATTGCATTCAGCTTTGCTGCAATGGGCAGGTTTGCTATAGGTTGAGCTATTCGCAGGTAGAAAGGTTGGAGTTTACTAAGGCTAATTCCAATAATGTCCAGCTAGTATATTGCCTACGGTGGTCCAAGGATAACTTACATATTCAATAAATATTTCTGCCTTGTCATGATGATGTTGATGTGTTGCAACTATTTACTATGCAAGGATTATAAATATTGCTGTGCTAACTACTCAGTGTATGTGTTTGTCAAGTATTAATCACATTTCATTCGTTACTGCTCTAGCCAATGAAGCATGAATTATATATATATTCTGAATAGCTTTAGGTATAATTATTTTAGTTATCTCAAAAATATATGGAAGTGCATACATAACATGGGTGTTTTATATCTGACAGTTATTTGCCACCAGTAGCACCACTACATACATACTCGTATAGCTATTATTTTATATGTAAGTATGTCATACATGCATGTAAATAACAATAATCATAGCACTGCTGTATACATTGTAAATGGGGTACATGCAATCATGTACATGTAGCATGTACTAGTAGTTTAATTGTTATAACATGTTTGAATTGTGGTTTAACTAACTAAACAGTGTGAAATGCAGTACATGTATCTTACTGTACTATGTGCTATGTATACACAGTAGAATACATGACTGTGTTGTATTAGTATTAGTATTACTAACTGAAATGTGTATCACGAGGAGAGGAGTGTTATACCTGCAAATCGACTTACAGTGGAACTTGCTTAATTCAGCCTCGGATAATTCAAAAACTTAGTTAGTTTAAACTATTAGCCTTGGTCCCTGCTAAGCACTATATAATGACTTCAACTAAGTGAAGTGATCTTACAATTCAAACTCAGGCCTAATTCAAACCGATTATGACGGTCCCTTGGAGTTTGAATTGAGCAAGTTTCACTGTATTTACTGTTTGCAGCGCTAGGTTACAGTAGGTTACAGTAGGCTACAGTATCAGTATGTACACTGTAGATATGTACCTGTTGCTACAAGAATCAAGTCTGTACAACTGAATTGTTGTGTTCACATATAGCCTGAATTGGCTTTGGCAAACACAGTTGAGCGTGAACCAACTTTTATGAGCAACAAAGTAGTTATGGCCCAGTTTAGTGTGAGCCAGGCCTTTTGATACAGAAGTTTTGTTCATCGAAGTGTATATGATTGTATAATATTGTGTTTTCTGTAGATAGAGTGTTTATAAAACAGTGGACCTGCACATACATGTAGCACCTAGCTACCCAGTACCTAGTACCTACCTACCCAGTAGGCTACCTAATAGTTACTGCCTGCCTACTGCTTATTCAGTGGTGGAAAGATGGTTGTGGGAAAGAAGAGAGCGAGTTACGCTACTCATTTACTCTCTCAGACGTCTGACGGCAGCTTTGAAGACTCGACTCTCTACCAGCTGATTACATCATCTCCTGTTGATAAGGTTGCTGCCGCTGTCAGAGAAGCCATATTCTCCAACTATGAAAATGTACATATGGTTTGTTCAGATACAGGTAGGCCCATACCACTATGCTACTCTACTAGTAGTTTATAGCCTTTACTAAATTCAGATGATGGGATATTGCTGTACTCAGTCTAATAGCATGAGAACTGACTATAGTCAAGTTATGATATTATATTACAGTCTAGGTCTACATTACACTAGATTGTAACTCGGTGGATACTATTGCTTGGAATTTTATATGAACTCTATAAATTTGGGATTCATGACTTATCTCATAATATCCACTCCCCTCCTCCAATACAGCTACAACTATTACAAGCCATTTAGCTTGTACCTGTCACCCAGCTATTAACCTACTAGTCACTATGGATTTGGATTCATGTAAATCCTGCCTGATTGTTGCAACTACTGAGATAAGAATGATGATACAATGTACTGACTATATCTTACTGTTGAATAAATTAATATCTAATAAATAATAATAAAATCTGTAGAGTTTAGTTAGGCCTATCTGTGTGGTTAGTTCACTGGTTCACTCATGTCCGTATAGAAAGAACATATTATATTATTATTATATTATTATATCTGACTCTACCATACACATCTACACCACTACACTGTTGTATATATTTATACTTGCATGTTTAGTGTCTGATACATAACCAGTCTTGTATTATTAGCTATTGGTATGCTTGTATAATTTTGTAATACACTTTCACACCATACTACCAGTGATATCTACACTGTAACTTGTACACATGTCCTTTTATGTAGGCGTGAGTTATCTCCACCTAATAGCAGACAACTATGAGAAGTTTTGTGATTCGAGGGCCCTGCCAGTGGTGTATATGCTGTGCTATGTGGGTATAGATGTCTCAGCCCAAGACAAGGAAGAGGAAGAGACAGCATTACACAGACTGATGAGGAAACCAGGTGCATACAAGATTATACTGGCTTTACTGAGGCAAGTCTTTTCCTTTAGTATTATTATATTGAAATGTAGCTTCAGCTATATCATGTACATGTAGCATACATGTACATGTAGGCTTAACAGTACATGTAGGTCTACATGACCTGAGTACTGCATACTAACAGTTTGCTGTGAGAGGACTTTGTGGGGTTACTGGTAGACACTAAAATGACACTGGTGTGAATAGATGTAGCTGTACATTATATACTACAGCTACAACTGCTGTGTTCAGTACAATAACCCATAATATTAGTGGTTTCTCTGGGAGGTTCACTGTGAGGTTCACTGTGAGGTTCAAGGGTGTAATATGGTTTCAATAGGTCTATCATTAGAGTATCTGTATGATACTATTAGAACAACGATAGCAGTAACTGTGTTGTGTGTAGCCTACATAACAATAGCCTATAATGTTATGGTTGTAGATATGGCATTGATGTCTCCATCACCAATAAGCATGGGTTAACAGCAGAGCAGTATCTAGAGGCTGAGCATCCACCTGGATATAAAGAAACACTACACTGGTACAGGAAACTCTCTCCGGGTGAGCTCTAATGTGATACATCTACATGTACATGTATATGTATCATACTACACGTACATGTACATGCTAATTTATACATGTGTTTATCTAACACAGGACTCCAGTGTCTAGTATCAGCTGATGGGAGTCAGAGACCAACACTGGATCAGGTGGAACAGCTACTTAAAGGCTGGTGTAAAGTCAACATATATGATAAAGGTAAACCACTTAACCTCCTACAAGTGTCACAGATGAGAGCCAAAGATGCTTTGCTGGCTGAGCTGCTCAAGAAATACTTTTGGACCAATGAGTTTGTGCATGCTACTTTAGCTGGGCTCCCTGATGAAATGAAGCGAATTCACAAGGAAGGTAGGTTTACCCACCCACCTAATTACATGTAGTTGTAGTGATGCGGTAGTCACTTGTCGTCTGTTACCTCTGATAGATTTTCACACACGAGCCAAGAGAGTCACTTTCTTATCTTTGTGTTCACTTTTTTCACAAGTAATAATGTCATATTGATGTTTTCTGTTACGCACTAGCAAACAGGGGGGTATAACTCCTCACCTATGTTAACCTCATGATAACATATACAGGTAAGAAGCGTATTGACGTGGACACAATGGATCACTCGTATCAACTCTCCTTCGACTACCCAGTTTGTCCACAACCCCTGGTGGCAGCCACATGGGAACAGTCCAACTATGATGTCATAGATCAACTTCTCTTATTTGATGCGGACGTGTGCAACTCCTACAGCAACCAACCCGAGACCAACTCAGTAAAACCCCTCTTTTATCAGGTGCTTTTTACAATGTATATTACACTACATGATGTATGACTCTTGCTATTCTACATGTACTTGTATATACTACACACATTGTGCTGTATTACACACCCTTCTATATCTATTACACACCCATCTCTATATATTACACACCCTTCTCTATATATTACACACCCTTCTCTATATATTATACACCTTTCTCTATATATTACACACCCTTCTCTATATATTACACACCCTTCTCTATATATTATACACCTTTCTCTATATATTACACACCCTTCTCTATATATTACACACCCTTCTTTATATATTACACACCTTTCTCTATATATTGCAGACGTTGCTCGGCACACCCAGAGTAACTGATGTCAATGTTCTCCTCAGGATATTGATGGACGGCGATCTACGATGTAAGACAGAAGATGCTACGACATTCCTACACGAAAGCGTTAAGTATAACCTACCTCCGCAGTTTGTAGCCAAGCTCCTAACTCTTGACGTACCTATTGAGGAACGAGATAACAATGCCCTCACTGCTAGGGAATTGGCCTTGAAGAATAATAAGCCAGAACTTGTTCAGGTAACCTACAATGTACATGTAATCTACATATATGTGTAGATTTAACATACTTTGTCGGAAGATTTGAGTTGTGCACTTGTACTTTACCTGTTTAAAACCTGACTAGTTGATATTATGTAGTATACATCTGCTGAATACTATTCTGTAAATATAACAATTACATGTATAACGTACGTTGTATGTCATAAACAAGGAACAAAGGCTTCATTTTAGTTTCCTCATTATTAGGAGATTGACAAGCAGCTAATAATAGAGTTTGTACTGACACTTTGAGCAGGTGATGGATGACTTTGTGATAGAAGCTGCCAGACAGGGAGATGTAAAGAGACTGGAGCACCTGCTACTACAACTCTATGATCTGTATGATGTGAAGACATCCGATGGTAGAACCCTCTTCATGTTGGCCGACAGCAAAGAACTACCTTCTAAAGTAATCAAGTTTCTTCAAACAGTGCCCGAGATTCAGGTATGAATTGAATAGTAAAGTCTAAGGCTATAAAGCAGGGGTTCCTAACCTTTTTTAGCCTAAGTACTCCTTGGCAGTCATGTAGCAAACAACGTACCCCTTTGTAGCCTTTTGTAACAAACAACGTACCTCTCTGTAAAACTGTGTTTAATCAAGGATATCTTTGGTTCAATTCGATTAATATTACATGTATTATATACTTTATCAAAAGGGTAAATAAATGGAGTATGGAATGAAATTTTTATTTATCAATTACTTAATGATAACTTTCATCCATTGTAGTGTCTTATGGCTTTCACACTGGTTTAGCTCAACTTTATTTGCAACAGTGAGCCATTCCATGTTCAGTTCAGTAATAATTATGTAGATAATGATAATTCATAATTAATATAAACGAAAATCACTGTCAAAAATGTATTAAGTTGATAACTTGTTTTGTACCCCCTATATTTCTAAAGTGTACCTCTAGGGGTACATGTACTCTGGGTTGGGAACCCCTGCTATAAAGTGTTGACCTCTTCAACCAAGTGTTAGTTCATGTCCACGTATCAACCAGTATGCTCATGTCCTATTATTTCAGGCACAGATGTTCAGTTTATGGAGCTGCATGTATAGGAATGATATGGTACAGCTGAAGAGATTCCTCACCAGTAAAGATTTGAAGCGGGTGGTTTATTCACGTAACAGGTAGCCACCCTAATACATGTAAATATTTCACAGCGGTGGACAGGCTAGAAGTTTGGATATTTTGTATAAATTACATGTTACTCTCTACTCACAGATCCTGAATTGATGAGTTGATTACATGCAACATGTACTATCATAGTAAACAATAGTAATACATTATTTTAAAAGCAACTTTGGTTTTGTGGCCAACTTAGAAATATGGAGCATGATGGTTTGGAGTTGTCTCCTCATCAAATTGTAGAGATTTCAGTAAAAAGAAAACAACACAGAATTGGAAAATGGTTTAAAATAATTTGCTGATGGGAATGTTTTATGAGAACTAAAAGCACTGTGAGAGCTTTAACTTGGAGAAACATTAGGTTTATTCCCAAGTATTGTATTTCCATGTAGGCAGGAGTTGTCTTGTCTTTAGGTGCGGTAAGAGTATTCTCCTCATGGCTATAGTCAACAAGAACAAGGAAGCTGTTAAACTGATTATAAAGAAACACCCAAAACTTGTGGAGTATTTTGACAATGTAGGTGTTATACTTTATTAGTGTATGTATGTGTTATACTTTTTTAGTGTATGTAGGTGTTATACTTTATTAGTGTATGTAGGTGTTATACTTTATTAGTGTATGTAGGTGTTATACTTTATTAGTGTATGTAGGTGTTATACTTTATTAGTGTATGTAGGTGTTATACTTTATTAGTGTATGTAGGTGTTATACTTTATTAGTGTATGTAGGTGTTATACTTTATTAGTGTATGTAGGTGTTATCCTTTATTAGTGTATGTAGGTGTTATACTTTATTAGTGTATGTAGGTGTTATACTTTATTAGTGTATGTAGGTGTTATACTTGATTGGTGTATGTAGGTGTTATACTTTATTAGTGTATGTAGGTGTTATACTTTATTGGTGTATGTAGGTGTTATACTTTATTGGTGTATATACATATTTGGTGTTTGTGTGTGGCTAAAGTCTCTTGCTGTAATATAATGGGGAATAACATGTTTCAGGTGATGGTAACTCCACACATCCTATAACACTCAGTCAACAGGTTTTAGATTTGGTTAATAAGCATGTGGATTCTTTTCAGGAACTCGTTGGTGTCGTAATTACATGAGGCTACGATGGGATAAATACATTGTAGAATCTATATGCACTGTGTAATTTAAAAAAAATTTTATCTAATCTCATTGAAAGTGGTAGAGAAATCCAATCACAATTCTGTTATAACTGTGTGGACTTGAACCATTATACATTATGCAACAGAAAAGGTACTCAATTCCCTATTGAAGAAGATATGCACCAATCAATGTGTATCAAGTTTGTAGATTGTTGATGGTTGTATTACAGAACATGTTGACATGCTTACACTACGCATTCGTCTTGTTTGGTGATAAGGATAAAGAACCAGCTCAGCTATTGCAGGCAGCAGGGGCATCTGTGGACTGGTGTTGTACTGTAAGTAGTTGTCCACTACACAGATAAGCTATTACTTAGTGCTGGGCGGTTTGGATCTGCATGTGCATTTGCTGATTTTTCAAAAAAAACAATAATACCGAAGTTGTCTTCTACCTTAGGTTTAATTCTGTTTTTTAAATTCAGAAAAAACACTGAATTGAACCTATAACTGAATGCTCAATTTTGGGAATTGTCACATTCTGCGTTTGCTGTAACGGCGGGCATTTTTACCTTTCTCTAATAAATCGCAAATATTAAATACTGATTATTTCTAATAATATGTAAGTATAACTACTAGAATTGAGTGAAACTACAGTAAGTTATTACTGGATGCCAATGATGGCTGCAGCTAAGTCTGTATTCCAAGGATGACATCGAATTATAAAGATTAAAAGATGATTAACATGAATTCATGTGTTCGCAATTTCAGCCATTGTCCAGAAATAGTCGCCATTTTCATTTCGTTTAATAATTTGCAATAATTAAATATTAATTATCTATTACAATACACAAGTATGACTACTAGAAATGAGTGAAAACTACAGGAAGTCATCACTGGGTGACAATGATGGCTGCAGCTAAGTCTATATTCTAGAGATGACATCAAATTATAAAGATTAAAACAAGCATAAAAATGGCGGCCATTTTCGTTTCGTTTAATAATTAACAATTATTAAAGATTAATTCTTTATAACAATATGCAATCATAACTGCTAGAATTGAGTGAGACTGCAATAAACAACCACTGGGTGACAATCATGGCTGCAGCTAAGTCTAGATTCCAAGGATGACATCAAATTATAAGGATCAAAAGAAGCATAACATGAATTCACGTGTTTGCAACGCCAGCCATTATCGGAAGTGGGTGTGATAAGGGGTCAGGCGCGGTTTGAATTTTAGAACTGAATCGTACCGAACCGCTGCATTCAATTTCGGTTTGCATTTTAAATTTTTGCGGTATTTGATCCGAAAGAAAAGACAACTGAAAAATTGAATGATACCGAAACACCGGGCAGCACTAGTATTACTAGTGTAACACAATGTCTTAGGGTAATACATTGTGTTAGGGCAATATATTGTGTTAAGGTAATGCAATGGGATACTGTAACACATTGTTATACTGTAATACAGTGTGGTACTGTAATACATTGTTATACTGTAATACAGTGTGGTACTGTAATACAACTTGTTAGGGTACTATAATGTAACACTGTACATGTAATACAATGTGTCACTCTATAAATGTACATTGCAGCACGGAATGTCAGCCTATTTCTACCAGCAGCATGTTATGGAGGCGGAGTTATTTCAGTTTGTATACAATTTTCTTCACACTGGAGCTTTAAATGCTCTACCAGACAGTGAGGCCTTTCAACAGCAGTTCACCCAAGCATGTGTAGTAAGTATTGTACACCATACTCTTAGTTGTTATGCGTCTGCAGAGCCCACTGGAAACTGTGATATCATTCCTTATTGAAGGATGAAAGTTGTATAGAATTACTGAGGAGTCATGTTTCATCATTGTTATAGCACTATTTGCTCGTTTTCATCCATTTCCTGACCAAGTACCTACATTTTGCTGTAGTCTGGTAACATGGCAGAAGTGTGCAGGTTGACAGAGTACTTTGTGCCCTATGGGTCGATTGCAGAGATGAGTAGTATACTGTTTGATGTGGTGGATGCTCAACAGGAAGAAGTGGCTATATATATGTTAGAGTCGGGCTGTGATAAAACAGTCACCAAGCAGGTAACCCCTAGTCATAGCTAAATACCATACACTACAAGCAACCTTGTGCCACGCATCATGTACTAGGTGCCGACTACGTGTGTGTCCCATAGTGCACTAGTTGCAGACTACATGCGTGTGTCTCATAGTGCACTAGTTGCAGACTACATGTGTGTGTCCCATAGTGCACTAGTTGCAGACTACATGTACGTGTCCCATAGTGCACAAGGTGGTGCCGACTACATGTTTGTATCCCATAGTGCACTAGGTGCAGACTACATGTATGTGTCCCATAGTGCACTAGGTGCAGACTACATGTATGTATCCCATAGTGCATAGATGAGATTTTTCTACCAGAGTGGAAATTTTTGTGGAAGAAATGCCAACCAAAGCCCTTGATATTATTTATATCTAATTCATTGGAGCTGACCTTTGTTTCACAAATATCTCTGTAGTACTGCTGCTTTACTTGTAGTACGAGGTTTGTTCCCCAGCAAACGAGCTGTGTGCTATGATGGAGTGCTTCCATCCCCGATCTACTCTACTCCAGAGGGCTAAGGCTAACAATCTAACTAGACTGTGTAACTTCTTCAACAAAGAGTATGTAGAAATAGACTCAGTTCCTTCACCAGAACAACAAGTTGTAACTAATATGGAAGTGGACCCAGAAACTGGGCTTAGCCTTAGTACCAATGGCAATATGTACAGGGATGATGAGACAGGCCTCCCTATTGATAGACTTGCTACCCAGTTCTCTGAGAATACTAGACTCTGAGCTAACATAGATGTAAACAAGGTGCTAAGTTGACATAGTAGTAGTACTCTATCCTATCAAGGAACATGTCAAATAGTTATATTTGGACTGAATAAAGGTTGCTGCATGGACTGAACAAGGGGACAATTTGATCTCATAATATAATATTTTTTAGCCAGTTTCTGTCTATCTTCATTGGTGTCAAATATTCATTCCCTACACAGATATACAGGTGCATGCATTTCATCTATTATTATTCATATACTATACAAAACTTGGTATTTAGGAATCACATAATTATATCTACATCTTATTGTACAATACATTACTTTGTATTTTATATATTATTATATTTGTACCAACAAATTTTAATACAATATTTTTGTTGCTCAGAACGTGTATTATACTCCACCCATCCCAATATTACACATTATATACACATAAATACAAATGTATGAACCTACTTATCCACTTACAGTTGCTGCATCTACATTATATACAATGTGTACCTGTATTAGAAGTAGTAATGGGAATAATAAAGTCTATATTTCTAATCATTTTATATTTCTTCATTCCATTTTTGAATTTTATATACGATTTAACTCTCTGCTGTCAACTTTAACTTAGAATAAACCCTAGTGGTCATTACTATGGTCATTACTATGGTCATTATTCCATTTGTATTATTCTAATAAACTAACTTACTAATAGTTTAATTTCCTTGGATTGATTTTGGTTAGTGTGCTATATTGGCAGGGTCAACATGGTACAGGGTCAACATGGTACAGGGTCAACATGGTACAGGGTCAACATGGTACAGGGTCAACATGGTACAGGGTCAACATGGTACAGCTACAGGGTCAACATGGTACAGGGTCAACATGGTACAGGGTCAACATGGTACAGCTACAGGGTCAACATGGTACAGCTACAGGGTCAACATGGTACAGCTACAGGGTCAACATGGTACAGCTACAGGGTCAACATGGTACAGCTACAGGGTCAACATGGT
Organism: Bugulina stolonifera; assembly: GCA_935421135.1. NCBI lineage: Eukaryota > Metazoa > Bryozoa > Gymnolaemata > Cheilostomatida > Bugulidae > Bugulina > Bugulina stolonifera. The sequence goes on along the minus strand of OW285189.1, from coordinate 24,264,745 downwards.
ACAGCTACAGGGTCAACATGGTACAGCTACAGGGTCAACATGGTACAGCTACAGGGTCAACATGGTACAGCTACAGGGTCAACATGGTACAGCTACAGGGTCAACATGGTACAGCTACAGGGTCAACATGGTACAGCTACAGGGTCAACATGGTACAGCTACAGGGTCAACATGGTACAGCTACAGGGTCAACATGGTACAGCTACAGGGTCAACATGGTACAGCTACAGGGTCAACATGGTACAGCTACAGGGTCAACATGGTACAGCTACAGGGTCAACATGGTACAGCTACAGGGTCAACATGGTACAGCTACAGGGTCAACATGGTACAGCTACAGGGTTGACATTGCAACTGATAAAGACATACCAGTAATCTCACAGAGAGCTAGACTATGTAGTGGAATTCCCTTGCAAGCACAATTATATGTATATTCATGTATGTATATAAATTTATTATCCTGCTAATAATGACTTTAAAAATGCCTGATATGGTCAATCTCGTAATTGTATCAAAAATAATGAGCTGGATATGAATGAACTTGGAAATGTCTGCCGTCTGAAGACCAGATAGTCTAATGGAGCAAAAGTACATATTTGTTGCATAAAACTTGATTGACAAATAATATAGTGATACAATCAATAGAAAAAGAATCAATACGCAGTCAAAATATTATATTATTTGTGGTAGTAGAGTATGCCTGGATGTCACACTGACCAAAACAAGCCAAGTCACCATTAATTCATGGAGGGAACGTTACACAAGCTTATTGTGGACTTCTAGGTTTACAATAAATACTACAATATGGATTGTGAATTACACAGCATTGATTGTTTACTCGCTCACTACCAAAGCAATCATGGAAAAGTTGTACCAAACATATAATATATAACATGGACAGCGATAATGTAAGAATGACATAGAATTATAATTTCTGAAGCATAATTTAATCAGTAACCCCTAACCCCTAACCTGATCTCAGTACTTGTGCTTTATTCAATGTGTGAGTGAAGACATACATGTACTTGCTGATACTTAGCGCCTTGTTGGTTTTGGACTTCTAGAGCCAGGTTTCCTACACAGAGAATATCACGGATATAGACAGGTATTTAAAGACATGGAACAAACATAAGATCAAGGCAACCACTGGGCATCATCCCCTTTTAGAGTATAACTACCAAAGAATAACATACCTCTCCTATTTGTTTACTTTGAATAGGGTCTAGTGTATTATACATCCCTCTAGTAATACTATATGCAGTTAGTAATTAACTATCAATATAGTTAATTATGTGACAGCAACGTGTAACCTACATGTATAATACAACATGTACACTACAGTACAGTGTGCATGTGTTACCTACAATACAACATGTACACTACAGTACAGTGTGCATGAGCAACCTATACGTATAATACAACATGTACACTACAGTACAGTGTACATGTGCAACCTACAATATGACATGTACACTACAGCAAAGTGTGCATGTGCTACCTATACGTATAATACAACATGTACACTACAGTACAGTGTACATGTGCAACCTACAATATGACATGTACACTACAGCAAAGTGTGCATGAGCAACCTATACGTATAATACAACATGTACACTACAGTACAGTGTACATGTGCAACCTACAATATGACATGTACACTACAGCAAAGTGTGCATGTGCTACCTATAATACAACATGTGCGCTACAGTGCAGTGTACATGTGTAACCTATGAAACAACATGTACACTACAGTACAGTGTACATGTGCAACCTATAAGACAACATTTACACTACAGTACAGTGTACATATGTGGTAGAGGCCCTAGTAGTTGGTGGTATAACACACCTTGTATTAGCTGCTGCCCTTCTCCTTTTTCGAGCTTCTGTATCCCGTCCAACCATTATTTTTGAGCGAACAACCACTTTGGTTTTGGAGGCGGGTTTTTTTCTTTGAGAGTCTTTTTTCTCAGAGTTCTGGGTAAGATTTGCTACCAAAGGCTCTTGGGCAGGAACAGCTTTCACTGTATATTCACAATTCTCCTATTACAAATAAAAGAAGAAAAACATAGGATAAAAGATTGTATTATACACCATAGTACAATTTATTGTATACATGAACGATATTACATACTGATTTGATAGCCATAGGTAAATCAGTGAATTATATCTTACTTCATGATCGATAAGCTCATCCAAGTGGTACAGATCCCCACAGTGCTGGCACTCAGCATATTGAAGGCTGGTATGGGAAGAAACAAAGCTCTGATCAGCCTCGTACCCTTTATCACCCAGAGACATCCGTCCAATTGCTTCTGGTAAGCTGTCAGAGGAACATCTACATGATATAGTTGTACTAGACATGTAACTGTACACGCACATCGATACCTTGTTATGCATGTAACTGCGTCATTACAAGTAAATGTACAAAATGTACATTATTATAAGGGCAACACTCCATGAACCTATCAGCATTGGGCTAACAGATTTATCGTTAACCAACCTTTCTTCTTCATGTTGAATAGATGAAAACCTTCCTGGAAACTGTCCTCTTACAAAGCCGCCGTCCTGCAAACTGTCATCCTCTCTGACAATACCTTCCTTCTCTTTGGTCTTGTCTCTCCCTCCTTTAGCACGGTCAATGGAGTCTCTGTGAGTGTTGTTATTTAGAAGTCGCTTCGTACAAATATACTGAAATAAAGAACTTAATATGTAATCCCCCACATGGTATTTATATTTTGTTATAATTACGACTCAACAATAATAATTTAATTTCTATCCAATAAATCAACAGATGGCTGTCTAAGAATGGTTGGAGTCTATACTGATTGACTGACTTAGTTGCTAGAACGCAAGCTGTGTCATACATAGCCAAGTGGAACCTTGCCAATAGATGAGAAATCATTCTACAACAAACATAAATTAGTTACCTGATGATCTTCCAGTTTTTCGGGAGACAAACTCTTCTCACAGAACTCACAGGGAAGCCTTTCATTTCCTACGTTCTCTGGTTTCTGCACGGAAGCAGACACTCTACTAGATCTGTCATATACATCAGAAAACAGTATAATAAGACATTGTACCAATGCACATAGCTGAGAGAAAACATGACAAGACTTAACAGCGGGTAGAGCAATTGAAATTAAAACGACTCTAGGGGAAATCATATAAGATTTATACAGGATTAATTTTAGTTTGGCCGCAGTTTTTGGTAATTGATCCATTTAAAAATAACCTTCACAAATGCAGTAAAACATGGAATTTTGCAAAACTATCACACAAAACTATCACATTAGCAGCAAGGCAGCAAATGAAGTAAACATGCAGTATAAAATATTAATTTTCATGACTCACGGTGTGGGCACCATAGAAGGTAATCTTGTAGAGAAACCTGAATAGAAATCATCATCATTTTCAGTATCACTAAGTTCCTGTGCTCTACTTCCTTCAACAAATAATGAACCAGGAATCTGGTCTCCAAATTCAGCACCTGGTGTGATGGAAACATCCGTAGCAGGTGCCCTTTCATTGCACCGAATCTGAAAATAAATGAATTGTTCTTTGTTTAACCAAATTTTAGTCTTGATTAGCAACAGAATTGGAGTGTATAACGCTGTTTCTATCATAGTGCTATGCTTTACCTCATGCTCTTTCAAAAATTCCACTGGGTATGTATCGTGACAGTACATACACACCGCGTCAGTCATCTGTTCTTCTTCTTCCTCTTCACCTCGTATAGTAGAAGTAGTGCTTCCAACACTTGTTAAACTCATTGAACCATGACGACCAAGGAGAGACTCGGTAACAGTGCTGACGCTAGCAGTTGATAGGCTAGAAAAAGGTGACCTAAATAATACATACATTTTGTACATAAATTGGTAAGCACAATATCATAACAACTATTTTATATTAAAACATTACAATATGTATTTAGTTACAGGACACTTTTCTTGGCCAATTAACAGTCACACAGACTCATATAGGTACAGGTCACACAGTGTCATGTAGGTACAGGTTACACAGTGTCATGGAGGTACAGGTCACACATATAGGTACAGGTCACACAGTGTCATATAGGTACAGGTCACACAGCGTCATGTAGGTACAGGTCACACAGTGTCATGTAGGTACAGGTCACACAGTGTCATGTAGATACAGGTCACACAGCGTCATGTAGGTACAGGTCACACAGCGTCATGTAGGTACAGGTCACACAGCGTCATGTAGGTACAGGTCACACAGCGTCATGTAGGTACAGGTCACACAGCGTCATGTAGGTACAGGTTATACTTACTGGCTACCGATCACATAAGTGCTGCTATCTATCCCTCCTGGTCCACTCTGCTGGACATCATTTATTCTAGTTGAGCTGTACCCATGTTTACCAACAGTGGTTGAACTTTCCCCTAACACAACAGGTTTCTTATAGGATCTTCTAGAAGGTTCTCCATTCACCTCCTCCCTATCGGAATCAAAGATTTGCCTCCCATTGACTTCTTCTTTCCCATTGAAACTCTGTGACACTCCATTTCTAGACCTTATTAATATTATTATAATACACTGGTTGGAATACGATTATCTCTTACAAATAATCAAGGACTATTTAGCGGAATTATGATAACCCACTACTGCTATATCCACCGAAAAAAAAACGCAAGGATAGATTGCTGATCATACACACTGTGAGTAGTATGGCGCTATTTCTCAGTACTATTAACACAAATTTGTTGGGTGTGTTAATTCCTCACCTTTGAGCTTTGTTATGGTGTCTGCTATCAATACCTCTGTCCCGAGTGTGAGGTTGGTATTCTGTAGATAGTCTAGTAGCTGATGCTGTATAGCGTGGATCACCACCTTTACCTCTACCTCTGTAATCTAAGACAGGGCCATCTACCTCCTTACTATACACATCGCATTCATTCTCCTAGACATCCAAATACACCAGGTATCAATACAACAAGATCTTAGAGAAAAACCTTGGAAAATACGTTTTAATATCTTTTGTATTATATTGTGATGGTACAGGACATTTGTATACGACTCCAACTCCCGGACGAAGCTCCATCGCATCTTAAGTGCTCAGTAGTTGTTATAGCGCTACTCATCTGACACTCACATTCTCATAATTAGTGTTCGTATACTTACCTTTAGCTGTATTGCATGTCCAAACCATTAATTACTGTCTATATACGTGTCTCCATGTGTTCACACTCACTACTTATTCATGTATTGTTCCACTATATAACTGTATATAACTGCATGAATGTTACTAAGTCTTTTTAATGCCTTTTATACCCATGTACAGAGGCCCGACCTCTCAGAATCCATTGATATTCATTTTGTACATGAATTGGACCATTATAAGCAACTTTTGTAGAACCCGACCTATTTTGGGTCGGCCGTCGGGCTTCCGGCGGCCATCTTGTTGCGCAACTTCCGGACGACCACACGTCGTCTTTTCCCGACATCACGTCGGCCGGAAGTCCTTATACTATATAAAGGGCACTGTTTTACTGTTCATTGTCTCAGTCTACACTTGGCTTTCAATAAAGACACATCTATACTTGATACAGGGACTTTCTCTTCCTTTTACTAGGTCATTCGCTTAGCGAACCGCCTACTAGGTTGAACTACTCTCTTTCATTGTATAGTCTGAAGGTCGGACTTGAGATCAGATGGGTCGTCTTTGGTAGTATTTGGGCTACTGAGACCGCTCGATCTTTCATGTAATGCGAAGTCCTATTACCACTCATAGGCACTTCATTTCTGGGTCGATAGTCGTCCAAGGACGACCGCACCAAATCACAGAAACCATTACAATATCACATACTAGCAACCCATATACAAGTACATTCTGTACTATTAAATTACATACTAACATGTACATTCTACACTAAATTGTATTAGATACTAACAGCACATGTACACTGTAAATTGCGCAATACTGTTTTACCTACTAGCACTCCATACACTGTATACACGTCACATGGCCGAATAGATAACAGCAATGGTGCAACAACTACATGTTGTATAGATTTCATAGTACTATAATGATATTGTCAATTAGATAGAGCCATTCTATTAAAATGGTTCCATGCATGTGTATCACCATATTAAACCAACTACGAGTACATTACATAGACACACAATACCTTTACAATGTAATATTCTACAATACATAGACACACAATACAATATAAATATAATAATTACATGTATATAATACTAAAGTAAGTAAAGTATTCACCTGGTGGTAGTCAAGATAGGAGCTTGGAAACTTCTGGGAACAGTATCTGCAGCGTTTCAAACTTGTATTTCTTTCATCTGTGTACACACTAGGGCTATTCTGTGCTTGTCTACCATAGGTATCGGCAGTTCTGAAGTGAAAGAGGCTGACAAGTGATATGTGCAAAATGGAAAAGATGCTAATATTAGTGTTCACTTAGACACAACATGACACCACAGAAAATGTTAAGAAAATTCTGGTACACAAAATTCAAGTAGATTAGTTTTAGGGCTTCTTTAAATATCTTTAAAGGTGCAAACACAAGGAAGCGTTTTGGAGTGAATTTGATGCTCGCGAATCGCCAGGGTGCCAACGCTCTCAAAACGCTTGAGCTCAGCCAGCTGAAGTAGTGAGAGAATTCGCTCGACGCTGATTGGTTGAAGAACAGAGTTAGTAAACATAATCACGTGGGACATAGCAGAGTGAATACATACTGAAATGTCATTGGCTAGTTTGCAAATCTCTTCGCTCTCTGTTCGCCCCGTGTTTGACGCTTGACACCAAAACGCTTGCTCGAAAACGCTCCCGTCTGTTTGCACTTTTAAGCTTTTGCATTTACTATTACAATCTGTATATATTTATATATACTGTATATACAATGTACATGTACATAATATACACCTATATATATACATACATGTACATGCATAAATGTGCACCAGGCTACTATTTGACTAAATTCTATATCTAAGATTTTAATTTACAAAATATACTGTTACAACATATTCATTTGAAAGGTTTACCGGTCACGTAGCCTGTGCTCTCTATTGTCTGGCTCTAAGTTACCATCTTTCGTAATCCGATGTCCTAATCCATGGGGATTCTCTGGGCACTGAATCTGTAAGATGTCAGAGTTGCCAAAGGAGCAGGAAATTCCTTGTTCACATTCATGTACATATTGTGATAGTCATATAGTAGTGGGCCACAGTCAATGTAGTGGAGTCTACATGCTGTCATATAGTATAGGACCACAGTCAATGTGGAGGAGTCTACATGCTGTCATATAGTAATGGGTCACAGTCAATGTAAGGGAGTCTACATGTTGTGTTATACTAGTAATGGGTCACAGTGAATGTAGTGGAGTCATGGTTTTTCGTATGGTGTCACAATTGTTCACATCAGAATCCACAACCAGGTAGTTTATATCTCACAGTCCCGTGACAACCTAATAGCTACATGATCCTCTTATAGCATCATAGCTGCTCCTGCAATAATTCTATATATTATTGTATGGTAAAGTTGATAAGGAAATGACAGATGTCTCTTCACAGCTTGGACAGAACAGAGAGTTTATTAGAATAAGTAGCCCCAAATATACATCAACCGCTCCAATGTTTGGCTTACAGTCGACGCTAGTGAAAATAACAATGAACATGATTAACTTGTGCTATTCAGTGGTTTTACACCAGTGAGTATGAGGTGCTAGTAGTGTATTACTCCCTAGTACGCTGACAGTATACCTAACTACATGGACATATATACTGGAAACCCGATCAACATTTGAAAACAATTGACCATCACCACCATTTTATCTGGTCGGCCAACAAGGTGATTAAAATACACGTAAAAGGAAAATGTAGATATCACCTGGTGTTCTATAAGGATAACCACAGGCATCATTTCGAAACAGAATTCACAGGGGAATGAGTCATCGTCCGGTACATTATTAGCTGCGCTCCCGTTAGGTTGGGGTGACGGTGGTGTTGGTTCATCCTGTCCTGCTTTGCCATTTGATATCTCCGTTCTCTGGCCATCGGCATACTCTTTTAGCTGTTTATCTCTAGAGGCTGCGGAGCTCATATGAACAGTGGTGCAGAACTCATTGTATGGGCATGTGTCCTACAGTGAGAATCAGTCAAACCTAGTCAAGTACCAGCACTAGACCCAATGGTTACCTTAACATCAGCTACATAATACTCCTTTTGTGAAGCACATTACCTGGTGATCATCGAGTGTGTTTATTAGGAATTCCTCATCACAATGCATGCACCGCCCTGTCATTTCCCGGCGAGCTTCCTGTGACAGCTGCCTTTTCACTACCTCGTCAGTTCGATCAGATGACTCAGAACGTCTGAGTTGTGACGCTACCAAAGTGAGTGGTTCATTTTCATCACAATGTTCCTAAAACATAAAATTGTATCAGAATAGAGACTAAAACTGCCCTATGTAGAGCGCATTGTGATCATCCTAGAGAATAACGCCAGTTGCATGCTAGTAATAGTGAATAATATATTACATCTATGATCATCAAAAGCATAATCCAGTATATAATGGAGGAACATTCAACATCACACTAGAAGGAATCACCTGATGATAGTCGAACTCTTCATCCGTGAACTCATTTCTACAGAACTCACAAGTCTTTATGGTTGGACTTCTCATGCCTCCAGTATCAGCATCACGGTATTTATCGCGACTACCTGGGGAAGGCAGTCTCGCAGTGCTGACAGTCTTGGTCCTGTCACTGTGGTTATGGCCGCCACTTCTGTTCCTGCTACCACTACGATTTCTACTACCACTTTGGTTTCTGCTACTGCTTTGGTGGTTCCTGCTACCACTACGGTTTCTACTACCACTACGGTTTCTGCTACCGCTTTGGTGGTTCCTGCTACCACTGCGGCTTCTGCTACCACTGCGGTTTCTGTTATCACCGTGGTTTCTACTACCATTATGGTGCTCATTGTAGTTGTACAATGTTTCATCATAACGTGATGAATGAGAGTTAGTTCTGTACAGTTGACTGTCCTCTCCTCTTGATCCATGTGTACTATAAAGTGAGAACATGGATAAACTTCACAGCATTCTTCTAAATACATGTACATACATGTACTTTTGTACCTGACTAAATTATATAGGCTGAGGAATAAAACTAACCCTGTCGTAGAGTAACGTGTAATCTATAATATCAATTATCAATATAATAGCAAGATTAGGAGTTATACAAATAAATTAAACATGTTTCAAATATTCATGGACCCAATAGCACTATAGACTGACTGATCTAAGTTCAATCACTGTTATAAATTTATCAAAAAGTTACGCTTACTAATCAACAGAACAATTCACGCGTGAAGAAACACGACCTTGGAGGCAGGACCATCCAAGCCCTTTGCCCCAAGAACATAATATTAAATAAAGAACAAAGCTGTTGATATTCAACTGTGTGTATGTAATTGTATGGTATGTTACAACGCTTGACATTCTGGAGGTAATGTCTTACCTGTGTTGGTAAGATGGAGGATTGTCTCTTTCTTCAGCATCTGGAGGTAACCGAGGTGTAAAAAAGAAGATAGCACGAGTACGACCTCTACCTTCCTTTTTCAGCTGACAACCATACTCATGGTCCTCAAGATAGCGAATAGGTACTGGTACCTTGCAGATGTCACACTCCACATATTCTTCATCTTCTAAGTCAGCGGCTGTCAGCAATGATAGTACCATAGATTCTGAGAACTGATACTTTCAATTGGAATGCATATCACATATTACAACATTAATTAATAACCTGCAGTGATAATGGTGAACTATTATAAAATATGCTTCAAATGACAAGCTGAGAATGCAAATAACTTAAAACTAATAATAACTAATAAAGCTGACCAGGAGCATTCTTACCTTCCCTGCAACCACAACCAGGTGGATGGTAGATCACTGGGGCTGCAACATCCCCATATCTATCATTATATAGTGGGCGAGATTGACGCCCTGCCAGTGGCCTGTTATAGTAAGCATCACTGTACTGAGCAGCAGGAGGAGAAGCAGGAGGTCTGCTGTCATACGGCGGATAGCTGGATGTCCTGGAGTAGTGTTGGGTTCTATCATACCCAGAGCCCTGGTCTGGAAGCAGCTCTCGGGGATAACTCCCAACAGAATATTCAGATTCTGCGTTGCCAGTCTGCCTATTGGTGTGACGGTGTGTCACTGGTTCATCACGGTGGTTATGGTGAGGTGGGACATTTTCTTGCTGAGAGTCATGAGTGTTAGGTTGTCTATCCGTAGGGCGAGCTCCTCTCAACCCATAAAAAGTCATGGCTGGGTTTTTTGGGCAGTTAACCTGCGTGTACATGTAGAAAAGCAGGTCGTATATAGAGACATTGTATTAATTCATGGCCAAATTGCATCATTTGGCCCAAATGATGCAGTCTAATAAATGCACAATACATGGATAAAATATGTAGAAACCTACCTGATGGCTCTCCAACAATTCAGCTGGTACTGGACTTTCACAAAACTGGCATGGCAACATCAGTTCTTCATCTACTGTACATTTGTGATGACAATATTATAACATTCACCATGGAGAAATTTATTCAAAGCAAATGGACATATTTCATCAAGCAATTCTACCAAACAGGAGCATTCAAGATGGACTGTAACCTCTCAATGTACTTACTGTTACGTTTACTGGCAGACTGTACTGGGGATTCAACATGTGGGTCTGGTTCATTAGTATAGAGAAGTCCCTCTCTCGGTGGCGGTTGGCTGGGGATATCTGAGCGGTGATAGACATCACGTATCTCTCTGTTGTTCACTCTTGATAAACCATAAAGTAAATTTGCTACTTGGGAATTGGAAGAGTACGAAAAATCAGATGGAGCATACCCACCATTACGAAACCGCATACGGGGTGTTGGTGGACTGCGTGGTTTGGGAATGGGACGACTGGGAGCAATTACATGTGCCTCACAGTTACAACTTTGATGGCGCAGCATATTCTTCAACATAACAGTTTGGTGGCATTTCTCACACTCATCAGTTCTGGCCCCACACACTTCTTCGTGTTCCGTAATCTCAATGTATGGATATTTTAGGTCACAATATGGGCACAGAACCCGTCGATGGGAACATTTAAACTCCTGAAATACAAAACATATATAGAACCCATGTATGTTTTGGCACAATAATTAAATTAATTTAGAAAGTGGACTAACTATGTAAAATATAGGCCTAAAGATTCCGAGAAATTTCGCAAACCACATTCATAATTAATGTACAATTACCACTGTGCCTTAGTTTAACGCCTACAATGAGTGGATTGAGATTCACCATAGGTCTAATTTATTATATTTGTAGTCCGCAACTAATATTTTACTAAGAAGATCTCACTCACCATGTGTGATAGAAGCTTGTCTTTAGTGATGGGTATAGAGCAAAGTGAACAAGTAACCTCTCGGTGTTCAGTTGCCATGTGCTCATCTAAGTAGCTTATAGGCACCGTTTCACCACACACACTGCAGACACGGAGGTGCCGCTTGCAGTGCAATTCATGTGTCTGAATGTTGGCAACGGGTATCTCATTTTTACTGTTAACAAAGGAAACAATATTTGGGTTCAATTGCTGAAAAAATATTTATTTATTAACAAAAGAAAACATAGCCGATGCAAAGGAAATTACACATGCTTCAAATTTTTATACGAAATATCAGTAAAGTTACTAATAGCAGGATATTATTAACTACTAAGCTACTACGACTAGTCGACTACTATGAATACTACTACTACTACCACTACTACTACCACTACTACTACCACTACTACTACCACTACTACTACCACTACTACTACCACTACTACTACCACTACTACTACCACTACTACTACCACTACTACTACCACTACTACTACCACTACTACTACCACTACTACTACCACTACCACCGCCATTACCACCGCCACCACCACGCCACCACTACCGCTACTACTACCGCTACTACTACCGCTACTACTACCGCTACTACTACCGCTACTACTACCGCTACTACTACCGCTACTAATACCGCTACTACTACCGCTACTACTACCGCTACTACTACCGCTACTACTACCGCTACTACTACCGCTACTACTACCGCTACTACTACCGCTACTACTACCGCTACTACTACCGCTACTACTACCGCTACTACTACCGCTACTACTACCGCTACTACTACCGCTACTACTACCGCTACTACTACCGCTACTACTACCGCTACTACTACCGCTACTACTACCGCTACTATTACTGCTACTACTACTGCTACTACTACTGCTACTACTACTGCTACTACTACTGCTACTACTACTGCTACTACTACTACGAAGCATAGCATTTGTACACTATTAGACACATAAAACTTGGGAATTTGCATACCTGTAAAACATACATGCAACACAATTTAATTTCAATGTAAATATTGCGAATTAAAATTATTAAATACAGTACCGTAGCTTGTAACACAAGTAAATAATATAAGATACATATATTCCACAAAACTGAACTCACCAATATCTACATTCTATTCCTTCTAGATCATCATAAGTTGGAGATGACATAGTTGGACCTGTAAGAAAATCAACTAATAACTTGAGTATACCAAGAATATGGCTAGCTTCAGTAACAACTAACAAGTAAAAAGTAGGTCTAAGCAGATTGGTTAGTAATCTCACTCAGTCAGTTGACTGAAAGAAATTTTATAAAAATACATTGGTAGAGTCTAAAAGTGTATACATAATAGTGTAACAAATAACGACCAGTAGAAATTTATAAAAAGCTAGTAAAGAAGGCATTGCTCCAAATCTCAGTTAGTACTCCATGCTCTCATGCTCCAAATCCTTGACGGCACCTCAGGGGTTTCTCTAGTCGGCCCAGCCCTCATAGTGTGCTTACACTGTTCGGTTGGACCTGCTCCCTCCTAGCCCCCTCTGCTTGGTCAGAAGGTTCTGACTCCCTCACCCCTGTACTCTGGCCTGTATGTTGTACGGCGACGCCTCAGCTACCCAGCCGGACACAACAATATTTTTGTGTCAGCCAGTGTTCGAAGTGTGGTTATACGGGAGTACCCACCTCAATTTTAGTGGTTATATGGCCAGCAGGCGTGTACCCTCATTCTAATAGCTAGCTTTCCCCATATAGTCACTGTGGACCTGATAGTGCAGTGGTAGAGTGCTTGACTATCATTCATAGTGTCTTGAGTTCCAACCTCACCAGAGCATAATTTGTTTCATTTTAGTAATTCACTAATTTCTCAACTACTATCTACTATAATATTAAGTGGATAGCTATACAGTACTAATCTGTAAGATTGCATGCACCGTGTGCCCACCTCATTTGTTCCACTTCAAACACTGGTGTCAGCTAAGCCCAGTTGCCTGGCTAAACACAAAAATATCAATATGTCTAGAGATGTCAAATATTGAAATAAACATTCAATTAAGTTTATCGCAGTGAGAGTAGATCAAACCAAACATTCACCTATGTTACCGACATTTTGGAAACATGCAACACCCAACACATAGCTAAATTATATGCTCAACAGTTACTTGTAGGCAATTTGTAACAAAAAACTGTGAAACGAAAATCTTAATAAACGAAATTCAAAAGAAAATTGAGTAATTAATAACTATACCTTGTTATAAGGGGCTCTAGTAAGCTAATATTTTCTAGTATGTCTACAGTATTGTGGCATTATCGAGCGGAATAGTCGCAGAAAAAGTGAGACGCATAGGGTTGACTCTATGGTGAGAAGTAGAGCCGTTCAATGGCTCTGGTGAGAAGTACAGAGAAAAGAAACTACTTGGAAACTACAAAATTAGTAAAATGGGTTTTCCCAAAGAAATTGCGTTTGTACGCTGCACGTACAGAAATAAAATAACAACGACGGCTAACCTAGTTACCTACAAAACCCCTCGCTTAACTATATTCTACGTTTCGAAATCTCTGACAGTGTTAGTTGCTCACGAGAGCGGACAATTCCCAAGCAAACTATTTTTGTGCAACTTCATTTATAATTGTGAAATGCTGTTACTGTATACTACACATTTCCCCAGCACCAGGCACACAGACCAAAAATGGGTAGGCAAATAAGGAGAATAAGAAGGTGCAATTATTGACAATAGTTATTGCATACCATCATTATACATGTATGTATTGTGTCTGGGCAGTTAGCAGATAGTGCAGCCATAAAACATTTACTGGAGAGTAGTACAAGATGAAGCGCAGTGCTAAGCAGGCAGTGTCTGATTATGGAACTAATACCAGCCTATTTGCAAGAGAGAAGACTATTACGGTTATATGGCAAGTAGGCCTATTTGAGCCCCACCAGGTTTTAGGTTTTGAAATAAATATATACATGTATTGTAATAGTGTACAACAGACAAACCAACATTGTGTTGAAACATAAAGTTTTTAAACAAGTAAGTTGCTTGGTAGATGTAGATACACATTAGTTTCTAACAATATCAGCAGATGATAAACACTATCTGACAACATAATATTCATAACATTATATAAAATACATTTTGATAAACAATTAAACCTATAAAGTTTTCCCCAAACAATCTGAACTTACCAATACATTCCTCAGCACTGAATACAATTATAACCAAAACTACCAGTGTAGGAAATATGCCTAAATACAAAAATCTGAGTGCCTTTCAAAACAATTTTAATAAAAGTGGCAGCTAGTACAAACACTTAAAAGTTATATAAAGCTAACGTTAATTTGACTACAGTATAAGCCCTAAGTTTCCTAGTCCATAACGGCTGTTCAGTGACATTCAGATATTGTCGTAGTTGGAGAAGTTGTGTTGCTCAGGTGGCAGGCAGTAGCTAAATAGAACATCAAGGTAGGTAGCTAGAGAGAGAGAGAGAGAGTACTCAGGGTGAGTAGGGTGTACTGTGTAGTAGTTCGACTATCAGACTAGGTATTGGTCTAAGATGTAGATATCTTGGGTTCAGTGATCACGTGCTTCTACTCGTTGGCCACCATTCCCCTAGCAGCCCCTGTCATTCTTGCCTATAGTATTAATAACATAACTATGTTAGTTGTCAGAAATTTAGAGTAGAACAACACTGTATCATGGGTTTGCCAATCGCTGCAAAAAGGTTCTTCCAGCCAGTAAACTCCTCTAACAGGGCGTAGTATTCTCTCACGCAATCAGCCATATGGTTGATGTATGAAAATTTAAAAGAGGTACTTTTGAGACTGAATTTAGGTGCAAGTAGACTTTATGGTAAACAAATTCCATTGAACAGTGTCTTCAAATTTTAACAATGATCCTGCAAAAGCATAACAACTGATTACTGTTAGAATATTAATGAATGTGTAATTTGCTGAAAGCTATCTACCTTAATCGTGATAAGAACAAATATTAACGCAAATGTGGGAATCCCTAAAAGCTACAATTGGAAAACCGACCTTGAAATGGGCGGAGTCTTTGTGTTCATTATTATTATTATAATGAATCAGCAAATCAACATGATGGACACGAATGAAAGTTGACTAGTGTATTAGTACTACTAAACTGCTAACACTACCTGATCTAGTTCATGCTTGTTTTGCTCCTCCAAAGCTCTAATCTCCTCCATGGTCATCCCATGCCATTTGTCTATCCAGCAAAATACTTGCCGGTGGAAATTAGTAAAGATTCTCCGTTCACCCTGTAATATATATGTAATTATGCATACATTACCACACTGATGGAACAGTCTCACGGACCTGCCTACATGTATACAACTACGTTGTATATCTGTATGTTTATTCTCCACAATGGAGTTGAGCAGGGAAGGAGTTGTCTGACTTTTAATGATAAGCATTCCTTAATTTCCACATGGAATGAAGTGCCTACGAGATTTTCACAAAATTATTCAGCATACACCAATTAAGCATTTACATCATCAAACTAAATCTTTGCACAATTGTAAGCACACTAGTAAGTTTAACCCTTAG
The DNA here is from genome assembly GCA_935421135.1 of Bugulina stolonifera. Taxonomy (NCBI): domain Eukaryota; kingdom Metazoa; phylum Bryozoa; class Gymnolaemata; order Cheilostomatida; family Bugulidae; genus Bugulina; species Bugulina stolonifera. The sequence goes on along the minus strand of OW285189.1, from coordinate 24,248,749 downwards.
TTTCCACACACTACATGAATTTCACAGTCACCTCTTCTGAGAATGTAATCACTATGTTATATGTTGCCTTCCAACTAGCCAACACTCAATTAGTACCCAAAATTTACCCTAATGCCCTTTGCTAAAAAGGCCACCACAAAATATATTTGTGAGTTTGGAGTTGTCCCACTTTTATTGACACCATGATCATTATCTATACAATACACATGAGTCCTGGAGAAAACTGACGCCCAGCAATTTCAGCATATGTGATCTAATACTCTTCAGTTATTTAGCACATTGTACATGCAGATCCATCTGTACTGATGAGCATGCTGGTATAATATATACACATGTATCTACATTGTACATTATTTTGTTATCTATCTTGATGCGGCTTTTAGCTTGTTGCATTGTGGTTTAACACGTGGATTGTGGTGCGTGAGTGAGTAGTGGCCAACACATACCCAGCTACTACTGCTATTACTAGTAAGTATTATTGAGTGATGTATTCATTAGATTAAGTAACAGTAATTATGCACTTCACCCAAAGCCCTGGAGTTGACGGAGTGAGCTAATTCAGTACAAGTACTGTTCCCAGAATTCAATATTGCACTAGTAACTAACTGTAGCTGGAGAGATGCCAAACAACTAGTCACTAGAACATTTGGACTGCTGCCAATTAAACTGAGCAAAGATTGAAGTTCAATATCTGAGATGTTAATTTAGTAACAAAATAATTATGATGAATATAACATAGTTTCGAGGTAGCTAAGGCTGGTCGGACCACTATCTCAAGTTCAATAGATATGGTATTACATGTATTTTGGAATTTATTTGTCTTGTGAATAGATTAGTTGTGGGTTAGATATTCCCTAGAATGCAGAGTGAGTTTTAAAAAGGTGAATACAAGTCCTATCACCCCCTACAATGAAACAGTTACTATTCTACTATAGTATGCAAGTGTACAGTAAAACATACCATAACATTATAATACTGTCACAGTATATTTTTACAGCCCAAGGTACTTCAGTGAGGGACTTGAAATAAAACAGCAGTAGGCTGCCTTGCTGATGTGGCTTGACCCAAGTAGTGTAGTGTATGGCTTATGTGTAGAAGTACTAACAGTAACGTAGAACAATGATACATATACAATGATACATATACTTACATTCATAATGAACTTCTCCACTCTGTTCTGAAGACCAAACCATATGAACTCACACCTCACCAGCTTGTAGGCACACATCACTGGAGTTACTGATTTCTGCAAGGAGATGAGAATCATTGTACTGTGTGTTACAATGTGTAGAGTGTAACCGTATACTTACTATGCATAGGCTACTCTGTAATGTGCTGTATGTTACATAGATATATACTGTATGTGTGAGTATGGTATATATTATACTGTTTGTACTAGTATAGTATATATACTGTATGTATGAGTACGGTATATATTTTACTGTTTGTACTAGTATAGTACAGTATATATTTTACTGTTTGTACTAGTATAGTACATATATATATTTTACTGTTTGTACTAGTATAGTACATGTATATATTATACTGTTTGTGCTAGTATAGTACATGTATATATTTTACTGTTTGTACTAGTATAGTACATGTATATATTATACTGTTTGTGCTAGTATAGTACATGTATATATTTTACTGTTTGTACTAGTATAGTACATGTATATATTATACTGTTTGTGCTAGTATAGTACATGTATATATTATACTGTTTGTGCTAGTATAGTACATGTATATATTTTACTGTTTGTACTAGTATAGTACATGTATATATTATACTGTTTGTGCTAGTATAGTACATGTATATATTATACTGTTAGTGCTAGTATAGTACATGTATATATTTTACTGTTTGTACTAGTATAGTACATGTATATATTATACTGTTTGTGCTAGTATAGTACATGTATATATTTTACTGTTTGTGCTAGTATAGTACATGTATATATTATACTGTTTGTACTAGTATAGTACATGTATATATTTTACTGTTTGTGCTAGTATAGTACATGTATATATTATACTGTTTGTGCTAGTATAGTACATGTATATATTTTACTGTTTGTGCTAGTATAGTACATGTATATATTTTACTGTTTGTGCTAGTATAGTATAGGGCCTTTAACAACAGAATTAGTGGAATGATAATTAGTGAGAGCCTACTGCTCATTCAGTGTGTCAAATTGGGGAGCTACTGCCCTTGCTCTATGACATTTGAACCCTCCGTGTCGATATAGAGCATAATTTAATTTAATTGGCTAAAAACAGAATTGTACCACAAATCATGTCTGCCCAACAAAATTCAGTCAGAGCAGAAATTTAGAGCTTACAGTCCAGGTTTTGTCCAGAGGGCCTCTTCCGGTTTTCTGAGACTTGAACTTAGCTGGATCTTCTTCAGCTTTGTAGTCACCAGACCGTACCTGGTCATTAGCTATATCTATATAGATTATCTCTCTCTTCTTCAGCTCTTCTGGAGTTAGTCTGTGAGCCTACAGCATTGAAAAGGTGTAAATTGCCCTCATACAGACCTTCTACATTTACATGTAGTTTGTCCCAAGTACGAATTCTAGTCAGATTGGTTCTTTTACTCAAGACCTACTGCATAACTTTATAGTTACAATGGGAAGTGTTCATATTGCTCTTGTCAAATCATAGATGAGAAGTAGCCCTGTGTCAAACATGTCAGTGCTACAAACTACAATGCTTGATTAAGCTAATTATAAATGATATTTCACTGGCAGTAGATCCGCAGAGCTAAATGTCACCACCAGACCAGCTCGGAACCAGCCTAGCTCAGAACCAGACCAGCCCGACAAGATCCAAAGCTGGAATTATAGTTTTGTGTCAACAACTTTATATTGAACATGGAGCACAGGCTAGCACAAACCCGGCATCAACTAAGTAGTACCTGCATTGACCAATGAAAAGTAGCAACACCGCAACAACCAATTCCAATCGGTTGTATAAGACTGGAAGGGCATACTGGCTGCAGATCATTATGAAGCCCTGGTAGAGATTTACAAACCCTTATATTGCTGTAGGGGCAAACAACTCCTAGTCAATCAGATACACATTGTAGATCTACATGTACTTACATTCTCTGTCTCTCCTCTGTCTGCCAAGTGCATTGTCTCTATTGATATTGAAAACTTGTCTTTCATGTATTCAGGATTCTGAAATAAGTTAATATATTATATCTGTGTAAGTGATTTGGTGAAAGTAAACTAAACGTGTATGTAAAAAGACAAACATCGCATCTAAATCTAGTTCATCCATGCAATAGTTATGGCAGCACAATAAACAGTTATTAGAACCCAAATTACTTGAAAATTTTGTTATTGTCCTGAGGCATTGCATAACATGAAATAATTGGTCAACTGGAAGTGTAACTGTAGCTATGACTCATGGATACTGCCACTAGTAGGGTGAAGTACACCATGTTGCTATTTTATTAGTTCTAATAATATGTAAATAAAAGCCAAGATTACATCGAGTAGTACAATATTGTAACTGGGCAGCAGCTGGAACAACTTGTGCATTGTTACACAGCAGTACAATCCAATGGAGGTTGCAGAGGCAACAGCAGTTGTGAAGAGGGTTCAGCAACTGTATACTCATGTCACAGGCTGTTGTGTATATCATGTGCTGTTGTGCAGTTTATGTGTTGTTGTGTACTGTATCTGCTGTTAAATACTGTATGTGGCGTTATGTAGTTCATGTATTGTAGAGCACTGTATGTGCTGTCATGTACTCCACATAATGTGTTGTAACGTAGTCACAGTTTATTCTTGAAAATGATTTACCCGCTGGGAAGATTGGAGGGAGTTGTCTTTATATTCCCATAGAATATTCCCAATTATTACTAAAAATATTACGTAAAGAAGCTCACAAATATTGTTTCACGTAGCACGACATCAGAATCACCAAATAAGTTTCACCAAACAGAAAAATGTTTACAAAAAGGAATTTTTAACAGTTTTTTTAAGTGTATGTCTTGCAATCATTGTTTTTCATAGCTAGAGTTCTATGACTTCAATCACCAAAATAACAATCCTGCTGCTACACAGCCTATTTAGTGATCATTCTTATATTTTTATGAATTGGAAAGTCAAGAGTAACTAAACTAGATTAATAACAGCACTACTCCGCTACTAGAATATTCTCAGCTACTAGAACATTAACCTCTAAATACTAGGCAGCATTGATATGTGAATTAAAACTCAATAGCACGAGTAGACTTATTGTGAAGGCCTACTTTTTAAATTTTTTAATGTGGAAAGATTTTTGTTCCGCCTCTTTGGGTCATTCCAGTACATACTGCAGTACATACTGTAGTTAGGATTATGTTCCGAGCAGATAGAGAGTCCTGCGTATTACCATTGTAACTGTTGCCTTAATAATAAAATTACTGCTAATGATCATCAATAAACAGTATTACGGTGAATGAGTATGAAGTCTACACAGTACCTCTAGTTAACAGATCTAACTGTCAGCCTGTCGATATACTAAAGGGTATTGAACTCTGCACTAGGCTAGATTCATTAGGAATAGTAAGCACTTATACCTGGTGTGGAAGACATGTCAACAATATAATCATATAATGTATCCTCATAATATCTTCATAGTATCATTACAGTCATGTAGTTAGACATCGTATGGTGTAGTAAACTATAGCTAGGCTCAGAGAACAGCACTACCAGGAGTTTGGTGCATCCAGTGTAAATTAATGCTATCAGTTAAGCATTGCGCATGACCAGTACATAGCCCTAAAACTGATTACTTGTTATTGTAGCAAGAAAGAGGGGGTGTAGACTATAGATCATAGAATTAGATAATTTTATACTATAGATGTGAACCAATTAGTACGAGGTATCGTATATGTAGGCCAGTCACTCTGTGGATGACTATGTGAAAGTGTATGTCATGAATAGGATTATAACTATTTGGTGTCTTCCTACGTCAGCATTACAAGAATGGTCATTAGACAAACGGTTGGAAAAAAATGACATTCATATGGCCAAAGCAGGACAGCAGTACCAGTACACCTGTCAGATAAGCAGGAATATGTTTCTATATATATATAGAGAGTAGCATATATAGTTTGCAAAGGGGCCAAGCGGACATCTACATTAGTGCTGGGCGGTTTTGATTTGCATGTGCATTCAATTTTTTCAGACTTTTCAAAATAACTGAATGATACCGAAGTTGTCTTCTACCCCTTGATTTAATTCAGTTTTTTAAATTCAGAAAAAAACCGAATTGAACCGAAAATTAAATACTCTCTAATGTTGGGAGTTTTAAACTGTAATGGCAGCCATTATTAATTTTCCTTAATAAATCACAATTATTAAAAACAAATTATTTATGACAATATGCAAGTATAACTACTAGAACTGAGTGAAACTAAAGTAAGTCATTACTGGGTGACAATGATGATTGTAATGTAGATTCTACATTGTAGGTCTACAAGCCCCATTAGGTGATTGTGACCAATGGAATGATCATAGCCACAGGCTCTTGGTATAAAGTCTGATGGTGGGTGCCGACAAACTGACAATGCTATCCCGATATTACATCAGTACCTGGACACCTAGCTGTAGTATCAAATAGCTGAGTGTCTCTTATGGAGAGCAAACACCAAGCAGCCAATAATACAACCATTACATAGCAATGTTAAATACCGACATGTGAAGAGGGAGTAGACTTACTGAAACCACAGTTTTACAATAAGGATAAGCATTCCACGCCTCTTCTTTAAATTCTAACGATCCTCTAGGTGCTAGAATCCGAACCCACCTTGGTACCTTGCTGTAAGTAAGAGATTATTATGGTACATGGAGCAGCATGCTATCCGGTCAGGATAATATAAATCTAGAGAAAGTACGCACAAAGTAAAGCAAACAGGATCAACAAATCAGATATACTGCATTATATCATTGATCATAGAATGTATTCTGATAACTAATGAAAGGTAAAGCTTATACATTCACCACTGTAGGACGCCGCTTATGGTGACAATGATATCTTATGCATGTGTACCAATGCCATCACAATTATCTTTGTGCAAATTTAAACAAAATGGACATCTTCTGACTCACCTTGCAAGATGATAAATTTTGTGAGTATATTGTCCTTCAGAGAATTGCCCATAAAATATTGGGTTATCTTTGAAAGGCTCATTAGTAACAATCTCTATACCCTCCCCACCTCCAGTCTCATTTTTACTAGCATCTGCCACGGAGTACAGTTGCCCAATTTGGTATTCTTCTACAGTCATTGGCAGGATAATCCGGCTGAAAAAAATTTCCAGATAAGATAAACAACATGTCCTGAACTGTTCTTTCTGCTGTAATTATATCATTCCACGTTTAACATTGTCTATCGATACACAACTAAACCAGGAGAGGCAACTATGACCACATAGCCTAATTTGAAATTCCCTACCATACTAGTTAGTGACTTATACTTACAATTCTTTAATCAACATGGTGATATAATTTTCCTAATTTGTTTCGTTCCGATAGATTGGTTGTTCCTTGTCGTAGGCTTGAGGCTCTATCTGAAGTCAATGATATATCAGTTATAACAAACGATGTAGTGCCACTTCACAAGAGTCAGAAGTTAGCATGATGTCCAGTATTAAAATTTCAACCTACATTGATTATAATAAATCGGTTTCTAACTTAAAACACCTCAGATCGAATAGTCTTCCAAATAATTCAATTCATAGAGCATAATATAAAATTCTGAAAACTTTACAGACTGAGACACTTTTTGCTTTGGAAGCTTTATAATTAAGCGTAGTGCTACAAGGGCTATAAAATAGCATAGTGATAGTACTCACTCTGTGTTGATAAAATATTCTATTATCACAATTTGAATTTGTGCAAAAGGAATGCTCATTTATTATAACAGTGTACAAGGCAGCAATACAGCATGTTGCTGGTTCGACTTTACTCAGGAGCATTAGCTCAAGCCTGACACCCATATTGTGCTTTACTACCATATTTTGCTAGAGTGGGAAAAATTATTAACGTGAAAACTACTAAGTACTCTAACCTTATTGAATTAGCTTTATCTGATGAAGTATATAACATTCGGGGATCTCAAATTATGTTATCTAGGGCCTAATCCTGGTTGAGAATACTAATTGATATCTCGTATTAAATGTTTTTAATTTCATTTGAATAACTTCACTTGCAAACCCTTTGCTTGGTAATAAAATTAATTTAGGCCTATAAGGGAATGAGTGAAATTCTATTAGCACCTTCATAAAAAGACGAGTATCTATCAATTCAACTGAAAATACAATTAATTAAATTAGCAAAAATATAATTATAATTAATATTAAATGTATATCTAAAATATTTTTATTTATATTAGTATAAAAGTATTGTATTGTATCGTTTAAAGGTGGACTGTAATGAAATTTTGGAGTTATAAGCTGAATACACCATTAGAAAGCCTGGTAGCAGTTGGAGCAGTTAGCACAATACCAGCTGGGACACATGATGGGTCTTAGCCCTATTAAAACTAGTGAATGACATCATTGCGGGGAGTGAATGCCAGACTACAAGTCATTATGTTATTATAAGCAGAAAATTTTAATTGCGTTTTTATCCTTGTTATACTAGGAATATCATAAATCGAAAATATGGTATGTAGAACAAATGCTAATTAGTATTTCTAGACAGTAAAATCACAATTTGTTGCAAAAATTATCAGATGACTTTTGTCTTTGCAATTTGATTAGTCAAAATAGAATTAGAATATACTAAACTCACCAAAAACTCACCAGGCTTATACTCCTTGGCGTGACCAGCCCCTTGCAGCTAGCACTGCCAGGTGCCAGTGCTGGCCAACTCTCAGTGCGAAAAGGCCCAGATGACATGGCCTTTTTTTGGCAGGGGTAGAGGAGTCGTCTTGAAGCCATGCTTGGCATGGCCCCAAGGACTATTGAGGCACAGGAGCAATTGTGGCTGAATGCTCTTCCTAACACCACCGTGACTGGGATTCGAACCTGGGACCTTCAGCATGAAGGTTCAGCATTCTAATCAATAAGCCACAACTGCTCCCATAGAATTAGAATATAAGATATCACTTAGGCCTATATTATTCAATATAAATATGGGCTACTTGTTTATCTCATGAATAACATGCCTACTCACTAGACTGGTGTACTCAACCGGTAGCATATATTCACTAGGCCTATACTATATTAAACAAACACTGTTTTCTTATAAAGCAGTTGTGGCAACTCAATATTGCTGTTACATACACTGGGTTTCCATGGTTCGAACTCAGTGCAGTTTAAGCTCAGCTCGAGCCATGGGATGACTCAGCTCACAGCCATTTAGCGAGCTCAGTCAGTGCGTCAGTACGAAGTCATGCGAGCTGGCTAAATGCCAACGATTAGTGCAAGCTATTATTAGTTCATGGCATGGCTTAGTACGCACTGCTAACCACAGCTATAATTAGTGCGAGCTGTAAGCTAGTTCGAGCAATGGAAACGTAGCGATAGTGTGTCCGAATTGAGATAATAATTAAATAAACGGGTTTGATAATTGACATAAAACTAGGTGGAGATATAACTCCTAATGCTGACATCACATTGGGTATTTTAAAAAATTTGGGACTATTTTTAGTACTTTATAATAATTTTATTGCGTTTGAGTTTGGCATCTATTACCTACTACTAAAATAGAGCCTAGAGGTATCAAGTAATGCCAACATACATTGTAGTTAGTTTGGTGAACAATTATTCTGAGATTTTAAGTACAGTCCAACTATAATTGTGTTTCAAAGCAGTATTTTTTGTAAACACTGATTTTCACAACATGTGTTAGTGATCAAGATTAATATTTAATAAAATATAAATAAACCAACCAACCAACCATACGATACTATCATACAACAGTTTTAGTTTAAGTCTAACACTCCAATTTGTGTTTTACTATCATATTGTGCTAGAGTTTCGAAAAAAATGATTAAAGTTACAACTACTAAAGAAAGTAACCTAATGTAATAAAAGATAATATTATTATTAACCTAAATAAAATTTTGTAATGAACAATCTTGGTAATCAACACAAAAGTAAAGTGAATCACCAACCCCATTTAAGTTCCTGGTAATATAAATGGACAGCAGGTATGTTTACTATGTGAAGCCAATTGAAGCTATGATATTTCATTTATAGCTCTTCTCGGTAGCAACAAAAAATTATGCGTGCAGTCCGTACGCCGCAACAAGAAATACCGGTAGGCGTGGCATCTTCATTTACCCATTTGACGTAGGGCCAGAGCCGTTTCGCAATAAACAGCTCTGCGTAGGCTCCATACAAAGGGGTATATAGACCCCTTTGGCTCCATAGAGGTAGGTAGGCTCATATGGCTCTATTATGTTCTCCGAGAAGATAACTCCATATGATTGCTCCTCGCAAGATACATTGTGGAGATGACAATTCCTATTTGAGAAAATCTGTACACTTGGTCATTTTCCTTCCAATGCATTGAGTGCTGTAGTCTCCCCCCAAGTCCCAACCAATATGAACCAATTGTTCATGGGGTCAGCTTCCAATTCTACTACAACACATGAATTGTGACCTCCTTCTTGACTATCTGTTGGATGCACACAGCACTACAATTGTGGGGAGATTGAGTGTGTTAATTCTTATAAGAATTAACACAGGCAATCTTCCCATAATTGTAGTACATGCGCATGCAACAATCTATACATAATTTTATACTCTCTAAACAACGTTCTTATCTATCAAAATGATTGACTGCACACGTTTCACTTTTGAACTTACTTAGACAGAAAAATTCTCCAACCCAATGCACAACTTGGTGCGAGTTGTATAATTTCTATTATAGCACATGTAGATAGGGGTTAACACAACAGGCCTACTAATTGTCAGAATGACAGGGTAGTGTTTAATTGTTCCATGTCCCAAGTTTTCCGCTGTTATTTTCCAACACCTGTGGATAAGAGAAGGAAAGCACTTTCTATTTATTTACTTATCTATATCAGATGTGACTAAAGAAGTTTGTCTCACATCAACAATTTGAATGCAGTTAACCCGCACTCACATAACTAGAAAAATAATATGTATAAGCACATAAATACCATTCTCCAAGAGAGATTGCATCTTTTTCAACTTGAGCACAACATACGAGACATACTACAATACAATTACTGACATCTAAATTTTGATCACAGTAATCGCTGGTCACTTACCAAAATTTATAATTATATGCTAACAATAATAAACTTATTAATGACATCCTGTAATGAAAATGATCAACACAGAGACTTATCCGAGTTATAAATTAAGTAGTAGAGTAAAATACACTGCTCAATAATGTTTAGCTATGTTATCACATGTAATAAAATATCATGAAATATTTTAACATTTTACCTGGATTAAAACTAGAGGCACATGGTAAAACAATATAATCATATTTAATTCAAAACTTTGGTGTATTGCAATGAAGCACCTTTGTAGACCCTATATAAAATAAACCCATTTTACCTGAATTGAAAAATATCGTATCAGTACTTTCACCAGAAAACATAAATGACATATACAAATACTAAGATGAGTTTTTGATTCTAGTAATTACATGTATATATGTATAGTAAAAGACTAGACTAGAAGCTGCAGTCACTCAGTGAAGAGACCAATTACCTAATGATGAATGCTTAACTCAGTCTATCACTGTTCCTTTAACTTCACCCTTTTGTCTTGCCTGCAGATATTAATAATATGAAGTACATGTATACTTTCAATACCGAATAAATCTTACTATTTCAAATGATGACGACAAGCAAATCATACTAATTATTTAACACACGTTTTCCCCAATCACCTTCTACACAGTAAAACAGTGCACAACAATTATAGTAGAATATTCTTATGCTAAGTAGTGCACATCACTCTACCTCATTCAGCTCTTTTCTGTTTTCTTCTTCGATAGCCCTAATATTATCCATTGTTAAACCATGCCATTGGTCTATCTGACAGAATAGTTGCCTGTAGAACTTGGTGAACATCCTATGGTATGTCTGTGAAGAATACAACCAACTAGCTGACTATTGCTATTCCAGATATTTAATATTATTACAAGTCATGTACATTGTACATTGAATAAATCATTTACAAACCAGCAACAAAGATTATAATACAGCATATAAAACCAAAATAGAACTAGTTGAAGGAGATCCTATGGTGTGTGTTATAATAAACAGGTATATGTATAATATACAGATCATTACTCAGTCACTAGTCAAGGAGAGTCTACTAAAGACAAACTTTTAGAAAGCAGTGAGTGTGAGCTAATATACAATGGTCATGGGTTAATTCTACTCAACCAAGCCATTACTGAAATAGCTACAACTTATTTATCAATCAAACTTTTAGGCTACTAGATGCACAGATACCAACCTGCCTAAGCATTTTCTCTACCTTGGTTTGCAAACCAAACCATATAAACTCGCATCTGACCAGCTTGTAGCAACACATCACTGGAGTTACCGTTTTCTGCAAAATGCACAAATGAAACATTAATAAAGCTAGCAACCTCACCACCACACTGATTGACACATGTACATGTAATTACAATCAACATAGTCTCATATTGTACTGGTTCATCCAGAAAGGCCTTGTTACAGTGGAACTTACTTAATTCAAACTCCAAGGGACCACCCTAATTGGTCTGAATTAGGCCGAATTTGAATTATGTGATCCCTTCATTTTATATAATGACATGCATCCCATGTACAGGACAACAGTATGAAAACACATTTAGCGAAGGAACAATAAAGCAATTAGTGGGTTTACCCAGATTAGTTTGAGCAGAAACATATTGCAGTAGTAACTACTAACAACTACTGACTACTAGCAATGATTACTAGGTGACTAATACTGACTGTGCTAGTATTATCATTGATAAGCCACAGGAAGTTTGAATTACAGATGGTAAGTTTGAATTATTTGAAACCATTTATATAGTGATCAGCAGGGACCAAGGTTAGCAGTTTGAATTAACTAATTATTCAATGTTGAATTAAGCAAGTTCCACTGTAATTGCAATCGACATAGTCTCATGTACACCTCTAGGAGAGAAAGTGATTTAGAGCTTACAGTCCAGGTTTTGTCCAGAGGACCTCTTCCGGTTTTCTGAGACTTGAACTTAGCTGGATCTTCCTCAGCTTTGTAGTCAGAAGGCTGTACCTGGTCATTAGCTATATCTATATAGACTATCTCTCTCTTCTTCAGCTCTTCTGTAGTTAGTCTGTGAGCCTGAGAACAGCTAAACTTATATAACCATTTACAAGGTAACTAGTTAACATGTATGTTTAGTTGTCCTCCATGCTTTACAAATTGTGAGGTTAATGGAATATTGTGGTGTGGAGCCACCTGAGGACAATATAATGACCATTAAGTTACCATTATCTCATATCATTGTGTGTCTAGGCTGAGTAAATATATAATACATGTACATGTATGTGTTGATATATTTTAGTCTATACTGACTTATGTAGGGCCACCCTCGACCCTCGCAGGCTATGTGTAGTATATATCTTCCTGTGAACCATAGTAGTGTGTAAGCTAGCAAGCTTGCATACATGTAGGCTGTAATCAGGTACATATTGTAATGGTAAAATTTGATTCAACAGATACATGTACTTACATTCTCTGTCTCTCCTCTGTCTGCCAAGTGCATTGTCTCTATGGATACCGAAAACTTGTCTTTCATATATTCAGGATTCTGTGTGTAACCAAATGGTAGTCTAGTTATACATGTGACTTAGCTTAATTACAACAACACAGTTGTGGCATTACATGAATATAGCGGTGGACCTCCATGCTTGGTTTTATTTCTATTTATTGTCGTCAATACAAAAAAAGTAGTTCAATTCATTTAATTCTAATAAAGTACACATCTGCTGTAACAGAACTACTAGAGTATTTATAACACGCAGCATACATTACACAGGGACAGTCTCATCTAAAATTTTGTTGAGAAATTAATCTCAAAACTGTCACAATCTCTGACTGACACTTATTTCTTGTGCCACTTACTACAAAAGATTGAAAAATGAATTTTGCAGAACCTATTTTTACTTACAGTTATCACAGTTTTACAGTAGGGATATGCATTCCATGCTTCTTCTTTGAATTCTAAAGAACCTTTAGGAGCAAGAATCCGAACCCACTTCGGAACTTTACTAAAATTTTAGTACATATATATACAGTGTAAATATGCCCAACAGCCATTAAAACGTTGAGCTTAGGCTATATAATGAAAGCATATGGTGACTAAACATAACATGTATAATGCGTGGCATGCCTTGTGTTATCAATATAATGTTCAAACAAACCTGGCAATATGATAGATTTTATGGGTGTATTGTCCATCTGGAAACTCTCCGTGAAACACTGGTTTACCCTGATAGGGCTCATTTTTTAAGATCTCAACACCTTCACCACCTCCGGTTTCATTTCGACTCGTGTCAGCAATGGAGTACAGTTGGCCTATGTGATATTCATCTAACGTCATAGGCAATTGGATTCGACTACAACCGTGATAGCAGCTTTATCAACCCATAATACAATTGCAGAGTATACATACATGTATAAGCCTACTCACCTTCAATCTCTTATTCTTATGTAATAATATTCAGTTCAATAAACTCTACAACAACATGTATGAGTGATAGCTAGGTCCACTACATTGAACTCAAGATGACCGAAGTCCGTTGGTCATCTATGCAATATTCTAAAGGAACACTTTATTAAATTGATGATAGAGTGTGATATCTCAGAGTACTTACAACTCTGTAATCAACATGGTCACCGATATGATATATTCCTGTAGTGTTTCCAATATTATCTACAACAGCAGAATAACCAATATACATTTGGAAGTACTTAAATATTAAATTCTTCAAAAGATGCTAAATTGTACCCACTTACTGTTTTGGGAGGAGTGGTAAAGCAATTGATGTGATAGCTTAACCAGATAGTTTATTACCAAACTAATGTTAATTTTGTCAGAACAGGACCTAGGTCCAATTGATATATTATTTTAGTACCGAATGTTTTATTTTTTCCCTAAGTCAGAACAGGACCTAAGCCCAATTCATCAAGTACTAGTTAAATCATTTTTGTGACTTTATATGGTAATAGAAGCGTATATTTGCCACGTGAGTAAACCAGTTAAAACACGCTAGGATATTGAGGTCAGTTGGGCAGTCAGCCCCATGCAGGCTGGACAGTGGTTTGCAAATGTAGCTCTAATAATTGTTACACTGCTACAGTATTATAGAGTTACAATTACCTAACAGAAATACTTTACATACTTTATTAATTTACTGGATTACAAGAAAACTGGAACAGTTCAAGGATTGTAAGTTTTATTAATTATTAGTCTTTTGGATTTTCTACAGTAATGTTTGTTGTTTATACTAAGCTACTACATGTATCTTTATTGTGTCCATTATGCAAGGGAGGTTATATTGTAATAATGTGTCTTAATGTCAATTAATCAAGTAATGTTGCCTATTGTGAACTTTGTTATACTTACTATTACATGTATTCTGCCATATTCACCTAATTAATTCTATTATATTTTAGATCAAATTGTAATTCTCAACCCATGTAATTTTACAGGGTACAAGTTCAATAGATTTATGCCAATAAATTACAATTGCTTGTTGCCAAAAAACCAGTTGATGTCATCTGGTAACACTTAGCAAACTGCATTATTGGACACAATAAATCCAAACATTTTGAAATGGCGTAAACCAAAGTAATGACATTTATAAAAAGACACGAGTGAGAAAATAAAACATTGAGTTTTAGAATCCTTGAAGCAAAAATGCAAAAAAAACGCTCAACTTTTTAAAGAAGAATATTGGGGAAATTAGAACACCACCCAGCAGTCATGTTGGCTCAGTGATGAGTGCGAGTCTTCATGTTGCAGGACGTTCATCAGCAGGCTCACCCTTCGGTTTTTACATCTCTCTTGTAGCGCTAGAAGTCCAAGTTTCTGTTTTACAATATTCATCTGCTATCTGCCCTTCAGATTCGTAATAAATCTTACGGCCTGGTTTTGAACATTTTCCAGTGCTTCAATGTCTTTTTTTGCAGAGGGGCCAGGCAGCAGGTCCATATTCTAGGTGAGGCAGACCGAGACTTGTATGCTGCGAGTTTTGCACACTCAGGTGCCCAGTAAAGAGCCCTTCGTACCATCTCAGGCTGCCTTTTGGCTTTCTGTATTTTATTTTGGACATGAGCAGTGAGTCTCAAGTTCTCTAAGAGCGTCAGACCCAAGTATAGATTATTGCCAATGTGTTCCAGTACAGCTCCATCTAGTGTGTAATAGGCCACAGCTTCCTTTTGTGTTGAAGCCAATGATTTTACTCTTGGTGATGTTCAAGCTCATCTCCCACATTGTGGTCCATTTTCCTAAAGAGTTGAGGTTGTTTAGAAATCTGTCGGTGTCACGTTAGTTATGTATAGCTTGGTAGACCAGGGTGTTGTCGGCAAACAGACCTACCGAGCAATCGACACAGTGAGAAAGGTCATTCATGAAACTAAGAACAACACAGGTCCACAAACAGATCCCTGGAGAAAACCCGAGGTCACGGGGAGTGAGTCTGACCTTTCCCCATCTATAATCACACACTGTGATCTGTTTGTGAGAAAATCACTTATCCATCGCATCAGGTAATCATCGACATCAGCTACAATCTTCAGCTTCTCAATCAAGAGGGAGTGTGGCGCCTTGTCAAATGCCTTAGTAAAATCTAGCACTGCTGTCTGGACTGCAATGTGATTGTCTGATGCTTTCAGTATATCACGGAGGGTGACACACAACTGGATTTTACATGAAAGTCTTTGAGGAATCTATATTGTCGGTTGTTAAGCTTATTGTCTATTATTGTCAGTAAATTACTCAGCGCTATGTGTTCAAGAATTTTACAAAGTATGCTCGTCAGTGATGTAGGCCTGTAATTACTTGCAAGATCTTTGGGTTCGGATTTGTGGCTGAGGGTGACATTAGCTTCTTTCCAAGCAGCCGGTAGTTTACCTTGTTTAAGAGAGGTATCATAGGTGTGTGAAAACATGTGGCTACCTGTTCCAGGTTAAGATTTATGATATATAATCAAATGATCATTATATGATTATATTATGTCTTACTAATATAATCATAATGTATTAATAATTAAACTAGTAAACTAATAATTAATATTATATTTATTTAATACAAATTGAATTTAAATTATTATTAGAATAGATCATCAGTGGCGAATCCAGGAATGGAGAGAGGGTGGTGCAAAATAGAAGCTCCACTTTTCATGTGTGTCCCTTACAGCTGGGGGTTTGGGGGCGCTGTAAGCCCCCCAACGGGGTCTGGGGCAGTACCCCGGCCGCCAAGCAAAGTCCTGGCATCTGTGCGTCCAGGAGAGCCTAAGAGCCAGTATCAGTTCAGTTAACCCAGCTAAATGAGTTTGTGGCGGGTTGAGTTAGGTTGAATAGTTGTCACTAACCTATAACTGTCTAGTTTTAAAACAAAATATAAATATTAACAAATAATATAATTATATAAGTAAAATGAATAAAAATATTTTTATCTTTTTATGTATTTTGTAGGGCATTGAAATAAATAAAATAGAATAAAAATTTCTTTCAATCAAGATGTGACAATGGTGCTTATTCAATTCCGGATAATAATTGGCTAGAATGGCTAGGAGATTTACATGGATCAAGGAAGATGATAATATATCACATGTTTTTGAACCCCGACACATTTTAAACAGATATTTGTATGCTAGGTTGACACATACATTTAAACAATTAGCAAAAATAATCAACAAAATAAAAAAGAAAATCACAAAAAGTTTTTTTCTGAAATTTCAGGTGTTGCAAATGCACAACTTGCACCACCCCTGGATCCGTCCCTGATTATTTAAGATTAAAATAGAGGTAAAATAACTCATTATATCTCTTCTCTGTGATTGTCTTTTTAGTAAAGCATAGCATTCTCTTGTCTTGGTTAAGCTCCTAGAGCCCAGGTTAGGAGAAAAGAGGAACTATTAGAGTTGCAGGTCTTTTTTTGTTAGTATATTCCTTTGCCAGGTATATCTCTAGACAGTGTTCGAAGTGGAACAAATGAGGTGGGTAGGCCTACACGGTGCATGCAGAAAACATTTGAGGAACTTAGATTTGTCTCCCCTGCTTTTCTGCCAATATCTAAAATGTTATATATTTGTGAGTAAAAAGTAGTACTTAGGACTTGCTAATATAAAAATATTTGCCACACATATTATCACTTATTTCTCATATGTTATTTTGTAAAACTTGTTAATATCAAAATAGAAAAAACTTTAGAAACAAATGTGATTAAAGTATTAAATTAATTAGGCTAGCGACTTCTCAATGTGTTAGGCGAGGTGGTCTCACTGGCTGCAGTCAGTAAGAGTGCTAAACCTTTACTAAAACAACTAGCGGCTAGGTAATGTACTACTGGGCTGCGAATAAAAGCAGATCAGCTCAACTGCTGTTGAAAGAAGCCTTAAAATTTCCACCGCTAGTCCTCAAATGAGGGTACATGCCTGCTGGCCGCATAACCACTAAAATTGAGGTGGGTACACGCTGTACGCTCCCGTATAACCACACTTCGAACACTGTCCCTAGATATTTCATATTGTCACATTGCTTTAAAAGTCTACCATTTAAGAAATAGTCCTGCTGTAATGAGATTATATTATCATCATTACATGATTATCCACTGTACATGTATAAAACTACCATGATGCAGGTTGATGTAAATGATTTGATTGATGTAAAGATTAGTATATAAAATAAAATTATTAAATTATAATTATTGTTCCATTGTAATTATATAATTATAACATAAGAATACATACATCAAATACAATAACAATTATTGTATTAATTATTGTTTATTATAATATTGTGGTGGACATGCAATATAGCAATTACCTCTTATATTATATTATATACATATGTAGCACATGACTTGTAAAATAGTAGTAGGAATCAATGCAATCAGTTCCTTTTTATATATATTATATTTTATCGTCATAAACAGTAATGAGCAGATAACTCCTCTTACTGACACGGATCATTATAATTACACGGCATAGTCTATTTCACAATCATGTATTAATTAAGTATTTCCGACGGCCAGTATTTCATTACTATTATTCATTAACTGCCGTCATGGTGCAATCCTTTTTATGATTGGTCTCCGGCCTTCCGTTGGAGACACTTCTATTTCTTATTGGTTCGTCTACAATCAAACCTTTAGTATATAAGGCGTGCAATTTTAACTACTTATCAGTCTTCTACATACTGCTGTACTCTTTACTCTTATACCTTATACTCTGATTGCGCTACCAAGAATACTGGAGTTCTGCTGTTTAAGCACATAGGTATGCAATTAGAATAATACTTACACGGGAGCCGTTGCCGAAGTGTCTATACTGTAAAGTTGCAGTATATAATATTATATCTTATCATAGTTCAGTTTTAACTTGTAGAGTTGCATTACATATTATATCTTATCATAGTTTAGTTTTAACTTCTGTTTATGTTTTTGCTCTAATTAACACATCATTTGTTCATAGTATCACAACGTTTCATATTGTGTTCTTTGCCAATGTCATTGGTTTGTCTGGTTGTTTGCATTGCACCATTGTTTCATCATACTTGCTGTAATGCTTTTATGTGGTTATATTGATGAGTCAGTCGAGTCTTGAGTGTCGTTCTGTCAGCATGTTAGTAGTGTAATACAGCAACTAGTAAACCTATAAACTCTTTTAAAGTTAATCTACATATACAACTCTAGGGAGTTGTCGAGGGACACAGAGGGAGACTTTCCTTGCTCAAATCCATTACAATATAAATACAGTTATATCAATCATTACAATTATATTATTATTATTTTTATATTGATATTTTGTTTATATAATAATAATATTAATATTTGTACTAAATTTATTATACTTATTAATAAAATATTTATATTACTTTTAGTTTTACTATAACTATTACTATATATATATAAAATACTCGTGACTCTACTGCTAAGCTTTGATACAGTAGATAAATAATGTTATCTGTAAACTTTTAGAAAACCCAATAAATGTAAATGTAAATACAAATCACACACCAACTTTACTTTATCATTGTTTTGTACATTGATTGCAATGCATTATATATTGATGACATATCTTCATAAATCATAATTGTATAATTGTTCATGACAACAAGGATTGTATCCTTGATGACAAATAAGATGAGGAAAAGGAAATGGTGCTCCTGTTCAGCTTGAGCTGAACTTTGAACTTCTTGCCTTATCTTTGTTATAAATGCACTAATGGGCATCAAAGTGGTACAATAACAAAGTGGCGACAGTCTCTATTTTCGACAACCTAAATGTGGTGCGCATGCGGACAGGATGTATTTCGCCATTGAGGTGCTTTTAGCACCGGAAGTTCACACCCAAAGTATATAAGATTGTAATAGTAGAAATTTTTTACCTTCAGAAAACTGCATGCCAACTCTTAAGATTTTAAAAACTTTTTCTATCCTGGAACATGGACTGTTAGGAAATATTTTTCTTTAAGATTAATTTAATATGAATAAATTTTCAACTCTAGCTGGAGAGGAATTGGGGTGAGAAGAAAGGGTATGAAATTAAGTCAAACAGTGTACTCATTTGCGGGCTTTCCTTTTAAATTCTGAGTACAGGAAATTCTTATTGGCGGCTGATTTGATTCAGTGAAGCAGTCCTCGTTGTAAAATCTAAAATAAATGCTATTTTATCTCTATATATAATTGAAGAATATATTATGACTGTGGTTTAGCGTGGCGCTTCAGGTATATAATATCTGATATTTCCGCTGATTAAACAGTGTCACACCTGTGATAATAAACTTGGGTAGAAAATTAGACATATAATAATATTAATATAAATTATTTTTATTTTATAATAATATATAATCACATTATTACTTAATTATTATGATCAAGTTTGAAGTTATCATGGTCATAATCATAACAATCACAATGATACTTAATGATTATATTATTTATATTAATATAATTAATTATTATTATAATAATATATGTATATATGATTTAAATATTTAATAATTAAATCTAATGGAAACGTTTGTATTTTTAAATTTTTATTTAATAATCATTTTATTTGTTTACATAAACCCAGAAGTAAACTAATCTACTAACAATATAATATTATTTACATTCTAGGCCTAATGTTATAATAATCATTATACAATGTTAATGTGATATTAGAACTAGGCATAATGTGATATTTATTCATATTAGAGTTTCGGTCTTTTGCCCAATAATATAATCACTAATAGCATTTTTGAATGAAAAATTTACTATTCGGTAAATAGCTTAATTTACATAATATTTATTTAGGTATGTATCAAGCTCTGTAGCATTGCTATATTGAGCAGTTTGTTAGATGGATAGTTATAGTAGTCTAATACTAAATTTTATTAGGTCTATATATAATTATTAATTTTAAGTACACCTACTTTTGCATGTGTTCAGTATTACATTGAATGGCTACCATTGGTAAGGCCGGTACAAATTGGCAACACTCACTTGTAGCACGAAGCGCATTGTGGAGTTGGTTAACTCGATGGACAGCCCAATTTTTCTATAATATAATATCTGGAATGTCTATTTTAGTGCTTCATGATGCCACACTGCTGTGCTTATGGCTGTAAAAACACTGCTAAAAGCAACGATGTTATCATGCATCGATTTCCGGCAGATCCCTCTCGGAAAAGGCAATGGGCAGCTAGAATTAATCGATTGGATAAGAATAGCTCACTATGGATGCCCACCGACAATGGGCGTCTTTGCTCAGTAAGTATATACACCTGTCGGTGATTATTTTTGCTGATTGGATTAGTCCACCACTTTTCATTGTAACTGATTACAAAGAAATGTCCACTGTTACCAGTTTTATTCGTTTTCTATCATCTGGTGTTGTTTACACACCTGATTTATTACTTGGGATGTCATGCATAATATGATAGTACATTTTAATATAATTTTCCTATACAGAAACACTTTGAAGATGATTGTTGCGCTGTCCGAATGTGTGATGGCCGTAAAATTTTGAAGCCAGATTCATGCCCTTCAATATTTGCTCATAAAGATCAGTCTCACACAAGAAGACAAAGATTGCGTCTTCCTTCATTAACATGCACTACTTCAGAACCAGCAAACACGCCTGTTCAGTTTGATCACTTGTATTATAGCAAAGGTGAACTATGATGAATGTTGTTTGATTCTTCTGTCAATACCATTAGTATATACTGCATGATACATAATGAACATTTAGCATTCATTTCAATGTTTTAGATTTGAACCCATCTAGTACTGAAACCCCCAATGAAATATTTCATGCCCTATATACTGTTCACTGATATTTTTAAACTTAATTTTTAGGTTGAAAAGATGAAAGAAAGTGATCGATATTGCTCTCTGACTTTAGACGAAATGTCTCTGCAGGCCCGAACCGAGTATGACTCCTCTACAGGGTCAGTGATGGGACAAGTGACCTTGCCAAGTCATAAAGGGGTAGCTACTCATGGACTTGTCTTCATGCTCTCTGGCATTTGTACCCGATGGAAGCAGACAGTAGCTTTCCACTTCACAGGTTGTAAATTCTTACTGAATGTAGCTTGTTGGGACAGGTGCAGGGCCGTACAAATAGCCTTTGTTGTTTGTCAGACACCAATACAGGTTCTCGTTTGGGTCAATTCTAATTTTTGCAATCACAAGAGTAGATCTCAGGCTATAGAAAGGCTGTACAGTACTGCACTTGTCAGAGCTTGTTTGCTTAGCTTGTTTATAGTTAGTTCGATTGCACTACGTTTCCATTGTTCGAACTAGCTTACAGCTCGCACCAATTATAGCTGTGGTTAGCAGTGCGTACTAAGCCATCCCATGAACTAATAATAGCTCGCTCTAGTCGTTGGCATATAGCCAGCTCGCATGACATCGTACTGAGAGTACGCACTGACTGAGCTCACTAAATGACTGTGAGCTGAGTCATCCCATGGCTCGAGCTGAGCTTAAACTGCACTGAGTTCGAACCATGGAAAGCCAGTGTCGTTGTATTGTTATATAGCCATTTACATATATGCTACCAAGCATTTCAAATTTTGATGTTGTTACTGCTTCGATCTATTCCATAGTAATCCTCTAACTAGCACCACCAATTTTTTCTTTGTAGGTCTCAAGAATTTACAATTCATGATGTGTGATTGGAATACAATACTTCTGGCTTGCATTTGCTCAAATCATCAAACTCAAGTCACCTAAAATATATATTTTATTTTCGCTTCGCCGTGAATTTTTTGACATGTCTATAAGTTGATGCAATGTTGTATAATGTACCGTTGTCGATTTGATATAGTTCTTTTCATATTCTATAATATTTGTTTAGACACAGATATGCTGAGGTAATCCTAAAAATCCCATGACTTTGGTTCTGCTGGCATAGTTTTGAATGGTCAAATTTAAATACGCAAATCTGCAATTTCCTATACTAAGCATTTGTTAATAACTTTCTTCACCATCAACAATATTATTGTTGATGGTCGGGTCTGCCTTGTCGCTGTGTTCTGTTTTCTCTATTTTAGCTATGATGATGTATAGCCCATGAACATGGTGAGATATGGCGAAAGCCTGATATGGTGTTAGCCAGTTCTGCATGCACTGGATACATGAACTTCTTTTGCACCCATAGTTAGTCATTATATGATATTATTGCATTTTTTATCTGATATAAATATGTGTCTGAATTCAATTTAATGCATGCCTTACTAATGATGCCTTTTGTATATACTTTTATGAAACTTGTCTTGCAGGCAGCAGTACAGACGGAGCTGGAGCTGTGTATCACGACATTATTATAGATATTATAAAGAGGGCACACGCTGTTGGCCTGTTTGTGGCCAATGTCACTAGTGACATGGGGAGCAGCAACCAAGCAATGTGGAGATCTTTTGGGATTGGTATGACACGGACTCTGCCTCCATGCTATGCTATTGTGCATCCTTGCGATGACAGTAGAAAGCTTTACTTTATGGCAGATGTGCCTCACGCAGTAAAGAACCTAAGATCAGCTCTATGTGGGAGTTTTCTTGGTTCAAAAAGTATGGCTATGCGTCATCTTGCAAAAAAAATCAAGCAGACCATGCATGTTGTTAAGTGATTAGTGTGTAAATTATCTATTCTTATGTGTATTTAGTATTATTATGTTACTTACCATGCAACTTACTATGTATATTATGCATGATATAGGAGTATTGAACAAAACTTATAAAATGTTTACCTAATTGTACAGCATAAATAATTTGTAGTTGTCATAATTTTATGTGCATGTAATTACTGTATTCTACAGCTGTGATATTACATGTCTTGTTATGGCTTTATAAGTTTGCCATAAATAAAGTATGAACAAGCATCAATGCCAGTGTTTCTCTCTGCTAATGCCTTCATAGGTACATGTACAAGGTAGGCCTACATGTACATGTATATACAGTGTAATACCATTCGAAGAACTATTGTCTTATTGTGTGCTATATTACTTCCAATTGCCAGTTTTTGATCCCAAAAGTGAAGTTCTGCTACTCAATAGACATTTAGCTACAATGTGGTGCATTTAGAAGTCTTCCAAATCAATTAGTATCAAAGATATAGGGTTGACAAATCCACCATAACTACGCGGCCTGTCTATAGTAAAAGGCGTGACCGAGCACCATAATGGCGTCCAATAGGCTCGTTGTCGCCACTTTGTTATTGTACCACTTTGATGGGCATTAGAGCCAATCCATAGAGGTAGGAGCTAATCATAGAGGGTAGTTGTGGTCCCTCTCGTTATAATAATCCTACCTCTATTATAGTAAAGGCAAAGTTTATAGAACTAATAAGTTGTTCCACGGCTTTATGCACCAATAGGATCGCGCGAAATCTGACCTGATAAGCGGCCTAGTTCAAAGTAGTTGAATGGCAACGAAAAATTACCAATGAAACAATGGGGTCTTCTCAAGATTGGCGAAAAAATTGCCCTGAGATTAGCTAAAACTACCTGTAATGTTAGCCCATTATTTTCATAATACATGATATTTATACCGATAGCGTCAATAGAAGATGCAAGCATTTAGAAGAGCATAAATATAGAAAAAAGGCCCAAAAAGTTCGAGCCATCCTACTGATCACGTGGTCTGGACTATTTATGTCTCATGTAGACCAAAGATGGTAAAAGTACGCTCTTTGTGCAGACTGTCAACTACTATTGCTGACCTATATTTCTCTAACCTAAGCGTTTGACCACAGGCTGGGCGCTCGTTAAAG
Organism: Bugulina stolonifera; assembly: GCA_935421135.1. Lineage (NCBI taxonomy): Eukaryota > Metazoa > Bryozoa > Gymnolaemata > Cheilostomatida > Bugulidae > Bugulina > Bugulina stolonifera. Next base: position 24,224,292 of record OW285189.1, on the reverse strand, counting down.
AGCAACGGTTTGCCCATTTTGGCGGAAGAACTATGGCAAATAAGTATGCGCATCGTTTACTGGATAAACTTGGTATATAGAAACTTTGGTAAAGGTGCAAACAAAGAGCGTAAAAGGAAAGAGGGATCACTCAATGATAATACCCTGTCTCACCAAATACGCCCAAATTGGCGGTACCGACGTTCGCGATCAGCTTTCCCGCCATTTGCCTACTGGTGTTTTAGATAGCTGATCGACTGTAATCGCGATTGTTATATTTAAGACCACGTATTGAAATCTCGTTAGTGGAAATAGAGAGTTTATACGAGCCCGTTGTAAAGAAGCGCTTCTTATTGGGCTGCGGAACGCCAATCATAATCACGGATTTGCGTACAAGGTATGACAACTCCTTGCTTAATCCGTACCGCGTTCGGAGGCGGGAGGGAGACAGTTTTTGGCCGGAGTGAAACCTCTTTCCTTTTACGCTCTTTGGTGCAAACACACGGGAGCGTTTTGAGGCAAGCGTTTTCTGGTCAAGCGTCAAACGGGGTGAACGAAGAGCGCGGCGATTTTACCATTAGCCAATGACATGCCGGTATGTATTCACTCCGCGATAGTCCACGTGTTTATGTTTACTTACTCTGTTTACCAGCCAATCAGCGCCGAGCGAATCGTCTCACTACTTTGGCAGGCTGAGCTTGAGCGTTTTGAGAGCGTTGGCACTCTGGCGATTCGCGAGCGTCAGATTCGCCCCAAAACGCTCTCGTGTGTTTTGCACCTTAAAGGGGAAAATCACAAATTTTGAAGTGATTCTAAAGTGATAGTTCGAAATCTGGCGGTTCCAGACGTCATTTCCACAAATACCAAAATCCGCGTTTTTATCCAAAAAATCGGTTTATCTGATTGGTCATGGGCGCATCCTTGTTGGTAGTCTAAGATCTGCAGACTTACACCGATATGCGAGGTGATTAATATATGCCCCGTTAAATCCACTATATTGCTATAGCCGTGCTGTTTCCGGTAAGTTTGCGCATTCACAGTTTACTGGTTTGCGACAGCCACTTGTGTTTTTTAGTAATTTCCAAAGTTTTCTGCTACTTACACTTGCTTGTTTTTTATACTGACTAATATAGCTCACGGCATATTCTACAATGCATATTTATCCGTCGGTAAGAAATCAAATCAAGTTATATTATAATAAGTATTTGTTCATTCTTTTCTAATCCTACTAGATTATTTCCCACCGACTCTGACTGACAGTCACTGCAGTTTCACTGAACTATAAAAAACGCTAGTTTCAATTTGTTTAAAATAATTATTTATTATCAATTATGTTTGTTTTTATTTACTTATGCACGTAATTAATTATTAACTGTTCTACCATGGGTTTCATTGGTAGTTCAGCGGAGCTAGCAGTGACTCTCAGTCAGATTCGGAGCTAGTAGTGACTCTCAGTCAGATTCGGAGCTTGCAGTGACTCTCAGTCAGATACGGAGCTAGCAGTGACTCTCAGTCAGATTCAGCTAGCAGTGACTCTCAGTAAGTTTCCGTGGGAAATATAACATGAACTCAAGCTGCAATAAAATCACTTTTATTTCTTTGGCATCAGATTGCTGTTGACTAGACACAAGACAAATGAATCACCAGTTACTGCTTACTTGTCGCTGTAAATTAATGATTAAAAGTCAAACAATCAATTGAAGGCAATGCAAATCAATATAATAATATATCATTCAATTTATTTAGTGTGTTGCTTTTACCAAAACAGGCTAAATATAAATGATGAAAGCTGTTAGTTGGAAATGGTAAAGCAACATTTCCAAAAAAAGACAGTTCCAGCAGGACGTTTCTCAACTGTGTAGATTACATTTATTAGAATACAACTCACCGATAATTAAGTTTAATTAAATGAAAAAATTAATATTAAAAAGGAAAATTTATGGGTGGGGTTAGGGGTTCAAACTGTCACGGAGAGGTTTAGTTTGGAACTGTCTTTTTCCCATTGTATTGGATTGCAGTACATCACTTCACCTCCATACTTTCCTGGTGTTCTATTTCTTTCTTTACTGCCTATTTTAATTTTATTTTAATCTTGCTAATTTTCATTTCATGGCGTGCATTCAGATAAATAAAATTAAAATAAGCAGTAAGTAAGCCCAATGACTGAAAGAAAAAAACAGAGATGCCAGACTCAGTTAATTCAAGCAACATTTTATGGCCTATTAAAAGACTCGTTTCCAAAATAAAACTTGCAAACATCTCTGGAAAAAAACTAGTATCCTATGTATGTTTGTCCAATATTATGAATCTGTTCCACAATGCTGACCATTAAGAAATTTACTTTAGCCTCAGTGACTGTGACAAGCCCTATTGCAATTAGGTGCAGTAGTGGAGAAATTTAGATAGTCTTAGTTCCTTGTTTGTGGTTGGGGTTTGGGGTAAGGGCGGTCAACCAGCAAAATATAGAGAAGACAACTTCTCCTGCTTCAGTTTTGGCGAAGAACAAAGGCTATCTCAAATTTCTCCACTTCTGCACCTAACTCCCCTATTGATACTCTTAACTATTCTCTATAATGGCATAGGCCTATGTGACTAAGAATATTGGGCCTACACTGTGGTGACTTGGTGACTACTATATCTAACTACTACTATTACTATTGATAATTCAACTTCTGTTGATTCTATTGATACTGTAGCTACTACTGGACCCTCTGGTACTACTGCGACAACTTACCACTTTTCTACGACTAACTATTATTGTAACCAACTACTACTATTACTACTGCTGATTTTAACTACTTGCATGATTACTACTAATGCAACCATAACTAACTACTGAAATCACCATATTACTGCTACTACACTGCTATCACTTTAACTTACTGCTAACTACTACTATAAGTAACTACTCCTACTGCTAATACGAACTACAGCTAACACCACAAATGGTTCTTTTATTTTGCTAGTAAACTGCTGCTGCGACGACTAATACTGACGATAGTGGGCATACTATCAATGTTGAGTTGATACTAACACATACAGCTTGTTGACTTGTGTTGTAGGATGTTGCAGTGCCTGCTGCAGTTGGGCCACCAGATGCTGATATGCTCTCTTACTTTATTCTATGAGTTTGTAGTACTGAAGCACTAATGAGTTTTACCATGCACTAGCCGTTGCTTTCAAGAAAATGCAGTTTCATATCCATATAGCTCTTATGGTAGGTAGTTGTATGAATAACTACTCGGAATCCTGTATCTTAAACATTGATGCTTTATCGGCAAAGAAGATTTAGAATCTGATACTCCTTCAGAGTCTCTAATAATTTTGAATTTGGTTATTATAGTAATTACACTTACATGAATTATTCATTGTTACACATAAAGACTGTGTGTGTAGGCAGATCTATGTGCAAATGAAAGTAATTCATGAGACAGTCATTTCTTGGTTGCAGATAGATTCTGGTAAGATGTTTCAGACAAAATGTTATAGCCTTGGAATATCGCAAGAGACACCGATGGAGGGTAAACTATCCAGTTCAACAGGAACAACTTTAGGAAGAAACCTCATTCATCATTGCAGTTGGTCTGGTATCCTTGCCGGCAGTCTCCTTGAGGTTAAATATTTGCCCATTGCTTTTGCATGTAGGTGCAGTAGTGGTGAAAGCTAGATGGACCTCCTTACTCCTTAGTTGGGGTTTTGGAGAAGGGGAATAAATCTAGAAAAAGCGATTTCTGTTTAAGTTTTACTGAAAAACAGAGGTTATCTCAAATTTCTCCACTTCTGCATCTAAACAATTATTGACCTCCATGGCCTGAATCTTGCAACCATTTGCTATCAGCCATTATGTTAGCTGTCAACATAATATGGTCAACAAGGTCAGTCTATAACTGTAGGGCTTGCCAGTGACCTCTACCTCACCAACTATGCAAGTGTTCAACTGTTGAAACCCAGGCAGTGAAGTTGAAGTTTGATCATAACACAGTCCACTCTGCACTCTGCTGGAACTTCCTCCACTTGTACACCTCTGCTCTGACTGCTCAATACTCTCTAGCACAATCTGTTGGCTATGTTATAAAACCATAGTAGCACATAAGTGCTACATGATGGTAATCATTAGTGCTTTGCCATAGATTCAGCAGTTAAAGCTATCATAGAATCCACAGGAGCCTAGCCACCTGCAGTATAATATTTTAATGTGTACTTTTAATAATACTATTACCAATGTTTTTCATGGGTAGCAGAGTGTCAGAAATTATTTCCAATGATATTGTGTAAACCTTTTATACATGCATGTATATGTAGATATAATAAAGAATTCGTGATTACATATAATGTTTATACAAATACAGTGTGTTGTGCAATATGGTACCTTCAGCATGTACGTGCATGTTTATTTGTCACACATAAGTTTTATAATGATAAAATGTATATTATATTACTGATACATGTACAGGTATAAATGCATTTGCATTGTTGGCAGACGATGCTAAGGTCTATGTGATTGCACTGCACTGACAACTGCAGTCAAGAAATTGAAATGAAAGTAAGGCAAACAAATACATGTATAATTAGCATAGCATTATGTTATACGGATAATAGTATAAAGTTATCTCCCCAGGAATGGTCGATCGCCGGAAACCATAGTCTCACAAAATAGAATGGCGAAATCTCAAAAAGGAGATAACTCCTAATTTTTCAATCGTTTAGAAGGAGTTTTAATTTCACTAATTGAGGCATAAGGAGGGTCATAAAATACAAATCCTTTGTTATTAATAAAAGAACATATGTTGATTTAGTATACTGTGCAATAATTGTTCGAATATCTTGTTTAGAACAGTACAAAAACTAACTTCAAAGTAGGGCACAATTTGTGAATTTCTCCTTTAATACTGTAGCAGACGGCTCTGCTTTCAACAAAGCATATTTAACTCTCAGCTAAGGTCAAGGTTGGTAAAAGTTCTAAAACCTTTGAAGCAATTGCTCAACTTTCAATTGCTAAACTCTTTGAGAGGCAAGATTTTCACTATTTTTTAGGTGCCTGGCAGAAGGTATTGAGCCATCTCTTTTTAATTATGATTTAAATAAAATGCACAACACAAGACAGGCTCTCAATATATACACACCGCACATTAAAACGAATGTTTTTTATTATTCTTTTTGGCCCAGAACCCTTAGAGAGCTACGCTCTGGATCTATAACTGGGGCTAGTTGAAATACATATAACACAAAACAAGCAAAAAAAATATAGCACAAAAATAGCACCTATAACATAAACTTACAAAAAAAATAACTGAGTTCTCACGAATTTACACACACAAGTCAAGTGTGGTCTGTGTGAGAAAATTTAAAAAAAAAAAAAATAGCTCAACTAAAGCAAAGTTCCTATTATTATATACTGTACATGTAGCCTATACTGTACGCTGGGTTTTATTAGTGGATTGAACTCATTTAAAAACGAAATTCATGAATGCAGGCATCTGATCTTCTGTATATAATTATCTCAAGAATTAATAGGCCTATAATTATAAGTCTTGTGTCCTGGGTTTATTCAAATAACATCAAAGCAGAATTAATGTCAGGAATAATTCCTCATATATCATGGCATTAGGCCTATCTTATATTTTTCCTGAATAACAATAAGTAATTGATTACTAGTTAGAGATAGTTGATACATAGCTTATCTCATGGCTTGTGAGTTGCTTAGGGACTCTTATGAAAAAGCTACAAATTCCATTACCTTGCAAGGGCAAGGATTGAATTACATATACTTGTATGCACTGAGATTATTAAACTGTGAGAAATTGCTAATGCTAACTTTTTAGAGCAATAGATATGTACATGTAGGTAAGCAACAGCTTTATATATGCATGTATATCTGACCAATTCCTGATATTAATATTGATATTTGATCAATATCAATATTGATCAATTGCTAATAGAGTTATGCTATTACACTGCTCACACTGCAGCACATTGTATATTTGCTTGGGTTTTTTGACTGAACAACTTGAGGGTCCTGCATTTATTGTGATAGAAATAAAAGGCTCTGACCATAGAGGTATATCTAATAGAAATGACTCTAGGCTCTGACAAGGATCATTGCATAGTTGTGGTCCTACTCATAGAGTTTGGAGCATAGAGGTACCTCTATGGTTTGGAACATAAGAGTTTGGTATGTTTGGAATACCAAACTCTATGGTCCCACTCTTTGCAATAATATTGTAACGGACGGCTATGCTTTCATCCAAAGTGGTCCAATACAGAGCTGATTATTGTGCTCTGGCTCTGGTACAATATTGTACACTCTGCTTTCATCAAATCACATTAGACTATCAGCTAAGGTCAAAGTTTGGAAGAAGTTTATTGCCCCACCAACCAAAGCTACTAGAATATTGTCTAGTAAGGTAATTTAGGCGCAACCTGAGTGTTATTTTGGACACTTAAGTCCAAAAGTTTATGCATTAATTTTGCATAGGATTCTGACCGCAACTCGTTTCAAGGAATTTAGAACACTCTTAAACCAAAATCTGAGAGCCTCGTATGTGTGGAATAGGGGGAGATGAAAGAACTGTGGTTATACAGGTTTCCAACATTTATTTTGTCATTTTCTTTTAGGTTTGGGATCTTTAGTCTTTGGGTTTAGCTCTCTTATGGTAATAGTTCTTGGTTGGTGGAAAAATGTTTTGAATTGTGATAAATGTGTGATGTGGCACAGATAAGATAGGTTCATAGACCAAAGATAGTGGAATGCAAGATAGTTCATTTTGGCCAAGGACTATCTTTTCAGACACTCAAGTTCAGTAGAAGATGCTGTAGTAGAGCATATACTCACATTGTTAGTATGTAAATAATGATGGTGATCTAGTTATCCAGATTCATTGATTGATTGGCTGTCGAATTATTTATTTTATAAGTAGTGTAAGTGGAGTAAGTGGTGGCTCTATTTAAATTAATTATTACAATTGAGTTTTAATAATTATGTTTAAGAATAAATTAATGTATAATATTATGATTAGAATGAAATATTTATTAATAGGCTATGTACTTATTTATAATAATTATATAATACAAATATATTATAATTGTTAATTATTATTTGATTAAGTCCTGTCTAGTATATTGTGTACAAGTAACTCAACTAGGGTTTAAAGCTTTGAACTTTCATGTGGGAGATTTGGGTTGATTTCTGTAAAGGGCATTGGTGGTGTTAGGAAGAGCATCCAGTCTTTACATGCTCATGTGCCATGTAGCAGAGATGTGTGCAAGTTTTATTTTGGAAACTCAAATTTCCATGGCCAACTCTTAGTTGTGACTCTTCAAGTTACAAGTCAATTCTTTCAGTGACAGATGAAGACTTTCAAGTTACGAGTTAAATATTTACATGTCCCCAGAAACTCAAGTTTTTGTCAAGTTATCCAAGTTAACTACAAACAAGTTTCAATTCAATTATTTTCTTGTTTAACTCAGTCTTCTTATAGAGTTATTGGGTTATTGTTTAGCTTTTGGTGAAATTTTGTTAGGAAATGGTGTTAGGAGTTCAAATTTCAAAGCAAAATGTCACAGTTTTAGTGTAAAATGTGTTATAATTGTGTTTGTGGTTGGTGGTTATAACTGTGGTTATTTCTATTCATTACAATTCACGGCTGCTCAATGAAAACTCTAGTTATTGAATATTTCAACATAATGATGTGCGAGTTGAGAATCTTCGATCATAGCCATAATTGAATTACAATTCAAGTTACAAGTTTTTGACAGCTGTATATTCAAGTTACGAGTCTTTATAATAAGCCATAAAATGTTGCTTGAATTAACTCAAGTAAGAGTCTTTAACTCGGAGTCTGGCATCTCTGCCATGTAGTCACTTTGCCAAGCTGAGAACAGCACAGTGAGAACCCCCTCTTTACCGCCAAATTAGGGAAAAAGTGCTGATCTCTTTTTAGATCTTAGTTATCTCACTTGTAATTAACAACAAGAAGTAAAACCAGTAGGTTTTATACAAGTTACTTTATTCGAATCCTCTTCCCAAAAATTGTGCTCGGACTAAAAGTAAGGCTCAGAACTTAACTAATACAATTTATGACGAATTAGTTGCTGCTGGAATTAGTAGCAATATCAAGAGCGGCAGATAGACCAGTAATGGGAAACATCAGGCCCCCCTTGCAGTGAGCTATATAGTATATGCTAAAAAAGAATAGTTAAAAAGTCAAAGAGGCAGTTTTTGACTGTTGTATAGTTTGTATTAGAGGAAGGGACGCGGCAAACTGGAAGACTCCGGTTTAAAGATATCATCAAACGTAGCCTAAAAGACTTTGATATTGAACCGACATCCTGGACTACCCTCTCTAGGGATAGGCCCAACTGGAGGTCTAAACTACATGCTGGCTGTCACCATGACACCAACTGCAACCTAAAAAAGCTGGAAGAGAAACGCCTAAGGCGTCACCGATCAAAGTTAAGAAGCCAAGCATTGTCACCTGTGACAGACGCATGCCAATTCCCCATTAAGCCTATATTTGTTGCATGTCCAAATTATAGAGCAAAATGGCAAATGAAATAGGAATCAATCATGAGTTATTTTATTAGTCTTAGGCCTACCAAAGCATTGAACAAGAATTCATTGCGGCACAAATCAAGTTTTCAAGCAAGAGATTGGAAGTGGTAAACCGTTTTGAAACAATCTAAAATGGACACACACACAGACACAGGGAGCAACAATGCTACCCTTAGAACATTTAACTATTCATAACTCTCATACAGAGAATCTAACCAAATATGCATGTCTACTGAACAAGTTTTTCAGTGCTCAATTCTGCACCCATTATCATGCGATACTACCTCAATTAGAAATGAAGGAATTTTCAAGTTTGTTATTACTCTCAGATAAAGAAAATTCCGAGCCCAGGCAAGTTCGGAACAAAGAGCTTATTACATACCCTGCTTTGAACAACCTTGTGTCTCACACTTATGCTCCAAGCATCGCTGTCTAACTCTAGCTTGCCTTCAGAATAGAAGTTTGCAGATGTCATATTCTACACAAGCTCAGGCCTGTCTCTAAGCCATGTGATTATCAACCATGTCCTCAGACAGTGTTCTATCATCTCAATATGATATTAGACACAGTATTACACAATCTACATTATGCAATGGAGATTCCACAAGAGTTTAGTCTGTTAAACACATCCCTGGGGTACATTTTGTGATATAGTAAAAATGCCGAGAAAACGCATTACTGTTCATGCCCTAGGGTTATCACTTTGTGAAAAACATATTGACTAAGCTCTCCAATGATTCCAAATGCATTAACTATTCAAACTATCAGAAATAAACGGCCAGATACTGATGTGGACACAACATCAACTGAATTAAATGAAAATTAATGCCACACCAGTACATTTGCATATTGGTCAATCAACAACAGCAAGGAGAGGGCTCCAATAAAATATCGAAGCTCTGCAGGGTTGGGCCCATATTTGGCGTGTCATTCAACATTGATAAATTCTCAGTTGTGACTTTCAACTTTAGCATCATACTACTAAACAAGTTGACTCTGGAAGTTTTCCCAGAAGTAGAGTACCTAAGGGTAATACCACTATCCAATAAAGGCTTGACTTGCTGTAGTTTTTGTACACCATAGGTTGAAATTGTGGCGTCTGTAATAGTATGCATCAGTTCTATGCTACCTGGACAATGGCTTTGACATAATAGAATGTATTAGATTTTGAATACTTCCCTTTTTGCGTAGTCGGGAGGAGGGGTTGCCTTGAGTAACTCTCAGCCTCTGAATGTTCTGGAGGATGGGTTGGCGTGTCAGTAAATGGTGGTTTTGGATAGCATTAATGTGGATTTTTATTGATTATTACTACGTACTATAACCACCTATTGCCATTGCTATAAGCATTTTTCTGTATTGTAGAATAGAATTCAACGATATTCTAGCCAGATATGATGAGCTTTCTTCCCAAAAGACTTCCCAATTTCACCCATGTTCAAGTTTTAACGAGGCCCTTTCCGTATGCAAAATTGTGCACTTTGATTCAAATCATGAAAAATAGCCGATTAAACAGTATGATTGAGCAACGACTAACTTTTGTGACGTGCTCACATTCAGGTTATTTGCTTACATTTCTTAATCACTAGCGGCTGCTAAACACATTTAGTCATCAGCCATTTCCAAAGGCACTTTGGCTGAGCTGAGCATGTTTATAGACCTTACCACCAAATAGGTGCAGATACATGTAATCATCAATTATCTCTCGTTTTTTTATTCGGAAAGTTTCTAAAGTTGTATTATTTTACTGTTTGAAATAGTTTTCGATAATGATTGCAAACGAAACAAGGAGTTGTAGAACAAAGGAGTAGAAACAAGAAATGCCCTCTGTTTTGCTGAATGGTTTGAAAGCTGGTTATGTCCATGTTGTCTCAGCCAAAAGATGATCTTTGAATGACACCAAGGACACTTCATTTTCATCTAATGAAATATAATTATAATAAGTATTACTAACAGGTCCTATAATTTCTATACATAGGTGAACAACACTTGAATTATCTGGATAAAAATGTAGTTGTAAAATAAATCTCGGTTATGTCTATGTTGTCTCAGCTAGAACATAATCTTCAATTGACACCAAAGAAACTTCAATTTTATTTGATGAAATATATAATAAATATTACTACCAGGCCTTATAATCTTTATGCATAAATAAACAACCCTTGAATTATCTTGATAAAAATGTCTCAATTTGGAAAAAATAAAAAATAAGTCACATTTCCCTCTAATACCAGTTAGAAACTAAAGTTACAGGGAATAAAGTAAATATAAATATTTTGAGCATTCAAGAGTGTATACATCATGATACATTACTATTACATGGTTGGTCCCATTAAAAGTGAAAGACAATACTGAAACCGTGTAAAAATTGTTAAATTGGCATCAAGTCCCTCACTTCTTTGTAGTACAACTTGAGGTTTAATATTTGTAAATGTTTGAATAGCTCATTTAAGTTTCTAAAAAATTTCTTTATGAGAATAAAAATGGCATCAAGGCTACTCTTTGTTGTTAACTTGAAATAATAAAATGCAATTATGTGTGTATGCGCGATATGATGAAGACCTGAATAACATTGTATAAACGGAGACAGATGCAGTTGTCTACCTTGTGTAGTGTTGGTGTGACAACTCCCAACTGCAACAAATATGATCCATGTTGTTGCTTCTTTTCCACTCCTTGTACTACAACTCCTTGTCTCAATATATCATAACTTTGAAGTCATCTTCTGTATATTTTCATAATGAGTGGAGACAACTTCTTCTATAGATGCAGGGGAATTGATTATTTGTAGGTAATAGATCTGCTTCCACCAAATCGTCACTGCACAAGCATATCAACATGAAGGTGGAGCTGGTACCTGCATTAGAAGACAATTATATGTACCTGTTGATAGATGATAAAACTAATGAATGTGCTGTGGTTGATCCTGTTGATCCTGAGAAAGTGTTGGCAGCTGCCACCAAGCATGGTGCAAACGTTACCACTGTACTTACCACACATCACCACTGGTAACCAATTTAGTTTCTGTGGAATATTGCTAGCATACTCGTATATTTACTCATTAAAAAATTAAGAAATCACATGACTTTCTGTAGAGTTGTATACATAATTTCCCATGTGCTTGTGACGACTGCATGTTATACAGGGATCACGCTGGAGGAAATGAGAAATTGGACTCCTTGAAACCAGGATTGAAGTTCTACGGGGGAGATGATCGCATCAAGCCAGACACCATGACACGTGTAACTCATGGTGATAAGTTGAAAGTATGTTCCACAAGTAACACATTATGTGCACTGTTATATTACAAACATTTTCTTATTGGTATTTCACAAATAACACTAAACATTGTGTTGCACTGTTATATTACAAACATTTAAATCTTTTTATAAACATTTAAATCCGTTTTGTTTCACATTTACTTTTGGTATTTCTAGTTGGACAAATGATAATGTGAATGTTGCAGGTTGGCAGTCTGAGCATAGAATGCCTGTTTACCCCTTGCCATACATCTGGTCACATATGTTACTATGTTGAGGATGAAGAGAATGATCCAGCAGTGTTTACTGGTAGGCACATCGTTAACAGTTTCCAACAACATCACACAATGTCCAATAGCAATTATACTTGTGACACTTGGACACATAAAACTGCTATAACTACTGTATAATTCAAACCCCTGCAGGTGACACCCTGTTTGCTGCTGGATGTGGTAAATTCTTTGAAGGCACCAAACAGCAGATGTACCATGCTCTTGGAGAAGTACTACAAAAGTTACCTGCATACACAGTGAGTACTCCTCTCTTCTGACTGCTCATTGCTTGTCTGTAGGTCTATCTAATCTTTGTGGAGGCATTTATTGATTGATATCTTATGTTTTTGTATAAAGTCAAGCTTTTCCCTCCCTGCCTTCACTATGGGTGTAATTTACAATCCGTTTGGTACTATACACTACTTTCATAGAACGATTGATATTCATTGGGTTGGGTGTAATACAAAAATAAACAACTGAGACAATTTTAACAAAAATTTGCAGAATTTGTAATCCTGCACCTTACCTCGTTTAGATAGGTATATTGGGTCATCCTGAGTATTTTGTGTTAGTATGTATGCTACCAATGCTTCCGAACTTGTGTAATCTCCATATGAAATTATAATCAAATTTGGTATACCCACCTTGTAAGACTGTGCTCCCATATCCTTGTACACATTGGTTGGGTAATGATGTAGCTGATTCACTCCTCTTTTCTTTGTACCTGCAATCCTAAGTTAGAAGAGTCTAGACTAACATATCCATGACGTCATTCCATTACATTAATGTATATACATTCACTTTTAGCGTGTATACTGTGGCCACGAGTACACCGTCAGCAACCTGAAATTTGCTAGTCACGTGGAGCCAAATAACCAGTTTATAGCAGACAAACTAGTCAAGTGCAAGGTGCGTTAGCTTACTTACCTGATATATGTGCGTAGCTGCTGTACTGTAACAGTTTGACCAGTAGGAAAAAGGGTGCTGAATGTAGTATTGGTCACAACACGGTTATGATATAACAGGTGGTTAGAATAATAAATCTTGGAGTTATCAGCCCTAAGCACACTGCTCACAAGGTTTGGTGAGTCTAAGCAATCTATTTAAACCAAATGAAAAGACTGATCACACCATCTTTATAGATAAAACTCTCAACACACGAGATCGTTTTTGATTGAGTGTTTTATTAGCAAGCGTCAAAAACTATAGCCTTGATAAACAGTGAATGAGTGGTAGAGCAGAGCAGAGCGGTTCCCCAATTAGCTAGTGATGTTTCAGCTGTTGTTCGCTTAGCTGCAACTCACGTATTTTTGTTTATCAAATCTGAAATCTGTTTAGCAACCAATCACCGCTTCTGTTGACATAGCTCAAGCATTTTGAGAACGTTAGACCTGGGGGATTCGCGAGCGTAAAACTCGCTCAAAAATGCTCTCAGATCTTCATTCACAATGAAATGGATTAATATTGATAACTCCCTTCCTTGATGGTTTGCTTCTATAAAATATGATCATGGCTGTACCATAAAATATGGTAGTGGTTATACCATACTCGTGTAAGCAGTAGGCATGCTCTTGTAGACTTTATTTATTTCTACATTTTAAAATGTTGTTAAGTAGGAGTTGAGAAGTGCGAACCAGGCCACTATACCCACAACCATCGGTGAAGAAATGAACATAAATCCCTTCATGAGGGTCAGGTGAGTGGTTAACATTCTGATATTCTCTGTGGCTCATAAACCATTGACAGATCACTAGCTTGTATGGGTTAAGGGAGCATTTCCTTACCCATTCAACATTCTCATTTTATGTTCAGTATCTCAACCTGCTGAGAAATTACACTGAATGGTCGAAGACATCATAGACACAGTGGTTTTGTGATGCAACCATCCAGTTATGAACTGCCATTCATTGACATGTTCAGTTTACATGTGAGTATGGCTGTATAATACTAATATTGCAATGCGTATTGCAGGGAGAAAGCTGTACAGGAACATGTTGGACAAACTGACCTAATAGAGGTCATGGGAGCTCTCAGAACAGAGAAGGACAACTGGAAACCTAAACTCTAGTTGGTGTTGTCCAGATCACCAGATGCAAACATTGTATTGATCACCCATGAAACATTATTAGTAGGTTTTGTTAGTCAGATGTATTTGACTACCCTAAAAGCAGATACATTTTGTGAGTTTTAACTAACTCGCAAATAATTTCCGCTATTAATATCTGCTTTCAAACCGATTTAAATAATTTCTGGTTTAAACAGACCATACATGCAGCTGTATAGCTATATGATACATAGTTGAATATTTTACAAAGCAGCAAGTATTTGCTATAACATAATTGGTAAGTAGCCTAGAGTAGGAGCTTAATCAGAGGATTTTTTAACAAGCTATGGTAATTACTTTACCTCACAGGTGGGCTTACTGCACTATATAGGAGTCAGCTGTAGTTTTGTACTGTATGTAAGTGGGGTTTAAATCTGAGTTAATATAGCGCTTAGCAAAGCTTGGTTTTAATGCTGAAATATGCTTAAACATCAATTTTGGGACTTAAACAATGTTCGGCGATAGGCCAAACTGCTAAATATTTCTATCGCAAATTGCTCCAGGATTAGCAAACTCGCGAAACTTTCTTCCTTCTTCCGTGAAATATTTCTGCTTTTAGGGTATTTGAGGACAGCACAACTACATACATATTATTATAAACGATCGCTAAATAATAGGGGCTGAGGTTAACCTTTTATGAATTTATATGCAATGTCACCGTCAGTGTGGCTAGCCCAGGGAGGCCATTACCACCGAGGCTGTTTCACCACAATATCTTGCTAGTCATAAATGTTCTCATATCTACTGTATATTGTCTGTAAATAATTTATTTTGTTAACCAAAAATTTTTGTCTATTTATTTATAGTCAAGAGTTGTCATCTCCCTCTTTTAACTTGCAACAACAGTAGTTGTCACCTCCCTCATTAGAACATATTGTGTGTGGCATGACCTCCAAAGAACATCGGATGTGTATATCTGTTGCTTTAAGTAGTTAGCCTAAGTAATTTCTCACTCTCTAATAATTCCAGTACATACATGCAAGGAGTAAGAGTCTTCTTACCCCTTGATACATGTAATTCAGTCCTTACCCTTAGAAATTAATAGAATTAGTAGCTTTTTCTTAAGAATCCCTAAGCAACTCAAAGCTATGAGATAAGCTGAAGATTAATTAGGAAAATCTCCCGAGCAAGCCTGAAAATCACAACTTGAGAGCCCCGAGTGAACTGTACTTGTGACTAATAATGGTTAGAAAGATCTTGAAAGAGAATTGGGTTAAAATTACCATACAGCATCACTCAGTGACAAGCACTGAAGATGGAATTGATGGTACACATACAAGGCTGCAATGGCTGCGCTAAGTTTTTTGCTCTCAGTTTGTAGGCAGGTCGGAGCACACCTGTGGTACAAAGACCCAGTAGTCAGTAGACATCAGCGCTCTAACCCACTGAGCCACCTCCTACTCTAGGAGACAGGTGGGACTGGAACTGACTTTGCTATGAAAGATGACTCTGTATAAGCTGTAGAGACATGTCCTTATCGGAGTCCAGGCATTAACGGATTACAATGAGAAAAATGTTTATGCTTTTATACTAATGGCGCTTCCGGTGACAGTTCTGGTAAAAATGACAATGGTCTGGGGCCATTATAAAAGTGTTTACAATGATGTGAAACATGATATATAAATTGTAACCAAATCTGAGACCTCTGCCCCCCATTATGATAGGCATAAAAGGCAAATAGACATAGACTATGAAGCCAGTTACAATATTATGTTCTACTAATTGCACAATATAAGCAAGTATATAAGCAAAGGCACACACAACAGCGTAAATATACGAGTAATTATGCAAGTATGAGCCGAGGAAGACAACTAGTGTGTATCAATGTCAGGCAGGTAGGCTGATACATTAATGTCGGTACATACATGTAGGAGTGTCCCATATCACCACAATATCATGGAAGATTTCAACATTTTACATGGGATAAAAATATAGGCAACAGAAAAAGTAGGGCTCTGGTTCTTCATGGTAGAACAAAATAATCATACTTAATCTAAAACTTTGGTGTATTGTAGACCCTATATAAAATATACCCATTTTACCTGAAGTGAGAATTAGCGTATCAATACTTTACATGTACATTAGGACCTACTTTCACCAAAAGAGCTAGATGACAGATGCAAATAGTAAGATAAGATTTTGGTTCTAGCAATTAATTACATGTATATATGTTGTATAGTATAAGACTAGAAGCTGCAGTCACTCAGTGAAGAGACCAATCCTAATGATGAATGCTTAACTCAGTCCATCACTGTCCCTTTAACTTCACCCTTTTGTCTTGCCTGCAGATATTAATAATATGAAGTACATGTATGCTTTGTCATACTTTCAATGCCAAATAAATCTTACTATTTCAAATGATAATGACAAACAAATCATACTAATTATTTAGTATTTAGTAATGATGGCTTGTGTTCATGTGCTGTGGTCACGCATGTGCATGACTTCTGGTGGCACAGGCATGTTACAGTGATTCCATGAGGAGTTGCGATCCCTTACGTTAAGAAGACAACTCCAGGTCCATAGCCTGAGTTTCAACAACAATGAGTTAGGTGGGGTGTGTTGGGTACCCACCCCGCCTTTGGTCAGGATTGAGGGCCTAAGGCTACAACCTCACCCCAACAGCAATGCCTAAAGACCCGATCCCAAGGTCCTAGCACCATCTGGAACCGAGATCTTCACTGGCAGCATTGTAACTTATATAAATCACGGGTCCAGGAGGGTCTTCGCTGCCGGCATAGCCCGAGTTCTAACATTTATTCGGCGAGTGGGGTGGGTCGAGCATCCACCCCACCCTAGGTCTGGTCCGAGGGCCTAAGGCTAGAGACCCGCCTCGGCAGCGATGCAGGAGGACCCAATCCCAAGGTCCGAGTACCACCCAGAGCTGAGAAGCTGACCGGCAGCATTGCAACATATATGAGTCGTCCCAATTTCCGACCCCAAGTCTGATTGGAGGATGGCAAACCGTTAACTGTTTCGTCTTTTGCTATACTAAATAGTGCATATCACTCTACCTCAATCAGCTCTCTTCTGGTTTCTTTTTCGATAGCCCTAATATTATCCATTGTTAAACCATGCCATTGGTCTATCTGACAGAATAGTTGCCTGTAGAACTTGGTGAACATCCTATGGTACATCTGTGAAGAAAACAACCAACTAGCTGACTATTGCTATTCCAGATATTTAATATTATTACAAGTCAAGTACATTGTACATTGAATAAATCATTTACAAACCAGCAACAAAGATTATAATACAGCATATAAAACCAAAATAGAACTAGTTGAAGGAGATCCTATGGTGTGTGTTACAAGTATTCTATGGTGGCCATACTATAGCAGCCTGGTCATACCACCCCACCCCCCCCCCCCCATCCCCCGTGTTATAATAAACAGGTACATGTATATATGTATGATATACAGATCATTACTCAGTCACTAGTCAAGGAGAGTCTACTAAAGACAAATTTTTAAAAAGCAGTGTGTGTGAGCTAATATACAACAGTCATGGGTTAATTCCGCTCAACCAAACCATTACTAAAATAGCTACAAGTTATTTCCCAATCAAACTTTTAGGCCATTAGATGCACAGTCACCTACCTTCACAAGCATTCTTTCTACTTTGGTTTGCAAACCGGACCATTTAAACTCGATTCTGACCAGCTTGTAGCAACACATCACTGGAGTTACCGTTTTCTGCAAAATTCACAAATGAAACATTAATAAAGTTAGCAAGCTCTCCGCTACACTGATTGACACATGCACATGTAACTACAATCAACATAAGTAGTATAGTCAGTGCACTTCTAGACAGACACGCACTCATTGACCCCTGTTTTCAACCAATCACAAGCCGGTATTTCCGATTTCAACCAATCACAGAAGAGCACAAAAATTTTGCACACGACCTTGCCAAGGTCACCCCAAAATCCCCCCTTCTGATTGGTCGAAAAAACATTTGCACACTTGACCCCAAACCCGGCCACGACCCCTTCCCTTCCTCCTTCCCACCCTCCTCCCCTCCCCCTCCCCCACCTCCCACTCCTCCCTCCTCCCCGCCACCGCCCTCGTCTCGTCCGCACCACCGCCACCGCCGCCGCCGCCACCACCGCCCTCACCACCGCCACCGCCGCCGCCATCACCACCGCCCTCACCACCGCCGCCGCCACCGCCGCCACCGCCACCACCGCCACCACCACCACCGCCGCCACCACCACTACCACCACCGCCGCCGCCGCCACCACCACCACCACCACCGCCGCCGCCGCCATCACCGTCATCACCGCCACCCCTCCTCCACCGCCGCCCACCCTCCCCCCCGCAACCCCCACTCACCCGAACAACCAATCGTTTGAGGCGGTCAAGCCGCGTCCGCCCACGTTGCGTGCGGCGCCGACCGTACACGTGGAGGCGACGCCGGTGCCCCGTATCCACCGGGCCAAGCGACTAGGCAGCGGCCCGCCGCCCATTCCGAGTTCCACTGGGGTGGGACTATAAAAGATAAGTTTGACTGATGATAGTATTAATACAAAGAAGACTTAGTCATAGCAAACATGTCTTTTCTCACCAAACGAGCAGCGGGGAGATATGTACTTTTAAAGGAAGTCCTCCCGAAGTCTGTATGGGATTATATGATCAAAAGTAATATCGAAGAAACGAATAGTCCATGGATGTGGTATTGGGTTGACAGACTCGCTCATAATTCCTTAGTGGTAGAGCTTGCCATCTATTTTAGAACACTTTCACTCTCTATGAATATCCCTTTTAAGATAGGAGAGGAAAAGTTGAGGAAAATGGCACTTTGTTATGAAGACTTAACAGGAGCTAGGTCAAGATTTTCATCTATGGTAGAAACAAAAAACGCATCCGTTTCTTCTCCCTTACTCCTTCTTAGGAATGCAGAGTTGTCAACCTGGTGTAGAGTGGAGGTTGAGAAGATTATTGAAGATAGAAACTGGGATGAAACTGGTGTGGGAGCGGAGGCCACTTTTAACACTCACTTCTTACTATATCTGGATAATGAACCTGGTGGGGAAGGCTCAAAGAATGAACTCTATCATAGAGTATTGAACATATTAAAGGATGGGGCAAGAAGATGTCGCTTTGAGGATGGGAAGGAGAAATCGCGAGCGAAGAGGAGTTACAATGAAGAAAGCATCCCTGGTTTAATTCTTAGTAGAGGTAATACGCTATATGCAGGGCGATTGTTTGGAGAACTAGATCCATCCAAAAATGGGTTAGAGGTGATAAGAAGCCCTTCACCAGGAGATGCTAGATTAGAGTTGAGAGAGACTTCTACAGGAGAGACTAACCAGGTTATGATAGAAGAGGCTGAAATGTGTGACATTGGAGAACTAGATTCATCCAAAAACGGGTTAGAGGTGATAAGAAGCCCTTCACCAGGAGAAGCTAGGGTGGAAGTGAGAGAGACTTCTACAGGAGAGAATAACCAGATTATGATAGAAGAGCAAACTCATGTAGAAACTAAAGAAGAGGTTGAAATGTGTGACAAAAGGGAACAAGAGATTAGAAAGATAGAACAAGAATTGGCACTAAAGAAAGTGGAATTGGCGGGAGCACTGGGGTGGAAAGAAGCACTAGAGATGCAACAGAGAATTGATGCAAGAAAAGAGAGAAGAACAAATCGCATTGCCTTCTTAGAAAAAAAGTTAACAGAGGAAAGAATGGAAAAAGAGAGGTTAATGATGGAAATCGAGCGTTTGCAAAAAGAAGAAGAAGAAGAAGAAGAAGAAGAAGAAAAAATGGATAGTGTATCAATTATTGATCACATAATTCCCCACCTGGCTAACAAACTAGATGATGATGATGCAAAAGCAGAAGGGGAAGATACTAAACTGCCACAGTGGGTTCCAACAGGAGAAAGTAATGATGAATAAAAGTGTATAGATTCCAATTGTTCTCTCAAACAAGGGCAAGATGTCAAAGCAAGAGGTAGTATGTAGAAATGAGAATTATGAAGATGTGGCTGATGGTCTCTTAGATGAAGTAGTAGCTATCTCTGCTGAAGAGGGAAGGGAGCAAATAGGAGAGAGAAGCAACAAAAGAAAGAAGTTCACATTCTACATAATCATAATACTATTTATACTTTCTTGCTCATCTTTATCCCCATCAGTTTACACATATCTAAGTGATAGGGAACCACCCAATGGCAAAGACAAAGGAGTACTTAAGCAAGGACACTTTTTAAAAACAAACACAACTCTATTAGCTACTCAACTGGATCAGCATGCGTCCACACCAAGAAATCGATCTTCGCTTGCAGAGTCCCTTCACAGCTCTAGTCTGTGGTCCAACAGGGAGTGGAAAAACGGAACTACTATTTAGTCTTATTAAGAGAGTTGATGAAATTGCTTCACCCACTCCTGTTGAAATCATTTACTGCTATGGAGTTTGGCAACGCCGCTTTGAGGATTACAAAGATAAAGTAAGGTTTCATTCAGGACTCATTGATGTAGAGATGGATAAAGAGCGTGATGGGAAGAATCGCTGGCTCATCATTGATGACTTGATGGGTGAAGTCGGGGGGAAAGAGACTACTAATGCAATCTTTACAAAGTTCAGTCACCACCTGAACATAAGCGTCTTTTTCTTACTACAGAACCTTTTCCCGAAAGATAACAGAACAGTGTCAATAAACTCGCAGTACTTTTTCTTGTTCAAGAACCCCAGAGACGGAATGTCTGTTACCAATCTTGCAAAGCAGGCTTTTCCTCAGAGTACAAGAGCTGTTCAAGAAGCTTTTAGTGATGCTACACGTAAGCCACACTCTTTTCTATTCTTGAATCTTCGCCAGGAAACCCCGGAGTGGGCTAGACTGATCGGTAATTTTGCTTCTGAGCACTCTCCCATGACTGTATATATCCCGAATACCCTGGAATATAAGTAGCATTCACATCTCTACTCTCTCCATAAACTGTCTTGGACTCGGAGAGAGCACATCCATCATCAAGCATGAGATACATTAATTCGCCCAAGTATTCTCCAAGGTTGAGGAGGAATGCCTTGAGTATATATGCACTGACAAAAGCATCTGCAACCATCAGAGATTCAACCATTGCTGAGGCTAACAAAGACCTTATACTCGCTCTTGTTGAGTGTGCTAGAAATGTATTATTAGGTAATGTTCATCTGACTACCGCTCAGTTGAACTCTCTACGCCGACATAGAAGGGCCATTGAGGATCTCACCAACTCTCGTACTAGTGTGAGGCAGAAAAAGTTAATCCTACAACGTGGTGGATTTTTAGGTCTTCTTTTGAAGCCATTGGCAAGTTTACTCGGAGGTGTGCTTGGTGGATTAGGTGGTGGACAAAGGTGAAATGAGTCTCAAGTTTTCTAAAAAGTATCTTCTTATGGATAAACATACATATGAATCAATGAATAGTAGAAACAACAAAAAAGAAGGAGAGCATCTACCCTCACTCTCTACAAATGGGGATCTACTCCTGGCAGAAAAAAGCAGAAAAGATGTAATATCTAACCTCAAAAACCCTAATACAGACATCTACTCTCAGCTAGAGCAACATACTCATAGAATGAATAAGTTCCTAAAAGAGTTGGAGAGATCACGCCATCCCCAGCAGGAGTTGTATAATACATTAGAGGGAATTAACACTAGATTTAATGAAATGCATACATGGAGACAAAGAGAAGAAGAAGCACAAGAGCGAGGGCGAGAGAAAAAAAGAGATGATGAAAAGAGGCGAAGTGGCTCAAGGTCACCACTACCATACCCATATAGGAGAGAAACAAAACCAGAGAAGTCAGAAGCTGGCGCACGTTGGAGTAGGAAGGGTGATAATAGAAGTCCTATCAAAACTAGGTCTAGGCGAAAGCTTCCTAAAACCCCTCTTGCAAGCGATAGTAAAAAAGAAAGATGGATGATATAGATGAAGGTCTACGCGATATTTACTTCTCCCCTCCTCAACCACCATCTTTTGGAGGAAAGAGAAAGTTAGTTTTAGCTTCTCCTCCTGGTATTAATGAGAATGATGTTGAGAAGTGGTTGAGAAGTCAAGACGCATACACTCTTCATCGCCCGATTAGAATGAAGTTTACAAGGAGAAAAACGTTTGTGAGTGGGATTGGTGAACAACTCCAGGCAGATCTCGTGGATGTGCGTGCGCACAAGGACTCAAATGATGGAGTAACATTTTTGCTCACCTGCATAGATGCCTTCTCACGGAAAGCATGGGTCTTTCCTCTTCATTCCAAGTCTGGTCTGGAAGTGTCCAATGCACTCATCTCTCTATTCGAAAATGAAAGCTTTAGACAAATACAAACTGATAAAGGTAAGGAGTTCCTAAACAGAAGAGTGAGCGAAGTGCTAAAGAAGTATGGAGTTAGCCATTTCACCTCTGAGAATGAGATCATCAAGGCTGCTCTTGTTGAACGCTTTAATAGAACATTGAGAGGGAAAATTCATCGTCTACTCACTTATAGAGGAGATGGACGCTACTTAGAAGATGTAGAAGACCTAGTCCAAGGATATAACAACAGTTTTAATAGGTCAATTGGAATGAAACCTATTGAGGTTGATTACGATAATCAAGAAGAGGTTTGGGTTCGGTTAAATGAGTTCTCACCTAAACGATGGTTAAAGAAAACAAGAGTAAAATATTCACCAGGTGATCATGTTCGGATTTCGATGGCCCGTAGTAGCTTTGAGCGAGGGTTCACACCAAACTGGTCAACCGAGATATTCACCATAAAAGCAGTCAAGGCACATACCTCACCCCCTGTCTATACACTGGAAGACCTAAACAAAGAAGGAGTAGATGGAACATTCTATGCACAAGAATTGCAACATGTTAACCTACCTGAAATCTTTAGAGTTGAGAAAGTAATACGTAAGCAGAGAAGGAGAGGAAAAGAAGAGAGTTTCGTGAAATGGAGTGGTTATCCCTCTTCATTTAATAGTTGGATAGATTCTAGTCAGTTTGTGTAAAATCAAAGGTAGTATAAATTCAATATGTAAGTTCAGTTTTGCTCACTCTCAAAGATGGCCTTCAATGTCACACTTACCTCAAATGTCCGCATCGGTGGGAGTGACACAAACACCAATGCTCACTTCATTACGAAGCTAGCCAAGACATTGAAGCTTCACTCATCTCAGTGGGAGGTTGGGTTACTTGACATTCAGTACCCCGCATCCTGGAGAAATGTAGAAGATGGCTATGTAGTGGTTACGAATACAAAAGATGGAGTCGAACGAAAATGTGAAATCAGGAGTGGAAGGTATGCTTCCATGGGTGAACTTTTGAGTGAGATCAATAGAATACTAATAAACTACGACTTAGAAAAAGTAGTGAGCTTTTACTATGATAGTCTACGGAATGAAACTTTCCTCATGTTGAGAGAACAGGAACACTCTGTCATGATGTCACGTGATGTTGCGTGGGTGTTGGGATTCAAGCCTGATGTAGAATATGCTGCGGAAATCAACAGGAGTCAAAACCCTCCAGACATCAATGCTGGTTTTACATCCCTCTATGTCTACTCCTCCGTAGTCTCACCAAGACATGTTGGAGATAGTCTAGTCCCCCTACTTTGCACAGTTCCTATAACAGAGAGTGAAAGAAATAGCACCGTTTTCTTTGAGTTTTCGAATGTTCAATACTCTCCAGTGTCTAATACAAGCACAGACCTCATCGAGGTAGATATAAGACGTGGTGACGGAGAAAGGGTCTCATTTCGTAGTGGAAAGGTTGTGCTGACGGTTCGTTTCAGACCGCGTGGAGAGAAATAGTACAGACAGAGAAATAACATGGTCCCTCGCATAGTTCCATATTTTCCTGATGAGTCAGGTGAGATGTATGAAGACTATTATGCAAACCAGGTGGGAGAGGGAATGAGTGTGTACAGGGGAAAACCTATTATGACGGGTAATGGGATCGGCTCACTCTTTTCTGGACTGGCCCGAGGGGTCCTTCCCATGCTAAAGAATGGTGCCAAAACTATTGGGAAAAAGCTATTGACTACTGGAGCTTCGGTTCTGGGAGATGTAATCAAGGGAGAAAACTTCAAATCTTCTGCAGCAAAACGTTTTCGTGAAGCTGGTGGGGATCTTCTAGGTGATGTAGAAGACGAACTACGTGAACCACCCGCCAAACGTGCACGAGTTAGTCAAAAGTCTACAAAGAAGAAACGTAAAGGAAGAAAAACAGTTTTTGACTAAATGAAAGATAAATATATAATCCACACCTATACTCACCACTCCCCACTCTTAGACAAACGTTTGTAGGAGCAAGTACTAGATGGAAAAACTCTCACACTATCGAACATGTCCGTCACACATCGAGCCATCTCTCTCTCCAAGGTTTCTGAAGACTCTCCAGACACGGTTGACTCCAGTTTTGACTTATTTGCCACTCCGCCAACTCATACTAGCGTGCTCAGAGGTGAGTGGGTACCTTTGGCTCCTGTTACGGACTCCCCTGATGGTACTATTGAATTTAACATCCCACCCGCAGACGAACTCTACACAGATCTATCAAGGTCTTACTTACACACCACAGTAAAGGTGAGCAAGGCTGATGGAAGCGTACTACCTGCGGAAGAACAACTAAAGGTTGTTCCAGGAGACAATTTTATGCACAGTCTCTTTTCTTCTGCCACTGTTCAACTGGCTGGGCAAGATGTTGAGTATGAACCAAACTATGGACATAGAGCTTATGTCGAGAATCTCTTAAACTATGGTAAAGATGCTAAGAGCACATATATGAAAGTTGGGAGTGGGTGGATGGAGGATGAAGGAACTGGAGAAGACTATGATGGTATTCCTCCCGAAGTGATTGAAAAAAGAAAGAAACTTATAGCCACAAGTAAAGAGTTGAGTTTCTATGGGAGACCTAGGTTGAGTATGTTTTCTCAAGGAAGACTTATTCCACCAGGAGTTCGCTCTCGCCTTACTCTACAACGTGCTATTCCACAAATGGCCCTCTTAGCAGAGACAGACAACCCTGCAGGAGGGGCGAAGATTTCTATAACTAAGACAGAATTGTGGATTCGACGTGTACAAGCCAATCCAGCATTACAAAAAGCACAAATGGATGTTTGGGTTGTGCAACAAGAGTCTATAAAACTACCAATTGACCGAATAAAAACTCATTTCCATGTCATCCCTGCTGGACACCAGTCAGTGAGAGTAAACTTTGATCAAGCGGGACAGAAGCCAAACAGAGTCTTTGTCGGACTAGTCAACCATACTGCAAAGAGTGGAACGTATAAGCAAAATCCCTTCAAATTCGGACATAACAACCTAAGTTCATTAGAACTACTAATTGATGGAACACCAGTGACCCGAAGATATGAACCAAACTTTGCAAGTGGAAAGTTTGCTCGTGAATTCATGAATTTGTTCACTGTCACAAATACATCCGATGCTGACACAGGGAATGAGATCTCCCCTAGCAAATACAAGTCCTGCGCTGCTCTCTACGCCTTTGACATTTCAGGAGATTTGTGTGATGACAACTTTCACTTGTTATCAAATGGGAGTCTATCTATTAATCTAGCATTTGCTAATCAAACTCAAAATACACTTGGACTGTTTGTATACGAAGAAAAAGATGACATTATCTACTTGAATGCAAATCACGAAGTATCTATGGTAGCCGGGATGATGTAAAAAGAATGGATACATTCTCAATCTCGAATATTCTATCTGATGATAAACTCTCATCAACCTCCTTTAGAGGGGTTATGCCAAGGGATCACTTCTTAGACTCCTTCTCCCCATCTGGATCTTTTGTTTTCAACACTCAAGCAAGTGAGAAAAGTGGCGAGCATTGGATCTCTGTTTTTTCGAATGGAAAAGAAATAGAGTATTTTGACTCCTATGGACTCCCTCCTTCTATTTATCCTGATGTGGGTAAGATGTTACAACAATGGGAAATACCAATAGTATGGAATGGAGAGTGTCTACAAGAAGAGAGTACTAACGTGTGTGGAGACTACTGCATCTTGTTCTGTCTCCTTCGAGCTCGAGGGTGGAGTATGGAGGGAATAATTACACGGCTAAGCAGAGTAGAAGGAGGAGTTCGAGATCATTCTATAAGAGCTCTATTACAACGTTTATACTATAATAAAAGAAATAATACTTTCCCACTCACAACGCATGTAAACAATATTATGCTTTTTTCACCTTTTCACTTTGACTAGAGAGAAATACTTCACCTTACTTATAATTCGTTTTTATACTACTATAACTAAAAAAAGAAACCAATAGTTTTTATCTTACCTGCATTTTTTTTTTTTCTTTGCTTTTTAGATTTCTGCTTGATTCTTGATTCTTTTATTTTTTCTTTATTTATCTTCGTAATAAAACAATACTACTGAAGAAAGCTGCATCTTTTCTATCTTGGAATAATACTCATCCAACTCAAGCTGCTCTACTACTGTAGAAACCTTCCTTATATACTAAACTTTCTAATATATCATCCAATAAGAAAAGACCCCTTTGTATGCTTTGGATTGACATCGGGGCACATCGGGGCAACATCGGGTAGCATCGGGGCACATCGGGGCAACATCGGGACACATCGGGGCACATCGGGGCAACATCGGGACACATCGGGGCAACATCGGGGCACATCGGGGCAACATCGGGACACATCGGGGCACATCGGGGCAACATCGGGACACGTCGGGGCAACATCGGGGCACATCGGGGCAACATCGGGACACATCGGGGCAACATCGGGGCACATCGGGGCAACATCGGGACACATCGGGGCAACATCGGGGCACATCGGGGCAACATCGGGACACGTCGGGGCAACATCGGGGCACATCGGGGCAACATCGGGGCAACATCGGGACACATCGGGGCAACATCGGGACACATCGGGGCAACATCGGGACACGTCGGGGCAACATCGGGACACATCGGGGCACATCGGGGCAACATCGGGACACATCGGGGCAACATCGGGGCACATCGGGGCAACATCGGGGCACATCGGGGCAACATCGGGGCACATCGGGGCAACATCGGGACACATCGGGGCAACATCGGGGCACATCGGGGCACATCGGGGCAACATCGGGACACATCGGGGCAACATCGGGGCAACATCGGGGCACATCGGGTTGAACTATAATGGGTGGGGAATTAGTCAGACCCCTCCTACTAAGCTCTACTATATAGGTGGAGGTTTTCACTCCATCAGTATATTTGTAGCCCAGTCTTTACATGTTTCTTTATTAATGTTGCAATGCACATCATAAACCAAGCCTTCCGTAGTACTTCTTCTTATCGCTAATGAGAGCTATAGGCGAAGCGCAGCCGAATTCGCTCGTTTAGATCACAAGCTTTTCGAGTGGAGGGCTCGGGAGAAGCGGCGGGCCGCTGCCTAGTCGCTTGGCCCGGTGGATACGGGGCACCGGCGTCGCCTCCACGTGTACGGTCGGCGCCGCACGCAACGTGGGCGGACGCGGCTTGACCGCCTCAAACGATTGGTTGTTCGGGTGAGTGGGGGTTGCGGGGGGGAGGGTGGGCGGCGGTGGAGGAGGGGTGGCGGTGATGACGGTGATGGCGGCGGCGGCGGTGGTGGTGGTGGTGGTGGCGGCGGCGGCGGTGGTGGTGGTGGTGGTGGCGGCGGTGGTGGTGGTGGCGGTGGTGGCGGTGGCAGCGGCGGTGGTGAGGGCGGTGGTGGTGGCGGCGGCGGTGGCGGTGGTGAGGGCGGTGGTGGCGGCGGCGGCGGTGGCGGTGGTGCGGACGGGACGAGGGCGGTGGCGGGGAGGAGGGAGGAGTGGGAGGTGGGGGAGGGGGAGGGGAGGAGGGTGGGAAGGAGGAAGGGAAGGGGTCGTGGCCGGGTTTGGGGTCAAGTGTGCAAATGTTTTTTCGACCAATCAGAAGGGGGGATTTTGGGGTGACCTTGGCAAGGTCGTGTGCAAAATTTTTGTGCTCTTCTGTGATTGGTTGAAATCGGAAATACCGGCTTGTGATTGGTTGAAAACAGGGGTCAATGAGTGCGTGTCTGTCTAGAAGTGCACTGACTATACTACTAACATAGTCTCATATACACCTCTAGGAGAGAAAGTGATTTAGAGCTCACAGTCCAGGTTTTGTCCAGAGGACCTCTTCCAGTTTTCTGAGACTTGAACTTAGCTGGATCCTCCTCAGCTTTGTAGTCCACAGAACCTACTGGGCCATTAGCTATATCTATATAGACTATCTCTCTCTTCTCCAGCTCTTCTGGAGTTAGTCTGTGAGCCTGAGAACAGTTCAACTTGTATAACTATTACAAGGTAGTGTAATTAGTTAACATATGTACGTTTAGTTGTCCCCCATGCTTTACAAATTGTGAGGCTGATGGAATATTTTGGTGTAGGCCACCTGAGGACCATTATCTTATCTTATAATTAATAGTGCATTATATGCTTAGGCCAAGTAAATATATAAATATAATATATTTGTACATGTAAATGTATGTGTACCGTTATATTTTAGTCAATACCGGACATATGTAGGGCAGACCGTTGTAGCATTGGACCCTGGTGTGTTATTATGCATGAATCATCCCTTTGGATGCCCCCTAGAACCCTGAGCATTGTACAGGGCCGATAGCCAGCAGTTGTGTTAAACATAGTTATAGCAAGTTAATTAGATTTTTCCCATACTGTGATCTATCACGATTTTTAGTAACAGTTATTTGCACTTTTGGGATGACGTATAATTTCATCACCTACCCAGTGTATGTAAAGGACGGCTGAGAGACCATTCTCGGACTCCTCCCGAATAATCACAAGTTTGCACAAGTACTTTACAAAATGTTGTCTGTGAAGCGTTGTAAAAATTGTGGAGCCAAAAGAGCATTCATAATACGAGCTTATAATGTAGTATAGAGATCTACATGTCAAATAGGACCCAGTTCAGCAAGTTTACACACCTGCTAATTGCCGAGGTAGAGTGTAACAGGTAGTCTCATGTTGGGATGTTTGAAGAGTTCATAACTGAATTTTTTTTCTAGTGAAAAATTTTAACTGAAGGACAACAAACTACAGGTATGTGTATATATATTCCGGTAAACCATAGCAGTATGAATTCATAAACATTGAAAGCTAGCGAGCTTGCATACATGTAGGCTGTAATCATGTAAAATGGCGAAATGTAACTATAAACTCAGCCTCCTGACTACATGACACTTGTTGTAACCATTCATTGCATTAATTTGCCTGTGTTAACTTGTCTGTGTAGTAAACTGCCACTTATATACTTATAATGTGCATTACTGAGCAATTGTGTCCTTTTTATACCCAATACCATGTAAAGAGGGCCAACCTCTCAAAGTTACTTGATATTCATTTTGTACATGAATTGGATGATTTTAAACACTTTTTGTTGTACCCAACATGTTTTGGGTCGACCTCGGGCTTCCGGCCGCCATTTTGTTGTGCAACTTGCGGACGACACTACGTCGGCCTTATACGACACTGCGTCAGCCTTTTTTACCGAAACTTCCACTGGAGGTTCTTATAGTATATAAAGCACATTGTTTTTATGTTCATTGTCTCAGTTGATGCTTGGATCTCAATAAAGACACATCTATACTACTTATACAGAGTCTTCACTTCGCAGTATTGGTCGCTCCAGTCGCCAAGGTCTTCGACCTTGCTTCCCGAGCTTTCTGCTAGGCTGGAACGTACTCTTTCTCAGTATGGTAAACAAGCATTGACTCGGGACCACATGGGTCATCTTGAGTAGTCATTGGACTACACTAGTACCTGTTGATCTTTCATGTAATGAGAAGACCTAGCACCACTCATAGGTTCTTCATTTTGGACAAGGGGTCGTCTTAGGACGACATCACAACCCCCCAAAAACCATTACAATATTATAGGTAAAAAAATTTGATTCTACAGATACAGATACTTACATTCTCTGTATCTCCTCTGTCTGCCAAGTGCATTGTCTCTATCGTTACCGAAAACCCGTCTTTCATATATTCAGGATTCTGTGTGTAACCAAATAGTGGTCTAGTTATATATAATATATGTGATTTGGCTTAATTACATCAACACAGTTGTGAATATGAACATGAATATAGTGGTGGACCTCCATGTTTGGTTTTGTTTCTATTTACATGTAAATAGATGTGCACTTTATTAGAATTAACTGAATTGAACTGCTTTTTCTGTATTGATAACAAAATTATTGTTTTCAATACAGAAAAAGCAGTTCAACTTGGTTAATTCTAATAAAGTACACATCTGCTGTAACAGTACTACTAGAGTATTTATAACATTAATCTTCTCAAAACTGTCACAATCTATGACTGACATTTATTTCTTGTGGCACTTACTACAAAAGATTTAAAAATGAATTTTCTAGAACCTATTTCTACTTACAGCTATCTCAGTTTTACAGTAGGGATATGCATTCCATGCTACTTCGTGGAAGTTTAAAGAACTTTTAGGAGCAAGAGACCGAATAATCCTCGGGACTTTGCTAAAATTTTAGTATGTGTATATAAATATCATGCCCAACAGCAATTAAAACTTTGGGTATGCTTGGGCTATTTAATGAAAGCACATGACAACTAAACAGCATATGCATTGTATAATGTAGGCATGCCTTGTGTTATCAATATAATGTTCAAACAAACCTGGGAATATGATAGACTTTATGGGTATATTGTCCATCTGGAAACTCTCCGTGAAACATTGGTTTACCCTGATAGGGCTCATTTGTTAAGATCTCAACACCTTCACCACCTCCGGTTTCATTTCGACTCATGTCAGCAATGGAGTATAGGTGGCCAATGCGATATTCATCTAACGTCATAGGCAACTGAATTCGACTACAACCGTGAGAACAGCTTTATCAGCCCATGATACAATTGCAGAGTATACGTACGTGAATAAGCCTACTCACCTTCAATCTCTTCAAGTTATTCTTATGTAATAATATTCAGTTCAATGAACTCTACAACAACATGTATGAGTGCTAGCTAGGTCCACTACATTGAACTCAAGATAACCGAAGTCCGTTGATCTATCTATGCAATATTCTAAAGGAACACTTTATTAAATTGATGATAGAGTGTGATATCTCAGAATACTTACAATTCTGTAATCAACATGGTCACTGATATGATATATTCCTGTAGTGTTTCTAATATTATCTACAACAGCAGAATAACCAATATCACACTTACTTACCAAACATGACACGATAAATCCAAATATTTTGAAATGGTGCAAACTAAAGCAATGAGATTTATAAAAAGACATGAATGAGAAAATAAAGCATTTAGGACTAGAATCCTTGAAGCAAAAATGAAAAAACAAAACACTCAACTTTTTAAGGAAGAATAATGGAGAAATTGGAACATCACACTGCAGTCATGTTGGCGCATGAGCAACTTTCAGGAAAGGAGAATACCATTTGTACTGAATCAGATTAGCTCAACTGCTATTGAAAGAAGCTGTTAGTCCTCACATGAGGTGGGTACATGTTGTATACTCCAGCATAACCACACTTGAAACACTGGTATTAGTGATATTATACTACTACTTGTAGATATAAATTATACTGTAGTTATTATTATTAACCCTGCAATATTAGTACTAATTATAATTACCTTAAGGATTTGTTGACCTCTAAACACATCTGCCTTCAGTTATAGTTTGCAAAAGAGTGCCTTCTACTTCTGAAAGCCCAAAGATTGCTAACTCAGCAGTGGGAGGAGTCTACATGTATTGTATCAGCATATTATACTTCTGGCCAAAAAGCCTTTAACTATATTATAACCAATAGTGAGTTACAGCCTCATTCTCTGCTGTACCTATGTGCCTATTGGCTATCCTTATAAGGGAAATGAGGTCATCAGTTACTGTACCATGAAGGCAGGCATCTTCTGTATAATAATAATAAGCCTATATAGATACATAAGTTTTGTTTCCTGGGTTTACTCAGAGCCATTGAGTAGAGAGTTATGCTTTCCTATAGGCCATATATTAGACACCGCATACTCAATGGCTCTGGGTTTACTCCATAGATTTGATATAACGACCAGATAGGACACCAATGCCCGCTGTAATCTCTCCATGATTACTTGCAGCCTACAATGGTAATTCACACTATGTACTATAATGGAATACTGCAGTCTAAACTAGCTCCATTTTGGTTTAAATCAACCGTCGCTGCCACCATACCTGTATCCTGGCAAACTGATGCCTATATAGCACATAAATACCTACCCAATGGTACTAAACATTACCTATCCAATAGTACTAAACACTACCTATCCAATGGTACTAAACACTACCTATCCAATAGTACTAAACATTACCTATCAGCACTACCTAAATGTGATAAATCAGGCTGTGTAGCATTTATTTAGCATCTAATTATAAGAATAACAGTTTGCTACAATTCAATAATTTAAGAAATTGGAAGAGTCAAACTGATTTGGTTTTTAGTTGTTGTGGAGGTGGCAATCTTTATTCCTATACAACTGTTCACATACATATTTATGCAAGTTTCAAATGTGAATATGGTTTGGATATTATATACATGTGTTGTCAAACCGTGTTCATGCTGATTTACAGAGTACAATTAGGCCGATGCAGTCTTGTAAATTATAAGGCTGTCATAAAACCTATTGCTATAACCCTAACGCAAATGCACATCTTTTATTAGTACATGTATAGCAAATGTTCCAACTTGGTAAAAGGAGTTGCAGTTGAACTATAAGATGTCCAATACTTGTTGGGATGAATATCAGACTATATGTAATGTTAATCAGTTGAATTGGTCACATTTAGTTAGTGCTGATAGGTAGTGTTTAGTACCATTGGATAGGTAGTGTTTAGTACTATTGGATAGGTAGTGTTTAGTACTATTGGATAGGTAGTGTTTAGTACTATTGGATAGGTAGTGTTTAGTACCATTGGATAGGTAGTGTTTAGTACTATTGGATAGGTAGTGTTTAGTACCATTGGGTAGGTATTTATGTGCTATATAGGCATCAGTTTGCCAGGATACAAGTATGGTGGCAGCGACGGTTGATTTAAACCAAAATGGAGCTAGTTTAGACTGCAGTATTCCATTATAGTACATAGTGTGAATTACCATTGTAGGCTGCAAGTAATCATGGTGTGATTTCGTTGCATTGTTGGTTTTCCACACGATTAAATAAGACATTTGAGCATTGGAGGGGTGTCCTATGGCTATCTAGTTTTTATAATAAATCTATGGTTTACTCAGATAACATCAAAGCAAAGTCAAAATACTGTCAGAATTAATTCCTCATATATCATGGCATTAGACCTATCTGCTATCTATCCCCAATAGCAATAAGTGTAGCTGGTTGCTACATACATTTACTGTTATTGTTTGTACTAGTAGTCAGATAAATTAGTAGAGGCTTCCACAATAACAATCACAATGCAAGACGCTTTTGTTGGATGTAAAAGTAGGTCTCCTGTGCTGTGGCGAAATAAAAATATGTGCCAGTATGATATATAACGTATAACAATGTGGATTTTGGATGGTTATTACTACGCATAACAACCACCTATTGTCATTCCTAAAAGCGGTTGTTTGTATTGTAGAATAGAGCTGAACAATATTCTAGCAATATATGATGAATTTTCTGCCCAAAAGACTTCCCAGTATCAGTGATGTTCAAGTTTTGACAGGTCCTCTTCATGTGTAAAACCGCGCACTTTGACTCAATTTACGAAAAATAGTCTTCTCATTACATGAAAGATCAACAGGTACTAGTGTAGTCCAATGACTACTCAAGACGTCCCATGTGGTCCTGAGTCAATGCTATCTTGCTATACTGAGAAAGAGTATGTTTCCACCTAGTAGGAGGTTCGGGAGGCAAGGTCGGGGACCTTGACAGCTGGAACGACCTATACTATGAAGTGAAGACTCTGTAAAAGTACATTGTAGTATAGAAGTGTCTTTATTGAGATCCAAGCATCAACTGAGACAATGAACATCAAAACAGTGTGCTTTATATACTATTAGAACTTCCGGAGGAAGTTCCGGGAAAAAGGCCTACGTAGCGTCGTAAAAGGCTGACGTAGTGTCGTTCAGAATTGCACAACAAGATGGCAGCCAAAAGCCCGAGACCGACCCAAAACATGTCGGGTACAACAACAAATGCTGAAAATCTTCCAAATCATGTGCAAAATGAATATCAACTAATTCTGAGAGGTCAGCCCTCTTTACATGGTAATGGGTATAAAAAGGACATAATTGCTCCGTAATGCACATTATAAGTACATGTATATAAGTGTGTAGTAATTATAAAGGTATGGTCAAAAGATGCATAACAATGAAGAATGAGTTAGAATGCAGGCAAGTACAGAGTGTTAAGGACTACACATGTAGAGCCATGACAACTACTTTGCACTTAGGGTGCTATAAGGTCCATCAGGCAAGCTGAGGTCATGGTAAGCACATGTCCTGACCATTACAATTGCATCTAGGTTATTTATTTATATTTCTTATTCACTAATAAACACAATTAATCATCAGCCATTTTCAAAGGCACTTTGACTGAGCTGAGCATGTTTCTAGACCTTACTACCAAATAGGTGCAGATAATCATTAATTATCTCTCGTTTTTTTATTCAGAAAGTTTCCAAAGTTGTATTCTTTACTATTTGAAATGGTTTTAGATAATTATTGCAAAAAAGGAGTTGTAGAACAAAGGAGTAGAAACAAGAAATGCCCTCTGTTTTGCCGAATGGTTTGAAAGCTGGTTATGTCCATGTGGTCTCAGCCAAAAATGATCTTTGAATGACACCAAAGACACTTCATTTTCATGTAATAAGATATAATTACAATAAATATCCCTAACAAGTTCTATAATTTCTATACAAAAGTGAACAACACTTGAATTATCTGGATAAAAATATAATTGTAAAATAAATTGTGATATTAACATTTCAGTTTGGGACTAGAAGTTTGAAAACTGAAAAATAAGTCACACTCCCCCCCTCCCCCAATATCAGTCGGAAACTAAGGTTATAGAGGATAAAGTAAATATAAATATTCGGAGCATAAGTGTATGCATTACTATCACATGGCTGGTCCCATTAAAAGTGAAAGACAATGTTGAAACCGTGTAAAAATTGTTAGAT
This sequence comes from Bugulina stolonifera, assembly GCA_935421135.1. Lineage (NCBI taxonomy): Eukaryota > Metazoa > Bryozoa > Gymnolaemata > Cheilostomatida > Bugulidae > Bugulina > Bugulina stolonifera. The sequence goes on along the minus strand of OW285189.1, from coordinate 24,189,002 downwards.
TGGCATCAAGTCCCTCACTTCCTTGTACCTACATGTATTGTGACGAGGCAGGGCATTCTTACGGTGTAACAATATAGCCGATCAGCCTCCCCCGGTTTGACAGTTGATGCTCCCGTTTACATGTAAGTATGGCTGTATAATACTAATATATTACGATGTGTATTGCAGGGAGAAAGCTGTATAGGAACATGTTGGACAAACTGACCTAATAGAGGTCATGGGAGCCCTCAGAACAGAGGACAACTGGAAACCTAAACTCTAGTTGGTGTTGTCCAGATCACCAGATGCAAACATTGTATTGATCACCCATGAAACATTATTAGTAGGTTTTGTTAGTCAGATGCATTTGATTATTTGAAGACAGAGCACAACTATATACATTATTATAAACGATCCATCCGCTAAATAATAGGGGCTGAGGCTAACCTTTTATGTATCTGTGCATCATGAATTTATATGAATTTTGTAATAAAAAAGTTAAAATGTCTTAGAGCAAACCACATGCTGGAATACCACAATACATCAGTTTATTGGTTAACATTACTATATTATATTGTATATACACTATGGAAGGATAAAATCCCACAGTTAGTTTCAATTCAAGATAGACAACAGTCAAGTCACAAGATAGGTAGCATAGACTAACTACATTAAAGAGTTGAGGATGACCAGTCATTAGTCATAAGGGATTTAGCTTGTCTTCAAGAAAATGATGCTGGTAAAATATATATAGGATTGACGTATTACTTGAAACTAATGAAATATCCTAAGGAATTTGGAAGGATCGTAAGAAATTTTGTTCAACCACCAAGCAGAAAATATGCTGGCTGTCCGGGAATTTGGAAACCAGATCACAAGATAATTAGAACAGGTTGACAACCAGTAAGCAGAAATTCTTCACTGCACAAGCATATCAACATGAAGGTGGAGCTGGTACCTGCATTAGAAGACAATTATATGTACCTGTTGATAGATGATAAAACTAATGAATGTGCTGTGGTTAATCCTGTTGATCCTGAGAAGGTGTTGGCAGCTGCCACCAAGCATGGTGCAAACGTTACCACTGTACTTACCACACATCACCACTGGTAACAGATTCAGTTTCTGTGGAATATTGCTAGCATACTCGTACATTTACTCATTAAGAAATCACATGACTTTCTGTAGAGATGTATACATAATTTCCCAGCTTGTGACGACTGCATGTTATATAGGGATCACGCTGGAGGAAATGAGAAATTGGACTCCTTGAAACCAGGATTGAAGTTCTACGGGGGAGATGATCGCATCAAGCCAGACACCATGACACGTGTAACTCATGGTGATAAGTTGAAAGTATGTTCCACAAGTAACACAATCATTATGTGCACTGCTATATTACATAATTATACTGTATATTACATATATATTACATGTATATTACATATATATTACATATATATTACATATATATTACATATACTGTATATTACATATATATTACATATATATATTACATTTTCTTTTGGTATTTCCAGTTGGACAAATGATAATGTGAATGTTGCAGATTGGCAGTCTGAACATAGAATGCCTGTTTACTCCTTGCCATACATCTGGTCACATATGTTACTATGTTGAGGATGAAAAGAATGATCCAGCTGTATTTACTGGTAGGCACATCGTTAACAGCCTCCTTCAGCATTGCACAATGTCCAATAGCAATTATACTTGTGACACTTAAACACAGTCATAAAACTGCTATAACTACTGTATAATTCAAACCCCTGCAGGTGACACCCTGTTTCCTGCTGGATGTGGTAAATTCTTTGAAGGCACCAAACAGCAGATGTACCATGCTCTTGTAGAAGTACTACAGAAGTTACCTGCATACACAGTGAGTACTCCTCTCTTCTGACTGCTCATTGCTTGTTTGTAGGTATGCCTAATCTTTGCAGAGGCATTTATTGATTGATATATTATGTTTTTGTATAAAGTCAAGCTTTTCCTTCCCTGCCTTCACTATGGGTGTAATTTACAATCCGTTTGGTACTATACACTACTTTCATAGAACGAGTGATGTTCATTGGGTTGGGTGTTACACAAAAATAAACAACTGAGACAATTTTAACAAAACTGGAGACTATCATCAGTCTTGCACCTTACCTGTTTATATAGGTATATTGGGTCATCCTGAGAATTTTGTATACTTCTGTACCTTCTGTAAGGGCAAGAGATATGATAAAAGTATAAAGTCTAATTCCAACCATCTGGTACATAAAACGGGTTGAGTTACATGTACATACACAATATATAGTGTAGTGTATATGGTATATATGGTATATGGTATATATGGTATATGGTATATGGTATATGGTATATGGTATATGGTATATGGTATATGGTATATGGTATATGGTATATGGTATATGGTATATGGTATATATGGTATATGGTATATGGTATATGGTATATGGTATATGGTATATGGGATATGGTATATATGGTATATGGTATATGGTATATGGTATATATGGTATATGGTATATATGGTATATGGTATATATGGTATATGGTATATATGGTATATGGTATATCGTAAATGCCTACTTTATCATGATACTGGAAGAATAAAAATAGAAAATACTCAAACTCGAATACTTGAAAATAGAAAAACTGGTACAAGTCCTCAAGCAAGATTTGATGCAGCACTCTGTTCTCTATCAAACCCAGCATCATTCCAACCAAAGTCACAAGAACAAAATATCTGGCAATGGCAATTCTCTGTTCTCCATCAAACCCAGCATAATTCCAACCAAAGTCGCAATGACCAAATGTCTGGCAATGAAAATTCTTTGCACTCCATCGAACCCAGCATCATTCCGACCTCCCACATCACAAGTAAAACTTCTGGCAATAACAACTCTATGGTTTTGCCACCAGAGCCAGCATCATTTCCACAGAGAAATTCTTCAGCATTCTTCTAGACGTGTACAGAAGATTGAAACAGCATAGAAATCTACTGATAATCAAAACTTGTTAATATATACATGTATAATAAGAATGTTAGGGGGTTTGGCCATTTTCTATATATTATAATACAATATAATATAATATAAATATAAATTCCTTGCTAAAAATACATTATATAATAAGTAGTAATAAGTAACCCAATGTTCTAATGATGACCTTTCTCATCAAACCTATGCTGCTTTAAGTATTATGTTATACACACACTGCTTTTATAATGTTGTTATGTTCATGTAGCCTACCACTATCATTGTATTATTATTGTTATTGTATGCATTTTATACCATTGTAGTTTTTACGGTCAGAACTCGTTATTAGCAAGCAAATAAACTTGTTAAAAGAACTTTACTGATCTGAGTCCTGATCACGTCACAAAACAATCTCCGAATTAGTCGCTGTAACTCTACAGCCTGCCTAGAACAAAATATTGCAGTCAAAGCCTGTAACTCAAAATGGATACTTCAACAACCAATACGCACTTCTTAGCACCAATGACCTTTAGTTTAACACCTGTTGGCATGAGTCGAACCAAAATCAAGTTCCATCGACGCCATCAAACTACATGTATAAACATTGTTAATGGCCAATAGCGTGACAGAATGGCTTGGATAAAACACTGTTGGACAACTTTTATAACTCATTATAATATATTTTAATCGCGCAAAAGAGAAGCAATATATATTTAATCATCTGAAAGAGTAGTTTATTTTATTCCGCCCTGGAGAGGTCCAAGAGTTGCGCTAAAAACTCTGAATAGGATGCATGGATCTAATAAATAATTGAAAGTGAAGTACTGTAATATATATTATCTTAATCAATTAATTGGCTATAAATTCAATATGTTTTATGAAATCGGAACTGCAACAACAAGGATCAAATCGACACCATTTTACATAACTACAACTCAACAGAAGTAAGCCTCTCAGAAGAACAATAGCCATAATACCAAGCAGCTCGAGATACGTAAGTCAGCTGATCCGGCAGTACCTACCTAAGTGGATCATTGGAATTTTGCTATATTTTCAACTACATTGTATTATTGTATCAACTGTTATAATTTTTTGACCTAATTGTAATATTGTAACGTTTTTGTGTTTGTTTACATACAAGTGCCGATGTGACACGAGTATGGGAAGGGCTTGGAAGTTGGTAGAGGACGACCAAGTGACCTTCCACACATTACATAAAGAGTGAACAGTTAGTTAGTGCTCTTGTAATTATATATCTTGACGTAGGCCGATGCTGAGACTCATCTAGGAGTCCAGGGTCGACGTAGGTCTGTAGAGTTTATACTCCGAAGGAGTGTAGAAAGAAGTTCTGATAATCTAGGAACTTAAGCCCGACGCTAGATTCATATAGAATCCAGGGTCGACCTAAGCCGTAGATGTAGACTTACAAGGGGTGTATAGAGATATGCTTATTCGAGGATGGGGATGAACTCGAGCCGTATGGATCTAAAGGGATCCGCCGGTGGAGATACCGCCTACAAGAGTAAGCCTCTAGGTTTGAGTTAGGAGATGTTGCTTTATTAGAGCGCAATCAACAACTGATTTAATACATAAAATGTGCTATCTTATATACTAAATATACTTCCGGTAAGAGGCCGATAAGGTATCGGGCCGGAACTGATGCAGCAACATGGATGGTTCCGCCCGACGTCGGCCACCAAAAGGATAGGCCTTTGCACAAAAGGTGTTTACAATAGCCCGAAATGAATAGTATATAAATATGGCCATGTTTGGAAACATCGGCCCAGAAAAGTGTACAGTAAAAGACTCAGTATGTGTAATCAGACAAGAGAAGATAACTGCTTGTATAATAAGGGAAAAACCAAGTGTAATTACAAGAATCTGATTGGTTAAGAATACAATAATAGAAGCACACACTATACAACAGTATTTGATTATAATAAGGGTAATGTTCATGCATGTATAATAAAAGTACAGGGTAAGACAATAATAATTCATGAATGGGTAAATATGGATAATATGAGAACAATGTCACTGTGGCTATTCACAAGACAAGCACTTCGTGCTTGGTCTGCGACGCAAGCCTCACTACATTAGTTGGTCGCTTCGCTCGCGTGCAATGATGACTCGTATTCCTGTACTGTGGTCATGCATGTACATGGCCTCTGGTGGCACAGGCATGTGCATGGCCTCATGTGGTGCAGGCATGTTACAATGATTCCATAAGGAGTTGTGCCCCCTTGCATTAAGAAGACAGCTTCAAGTAGAGAGCCCGAGTTCCGACACCAATGTGTCAGGTGTGGTGGGTTTGGTACAGACATGGGCACTCGAGTCATTTTACTCGACTCAAGTTAACTCGAGCAACAGCTTTTCATTACTTTTAATTGACTTGTGCTTTAGTATTGTGTGAAAGCTGGGAATTGACTTTTACTTCTACTCTCCTACAAAGCATGATGCTTGACTCTTACTTTACTCTAATCTCTCAGCTATCAATGATAATTCTATTGGTTTGGTGTAATTATGTAATAAGTCTTGTCCATGATAGAGAAGCTGAGAGGCTTATAGATAAACAGACCTACCATTATAATAACAAGTGCAAATTTGAAGTAGCCTTTGTTCCTCAGAGCTACTATAACTGACAGAAAATCAGATCTAACAATAAGTATTACCTATTGTGTGTTGTCACACTTGTATACATCAGAAATTTGTGTTATACAAAATTCCCATTGGTATTCTCTTTGACATACCGCTGTACTTTTGACTCTACTCTGACTCTAGCATTTTGGCACTAGTTGCTTGACTCTTACTTTACTTTTCAAAATGGCTGTTTATTTACTCTTACTCTACTTTTGACTTGCTTCATCCGATGAGTTGACTCTAAATTACTTTTTATCAATTGGGAATATATACTCTTACTTGACTCTTGACTTGAGTATTTGTCTGCTTGGCACATGTCTGGTTTGGTACCCACCCCGCCCTTGGTCAGGGTTGAGGGCCTAAGGCTACGGACCCGCCCCGGCAGCGATGCCTGGGGACCCTGTCCCAAGGCCCTAGCACCACCCGGAGCCAAGATCCTCACCGGCAGCATTGTAGCATATATAAATCACGGGTCCAGGAGAATCTACGCTGTCATCATAGCCCGAGTTCCAACACTTATTTGGCGGGTGAGGTGGGTTGAGCACCCACTCCACCTAAAGTGGGGTCCTAGGGCCTAAGGCTAGGGACCCGCCTCGGCAGCGATGCAGGGGACCCGGTCCCAACGCCCTAGCACCACTCGCAGCCGAGATGCTGACTGGCAGCATTGCAACATATATGAGTCGCCCCAATTTTCGACCCCAAATCTGATTGGAGGATGGCAGACCGTTAACCGTTAACCGCAGACCACAGCACGTAGACCGTTTCTTCTTTGTTGTATGATTACAGTCTATGTGGTGGCAGGCTGTGCTGTATCACCACAATATTTTATCAGACGAAATAGACTTACCAATATAGTGGTTTAAAATTTCAAATGACAAAACTGGCTCTTCCTACCATATCAAAAATACAATCAGTTGGATATATTCCCAACCGATTGTATTTTTGATTTGGTAGGAAGAGCCAGTTTTGTCATTTGAAATTTTAAACCACTATCTTGTCGGGTATACTTCGTCCAGAGTGCTACCATTTTACAGTAATAGTGTAATGGTTTCTGTGATTTGGTGCAGTCGTCCTTGGACGACTATCGACCCAGAAATGAAGTGCCTATGAGTGGTAATAGGACTTCGCATTACATGAAAGATCGAGCGGTCTCAGTAGCCCAAATACTACCAGAGACGACCCATCTGGTCCCAAGTCTGACCTTCAGACTATACGTTGAAAGAGAGTGATCCGACCTAGTAGGCGGTTCGCTAAGCGAATGACCTGACAAAAGGAAGTGAAAGTCTCTGTATCGTATCAAGTATAGATGTGTCTTTATTGAAAGCCAAGTGAAGACTGAGACAATGAACAGTAAAACAATGCCCTTTATATAGTATAAGGACTTCCGGCCGACGTGGTGTCGGGAAAAGACGACGTGTGGTCGTCCAGAAGTTGCGCAACAAGATGGCCGCCGGAAGCCCGACGGCCGACCCAAAATAGGTCGGGTTCTACAAAAGTTGCTTATAATGGTCCAATTCATGTACAAAATGAATATCAATGGATTCTGAGAGGTCGGGCCTCTGTACATGGGTATAAAAGGCATTAAAAGACTTAGTAATAATCATGTAACTATATACAATAGTATAGGAGTAAAGTACAAGCAGATAATATATACAATTATGTGCACACAAGAATGAGTGTCAGATGTAAGATACGATTTGGCGTACCATTACAATAGAACCATACACATGTACCCATATAAATTGAATTAAACATTTGGAAAACAATTACTTGTGGAAATTACATAGGTATATACATGCACATTGTATATAAATATAATATATACGAGTATTTAGATGCAAATACATGGCTAATTCATCTAATGCTGAAAGTTATCCTCTCTCTAATATCTCATCTAAATTGATGTAACACACTGAGCACTGTAATTAACTTCAATTAAGAGTTATCTTCTTTCTCTCTTAAATTGCTAACACCATAGTATTATTAACTAACAGCATTGGCGATTATACATCCACTCTAATTGAAAGCTACATGTATCATCACACTCCTATATATAGTAATTATATATATTTACACCGTGACGAGGGGGGGGGGGGGGGGTGGCAAAACTCATCATCTGGCATTATATCAAAATTGAAACGAAATTATAGCCAGAACCAAACATCTCTTATTTCAGACACCATTTCTAATACATGTCATCACTAAACATACATACACTCGCCTATACACTCTATAAAACTGCACATATAAATATATACATATACAAACAAATATTATATTATTATTTTAAATCCCGACAAAACATATATAGAAATACTATACATATATGCTGTGAATATCACTTCTACAAGGTCATTATACTATTGTGTCAGAGCCACAAATGGCCCAGGGTTTGTAAGCAATGTAGTAGCAGCTACTTAGCCTCAGCAGTCAATAAGCCTCAACGGCCACAAGCTTGTTGTTATGTCCTTAACTACATCAAAGACTCTTTGACTAACATGTAGTTAACATGGTTATACTTATACCATACTCACATAAGCATTAGGTACGCTCTTGTAGACTTTATTTATTTCTACATTTTAAACTGTTGTCAGTTGTCAAGTAGGAGTTAAGAAGTGTGAACCAGGCCACTATACCCACAACCACCGGTGAAGAAATGAACATAAATCCCTTCATGAGGGTCAGGTGAGTGGTTAACATTCTGATATTCTCTGTGGCTCATAAACTATTGACAGGTCACTAATTTGTATGGGTTAAAGGAGCATTTCCTTACCCATTCAACATTCTTATTTTATGTTCACAGTGCTGGGAGGTTACACTGAATGGTTGAACTTCAGTAAACAGATGCCTAAAAGACATCATAGACACTCTTCTGAAATAATGGTTTTGTGATGCAACCATTGTTTCAGAAGAACTGCCATTCATTGACATGCTCCCATTTACATGTAAGTATGGCTGTATAATACTAATAGTACAATGTGTATTGCAGGGAGAAAGCTGTACAGGAACATGTTGGACAAACTGACCTAATAGAGGTCATGGGAGCTCTCAGAACGGAGAAGGACAACTGGAAACCTAAACTCTAGACTCTAGTTGGTGTAGTCCAGATCACCAGATGCAAACATTGTATTGATCACCCATGAAACATTATTAGTAGGTTTTGTTAGTCAGATGTATTTGACTATTTGAAGACAGAGCACAACTACATACATTATTATAAACGATCAGCTAAATAATAGTGGCTGAGGTTAACCTTTTATGTATTTATGCATCATGAATTTATATGAATTTTGTAATAAAAAAGTTAAAATATTTTAGAACAAACTGCAAGCATATTATAAAATGCACACTGTATTGTCAAATGTTAATGATCACAACTAAAATATATCATTAAAAAGTTATTATGCTAGGGTCACTTGGACAAATTTCACACGCAACCAAGAAATATAATATATATATGGCTATACAAGTTGATATTATATCTATTTATTACACAGCAAAAATCAACCCATTACGTAGCGAGAGTTGGGAAGATATTATACTAATAATTAATATACAACAGATGGAAGCTTGGGTAATATGATATTGAAAATATATAGCTGAATGTACCACATGTGATTGCAATAATATAATATATTTTTCATCTTTGGATGGAGATATAAAACGTTGTTAGACTAGTTGGAGGCAATTAAATAATTGGCTAGTAGAAGGCTGATGTCTCATTTTAGTTGAGCAAACACAAATAGCGCTGACTGATACGTCCATTAAAACATAAATTACAAGTATCTAGTAAATAGTGAGTAGGGTTAGTAGAGATCAAACTGCAGCGCAGTCCAAACTAACTGGTGGAATGTCCCCACCATGCTGGTTAGCACCAGTGTTAGTATGACAGCAGACCTTTCTGTCGAACAGAGTGATGGAGGTGGTCTCTGAGTGTGACAAGTAGTAGATCACTGCCTGAATGCTACAATGCAACCAGATGATGCAGTTACTTGATCAAGAGGCTGAAGTGTTATGATGACACTTATATCAGGACACTAAGGATAGGCCTATCACTGATATCTGCTACAGTATAGCATAGTATGGTATACTTGTGTGACCTTGCTAGCTCACACAAGTACAAGTACCACTATCATGGGTAGTAAAATAGGTGATTGATAAAGATGTGACTGATCTTTGATCAGGAGAGCAGTAGTAAACATTGACTCCCATGCTTAGATGCATGATAACCGCACAATGCATCATGTACACTATGTTGTTACACATATTATATAATAATTATGTGTTGTAGTTATCATAGGGGATAGTATGCAGCTTAGCGACATATCCAAAATCCAAACATCTATGATGTTACATCGCCAGTGTGAATGTAGTACATAAAAAGTGTGAGCATACTTTGATTGCTAATATCTACTAACTGCTGCCTATCATAGTCTATATACATATGGAAGTGAGAGACTTACTCGAAGTTCATTGGTAACTTCCATAGTATAGGTGCCTGTGAGAGACAGGAAGTTCTGCAAAATACAATGATTGACCTGTAGGAAGTAGGCTACAACTGCTTCAAAGTAACAATTACTCAATGTAGAAACAACTAAAGAGCAGCAGAATGTAGCAGTGAATAATTACATGTAGATGCTGCTAAATTATGCAATTCTTACTGGAGTAATAATTAACTATGCTGTAGGCCTATATGAGGGTCGGAACAATTCAAAACCAAAAACATAAAACTGTTCATTGAACTAGATCCCTCTACACTGTGTATTGTGCACAGTATAACACTAACATGAACTCCTAGAGATTAACTACATATCGGTTACATCTATTCCATACAAACTCAACAAAGATAATGGCGCTGTTTATACACAACAATGGTGCTAAAGTTGAGGTACTTACACTACAGGTTGTATGGGCTTGCTAGATCCCACAATGACATCTGCAGTGACATAATGCACCTTAACAGACCTCATTGGTACTGTGACCGCTGTCGAGTTTATACTTGTATTGAGTAGATTATCACCAAACAGCAGAGAGGAAAGAGAAAGCTGAGACACTTTGATGGATAAATAGTTTTCGTTTGTGATGTTTATAGGAACCTAAAACATACAGAATAGACGTGAACTAGAAGTAGTAGGAAGAAAATGACGAATTGAAGGGGCATTCAAACATCTAATCCCCGAATTTTAGCTACAAGAATCAACAGATGGCCTACATATTATTATATAGCTCTCAGCGGCTATCAAAGAAAAAATATTTTGCAGCAATATCAATACACAAAATACCGGTTGAATAGATATCGCATATGTATACATGTAGATGCTCGCAAATTGTTCGGGCCAAATAATCGAAAAGCGTCTGAGCTGCGCGTGCAAAAGTGCTGGAGCTATTCACTAGTCAATGATCGGCTGATAAAGTTTCGTGCCCTAAGTTTGTCATGCAGGTCTTCTTACAGTGAATGGAAGTGAAGACATAACATCACACCATTCCATATTGCCTAATAGTTTACCATGACTATAGTGTTTGACACCAAAACACTCGCCCATCCAGACCTTCACACAGAAAGCTGGAGAAGTGTGATATAATGACCGCTCACCTGATATCGAAGGGACAGCTGATTGGTCACATTGTCATAGTCTAATATTGTTGGTGTAATGATCTGGTTTTTAGAGCTGAGTGTAATAGATCGGGATATCAGGAAGAAGAGCAGGAGACCACCGATAATGGCGCAGATAGTGACTGAGATGACCACGTAAAGAACGCTACAACCAAGTTAGCAGATTTACTTATATAGTATTCAACTCACATACATTGTACATTGTATATAGAATTGCGAGAATATTTCATTCCGAAACTGTCAAATGAGAATGCAAGCACTGAGAACAAATAACAATCCTTTACATAGATGATTTGGTAACCAAATAATTGAGTAATTTTGTTAATTTACGTTTTTCTTGGCTTCAACCTGGAGTCTGACACTGGTATCAGTGCAACCAATTCCTCGTCTCCTACAATCACATTATGTAACAGTAGGATCATATCACATACATGACATTTCTATTAGTGCAGTAATGGAGAAACAGACAATCCTGCACTAGATTATATAATATATATATACAATACAACTCCCTATATTGTGTAGGAGACCCACCCACTGGATAGTTCTGTGGTAAAAGCTGGTTGCATAATGCCAAAGGCCAATAAATAATATATTAAACAATATAATCTGTAGTAACAGTTGCACACCTGCAGATCACACTGAAAGGTATTGTAGTTCAGACCAAAGCCCTATAGCAATGTAGAGCTTTGGGTCAGAATAGAACAGTCATCCATTACATAATAACTCAAAATGGATGAATATTTGAATAAAGGATGAATACTGGGATAGAAGCAGTGAATAAGTACAAACAGAAAAAGCTGTGGAAATCATTATAAGTGTAAAAAAAGTATGAGGTGTTTTGGTGTTTAGGATAGGTCTATAATCATTCTAGCTGCATATGCTAGCCAATGATATTAGACCTGCAAGGTTTCAAGTGAATTGCTACATGTGACAGAGTTCCTTACTTGACTGGCTCTACTAATCTCCTTTATATCTATTCAAACTTATCAAAGACCTCTAAGATGGTTATTATACACATTGTTAGGGTGACTCCCTATACAAGTACATTAAGAGATTATAAAACTCTAATACCTACTGAGGTCCCACAACAATATAATATTAAAGTTACATGCAACTACTAACAGCAATCTATTATATCCATAATGCCTAGTATAACTATATACCCTATTGATATTGTATCTTACCTCTCCTTATTCTGCCTAACCCTCTACATGTTGGACACTCAGTGCTATCCGAGAGAAATTCTTCATAACGGTGGGAGGAGTGGTGGGAAGAATCGTTTGTACCGTATGTACCGTTTATTGACATTGTCTATTACAAATCTCAATTATTTGAATCTCAATTTATGTAGATTTATGACAATGATAATCCTGCACAGTCAAAGCAGTTCATTCTCTTTCAATACTTATAGTTATAGTGCATAGCCATTCTCATCTAATGTTAATACGGACCCATATTAAGTTGCTATCTTATGGAGGCTAACTGAAGCAAGCTAGTCTAGTAACTTTTACTGGTTGGGCTGCAACTGTAAAAAAGAAAAAAAAAAGGTACATGTAAGTGTGGACTTAGCAGATATGAGAGTTTCAAAACTTCAATTGATCAACATTTTGCCCAAGTTAACAAAATATAATATTATTTCATTATTATTTAGAATGATTTAAACCATTATCATGTTAGGTATTTCACTATAGGCCCACTAGCAGTATAAAGCATATTTTAGCTTCAAAATGATATGCAAGTTGTCTAGGTTGAGTATGTTTACATGTAAATTTATTATACTGTAGAATTCGAATAGGAAGTGTTTGATCACCGATGAATATAGTAAGCTTCTTATGAATTATCCACAATTCTTTGGGCAAGTGATGTCAGAGATCTACATGTGAATCAAATCTGAGCACTTTGAAAATAAAAAAACATTCAAAGTAGCATTGCGTTCATGTAGGGTGTAAGAGTTTAAACAAGCCTTACATCGCTTTGAAGCAAAATTCCTGGGATAAATCTAGCAAAGTGAAATCCCTAGCCACAATATAGTTTAATATTGATATAAATACACAATGTAAAATTACAGCTATGAACTCTAATTCCAACTTAATTATAATAATTTACTAAATTATTATAATTAAATTGGAATTATTACTAAATTAAATTTAGTAATTAATAACATAATGGTTCAATTTTTAATAGCATTAGTTGAAATAATTAGAACTTTAATCTATAAAATAGAAAAATGCTTTAAAAAAGGCCTACACCAGCTACAAAAATTACAAAACAAGATTTTTAAATGTATCTTTAATTTAATAGGCCTAGATATCAAATAAATTAATTAAAATAACTTATAGGATAGGCCCTGCTCCCATAGTCTAGTGAAGAGTTGCAGAAAAGATGCTAGAATGCCACTACCTTTAAATGGGTAGCAGAATGTGTCAAACCTACTATAAAAAAATTAAGTTACTATTACTATAACTATTATAAATTTAAATTTTAAAAAAATGTCAAATGACTAATGGGAAGAGAAAATAAAATTTTCTGTTGCACCTACATCTCTATGATGAATATTATAATATATATTAATAATAAAATACCAACCAATTTTATTTTTTTCCTTTGACCCAGAACACTAAAAACCTTGAGAGTTGAACCAAAAACGCAATGAATAAAATCAAAAATGGGAAAATTCTATATTATAAATAAAAATACAAAAAAGTTACTCCGCAAACCATTACCCAATGTTTGCAGTTGATTGGATAAAATTTTGGCAATGAGAACTGGAAAAGATATCTTTATCTTATCTTGATACCAATAATAGTGTATTTTTGGGTTTTGCTTAGCGCACTGTTTTATTAGCAAAGTTCTGCTGCCTATAGGGTCATGTGAGAGGTCATGTGACCATGATCTCCTAAAATAGTTATCAAGCTATTAATTTCGAATTACATCTGCACCTCAATCGGGTAACTATAGAAGCTAAGGCTATTTAGTCACCTGTTCCAATTTTTTATCATGCTCTGTATTTCCTGTAGTCATTTGATGGGGGGAAAATTTAGTGCAAAATCCTGTGCCCCAAAGTCCCATGCCTTTTAACTCTTACCTCTTCACTCTTCTTTTTTAGAACGTACTAGAGGAGTCGTAAGGGGTACGCCTCATCTGTCAACAGGTTGTGATCATATTAGCTGTGGTCAGGTTTCATGCTGTTTCAGCACTTATATGCATCATTATCATTATGATTATCGTGATTATATTATTATTATTTATGATTATCTTATGAGTTATGACTGCTTTACCTGAGAACATGGTGGGAATGCTAAATAATTTTCTTTGAGCGACAGGACTTTTAAGCCATGCTATATATTGATGGAAGTGAAGATTAACATAGAAAATACCCCTCCCTCAGTTAATAATGTAAAACGGCTCGGTGCGGGCAGTTAAGTTATTAATTTGTTAGGTGGGTCAATTTCCACAACATGCCTTATTTTAATTTTTTAAAAAATCGTTGCAATTGTTGCAGTGAATATAGTATTCATAAACTTGCGTCTATGTAATATTTTTATATAGGCCCTAATGTGTGTTCCATGTGCAGCATATAGCCTATATCACAGAACAGTGTTAAAAGTGAAACAAATGAGTTGGGTACACGGTGCGTGTAATCTTACAGATTAGTATTGTATAGCTATCCACCTAATTTTTTAGCAGCTAAGAAATTAGTGTAATGCTAAAATGAAAAAAATCATGAATGATAATCAAGCACTCTACATTACAGTGATTACGCTATCAGGTCTGCATTGACTGTATGGATAAAACTAACTCTATTAAAAGGAGGGTACATGCTTGTTGGCCATATAACCACTAAAGTTGAGGTGAGTACACACTATATACATTGTACTCCCGTATAACCACACTTTGAACACTGTAACATAATGATCATAATAGGCCTATAATAAGTAAATAGGCCTATTTATATTTCTCCCATATGTCCATCATATAGGCCTACATAGGTTATTTCCTATTTAGTTACGTGATCATAGGCTTTGGTTTTTTCAATTTTCCTGAGAGTGCACACTGGCTGAGTTTACTAAATAAGGACAAGTTCGAACTATGGAAGCCCAATAAGTATTTGAAGTAACCTTAGGCCACGGATTAAGCAGTACTTCACATATCATTTTGTCGACTAAGGTTTTCTAAATGAAATATGGTTTGTTGTTATTGTTGCCGTTGTTGGCAGTAGAAGTGGAAGTGTGGCTTGCCGTATTGTACCGATAGGAAAAAACACATCTAGTGCCAGTGTGATAATGTGCTGAATTATACTGTTACCGTGCTGTTTATTTCTTATTCTGCTGTAAAGATGTTGTGGTGCATTTTTGAGTAGTTCTGATATGAGCAATTACAGTTCTTTTTGTACAGAGAGACTCACCACGTTTTTATGGGTTCGCAGTACTACTGTTTCGATCCTTGCATTTTCATTCAACCAGTGATGCCTTTGTGTCTTTTATCGTACTTTCTGTATTTCTAGACATATTCTACTGCTTCATGCTGTTCAGATAGGTTTGTCATAACATATGAGGTTAGTTTCCTAGAGAGTAGAGACCCCTTAATTTTGAGCCGAGAGTTCACAAGGTTGGTTAAATCAACGGACTGGAATATAAAATAGTTTAATGAGTGTTTAAGGATATTGTATAAATACTGACTGAATGTCCAGTTTGTTATTGCCTGCTGCTGCTTCTTATTCAATGCTGGGAGGATTCTTGGGTTAACCTTGCGGATTGATAGTTAGTATTATTCCTGGTTAGAGTGTCCTGTCTATATGGATGATGTGGTGATTTATAACACTGGGTAGGTTGGTCTCCCTACATGGATCAATTGAATTTATAGTTTGGTAATTACTTCTCAATGCTCCTTTTTTTCTATCATGGCAATTACTTCTGAATGCTCCTTTGGTCTATCATATTAATTGTCTAATGTTGGTAGAAATTACATTATAATGTTCAAAATTATGTTTTCACTGATTTAGAGGATGGCTGAAGCTGCAGTAGAAGAAAAACTAAAGAATACTTGTAAGGAGAAATGGTTGTTAACAGAGCCATCTAATCTGGATGATCTACTCATACCAATAAAATTGAATAAATCAGTGCAGGTAGTGACTTCATTTTCGAAATACTTCATACCTTACAAGATAATGTTGAAGATGTATACAATTAGTCTTATCAAGAAAGATGTTATATCCATAACTAGCTAGGCCTATGCATTTATTATCTTTAACAAATGGCTGAAGTTTAAATGTTGTGACATCTGTCTGTTATAAAATTTAGAAATCCTGTGTATAACAGACAGAAGGGGGTTATCTATGGAAGTAACATCATGTGGACTTGAAAAGTTTATTTTTCGTAGTTGACTTATTAATATATTAGTAATTTAGCAATATCATACTTATTTTAGTTTACATCCATTGATGTCAGCAAAGACTTCATATGGTGTGGGAGCAGTCGGGCTAATTTGTACGTATTTGATCGTTATACGCTGAAGCACGTCTACCTTGTGCCTGTTGCATCTAACTCAGCTATCGACTGCTCTATTACTCATGTAGATGTCTATAAGTCGCAGCAGCTGTGTGCAAGTGCAAATTATAAGTAAGTAAATAACCTACCTGGTTAGAGTATAAGTTAAACATTCCTATATAATACATAATCATAAATGCAGTAGGTCTAGATGTGCATGTGTATCCCTTATGTCACCGGGGTTACATTCTTTGGGTTGTATTGATTAGCGTTAAATAGAAGTGAGAGTCCGCAAATCAATCGTTTAAATTATTTGAAATTGTTTTTTTCGTGATATTATAGATGTATGTTATAGTTTTGCCATCCTGTTATATGACTTCCACATACATGCGTATTGTGCCTGTCCCTTAGATATATTTCTCTGATTTCATAGTGGAGGTGTGTTCATCAGCAGAATTCAAAGTGGTACGTCTCTGAAACCCGAATCGTTTGAAGCCATTAGCCTTAGTACCACAGTTACTCAGCTGATTTGGCACACAGACGCAGCCAAACTGTATATAGGAGACAATACAGGGGTTATATATCTATGCTCTATTCTTACATCCAAGGTTTGTGTAACCAGTATTCTCTTTTACATAATTTTTCTCAGACGTCATAGTACCAATTTGATATACACGTAAATATACATCTAGATCTATATGCACATGCTATCTAGCGTTTCAATGATCTTTTAGGTCATCCCAAGAACTAGCAAGTTATGCAAATTAGACAGCTGTATTGTACAACTACACTTTCAAG
Source organism: Bugulina stolonifera (assembly GCA_935421135.1). NCBI lineage: Eukaryota > Metazoa > Bryozoa > Gymnolaemata > Cheilostomatida > Bugulidae > Bugulina > Bugulina stolonifera. Next base: position 24,171,489 of record OW285189.1, on the reverse strand, counting down.
ACTCCCTGCTGTTGGCTTCTACATTAACCAGGTGTACCTTGTACCACACTGAAAGGTAAAGTATGGTAGTGCTCTTCTGTTTTGATTCAAAGTTTTCCAAGTGTATCAGTGCTGATTCTAATAGCATATTCACACTGTAGTTGTTATACAGCTACAAGTGATGGATAACTATAGCTAACCACAGGTTTATCTTATAGTGGTACAGTTTGGTGAGCGATGAGGGTCAACAAGTTCAACAAGCCGAACTTTGAACCCATCTCAGACCTGGTAGAGTATAGTATAGTGAGCCGCCGCACTGTGGTTAGCGACTACAGTGTGAATAGGCTATTTGGTTTCTCAAATTTAAAGGCATTATGCTGATAGATTCTCTTCACTTTTGTATTATATTAAGTTCCAATACATGTACTACATACTGAACTTAGTGGTTATATCACACATTTTTGTAGGAAAACTTGCAGTGATGTAGGTACTAAACCTCGTCATGGCTGTTATGGCGCTGTCCTTCTGCCAGAGGTGCAGCATAATGAGGATGGTACTATGGCAGCATCAGACATCAAGCTAGAGTGCTATTGTGCCAGACCAGGCTTTAGATTGTGGAAGGCAGACATTGATGGCAAGGTGCTTGCAACTCTAAATTTCAAACAGGGTATAGCAGAGTGCAGGAGCTCTGCTGTGATTGGCAGGTAGGAGTTATCGCCTCTAACACTAAGAAATGTACATACTGTATACATACTGTATACATACTGTATACATACTGTATACATACTGTATACATGCTGTATACATGCTGTATACATACTGTATACATGCTGTATACATACTGTATACACACTGTATACACACTGTATACACACTGTATACACACTGTATACACACTGTATACACACTGTATACACACTGTATACACACTGTATACACACTGTATACACACTGTATACACAATGTATACACAATGTATACACAATGTATACACACTGTATACACAATGTATACACACTGTATACACAATGTATACACAATGTATACACAATGTATACACACTGTATACACAATGTATACACAATGTATACACACTGTATACACAATGTATACACAATGTATACACAATTTATACACACTGTATACATACTGTATACAAAATGTATACACACTGTATACACAATGTATACATAATGTATACATACGGTATACATACTGTATACATACTGTATACATACTGTATACATACTGTATACATACTGTATACATAATGTATACATACTGTATACATAATGAATACATACTGTATACATAATGTATACATACTGTATACATACTGTATACATACTGTATACATACTGTATACATAATGTATACATACTGTATACATACTGTATACATACTGTATACATACTGTATACATACTGTATACATACTGTATACATACTGTATACATACTGTATACATACTGTATACATACGGTATACATTCTGTATACATACTGTATACATACTGTATACATAATGTATACATACTGTATACATACTGTATACATACTGTATACATACTGTATACATAATGTATACATACTGTATACATACTGTATATACACTGCATACATAATGTAAATGTACATACTCTATATACACTGTATACATAATGTAAATGTACATACTGTGTGTTCATAAGAAAAACTGATTAGGTGAAGAGAACCATTTAGTTTAGTATCCACTGTATGTTTATGACTGTGGTAGCATGGTAATAGTAATCTCTTGTACTCTACTGTTCACCATGTGACTGTATATAATTTGACCGTATATTACTAATTACACTCATGTATTATTCATCATTTCAGCAAATCAGTAGATGATGACTCTAGTCAGGCTTATGAACAAACAACTTTGAATGCATTCCCATATCTAATGATAACCAGGTAATATAATTTATTTCAAATTTGCTTCCTCCTCTCGTTCGTATCTCGCCTGTTGTTTCTCAAGTCTTTACTGAACACAGGGCGGATGCTATTAGGAATGTGCATTCTATTTCTTGTTTATTACTTTTCTATTGGTACTCCTAGACTATTTGGCCTCTATCAGTCGCAACTTCCTCTATACTGTTTTAGAGACAGGCTGATAGTGAGTCTTGCCAATGAGTCATTATATGTGATCAACCCCTACACCTCAGGAGTCGTCCTCTCTACACGCATTATCGATGGTAAATATTCCACTTGTTTTGTTATGTTGTATACAATGAACTTTTCTGCACATTCATGTGAAGTATTATAGACATACTGTCTACTGAGTATGTATAGTTATGCCTCCATATATTGACAGATATACAAAGTTTTACCACTTATTACCAATATTATGAACTAATATCCTGTAGATGTAGTCAGTTCCTGCATCAGTGGAAAGTCCATATTTCTGCTGACCAGTTTTGGGGAAGTGCGATGCATTGAACTCACCACCCTCTTGGAACACATAGAAGCTCTGCTAGACACTCGGACGATTTCTAAGGCTATTAAACTCTGTTTGGACAATCAAGATTATGTAATGAGTGAAGTAATGATGCTCGTTAGAATACATGAAATTGTCTCCCCAGAGGATCTTTATTACAAGGTATGGGTCCTATCAAGCAAACTATGTATCAGCAACTGGCACTGCCATCTGTAGAGTGTACCTCATTCATTATGATGTATCCATTCTTTTTCTTTTATATTTAGTTTTATGATCTGATGTCGGGGAGAAATAAATAATGGAGTGCTGTGTTGTAGGAATTCATGTCAGTGTTTGGCAGTAAGCGAGCAGAGTATCAAAGCATGATAGACAATCGAAGTTCAAGGTCAAACACTGTCAGTAGTGTCTCGTCCTCCCGTTCATTACGTAGTAACAGTGTGACTAGTGCTAACAGTATTCATAGTAGTTATAGTGTCAACAGCACTGATACTCCACTGGGTACCGGTACTGATACTCCACCAGGTACCATTACTGATACTCCACCAGGTACTGGTACTGATACTCCACTGGGTACCGGTACTGGTACTCCACTGGGTACCGGTACTGATACTCCACCAGGTACCGTTACTGATACTCCACCAGGTACTGGTACTGATACTCCACTGGGTACCGGTACTGGTGCTCCACCAGATGCTCACACTGATACTCCACCATGTACTGGTACTGATACTCCACCATGTACTGGTACTGATACTCCACCATGTACTGGTACTGATACTCCACCATGTACTGGTACTGATACTCCACTGGGTACTAGTACTGATGCTTCACCAGGTGCTAGGACTGGTGCTTTACTACATGTAGGTACCAGTACTGATTCAACATTGTATACCATTGCTGACACTCCATCAGCTACTAGTACTGTGTATCGACTTGCTCATACATTTGGAGACAAACAAATGGATGGTTTCACTGATGACCTGGTTCTTCATGATGACAATAGCTCTGAGATATTTTATTCCAACTCTACAATAGAACGTGGGCAGACATCTACGCCTACCCTCGGTTCCTCCAACACAACCATACGAGAAAAGCAGCCCTCCTCCGTGAGCCTCATATCTATAGGGAGCTTTTCAGATGTTGGAAGTGATACGATTAGACTAGATACTAGCAGTCCACGCAGCGGGAGTATCACTGGCAGCCCCCACAGCAGAGGTAACATCACATACAGTTGTGGTCAAAAGAGCAGCACTGCCAGTATATCAAGCTTTGAGCAGTCTGAAGACTACAATGAGGATTCAAGACGGAAGTCGAGTCGTGGTCGAAGGATTCGTACATCCACCATTGACTTCTCACCTGAGAAAGATCAAGGAAATGCTGACGGTGGGTAATATGATAGCAGACACAAGCACTGTTTATGTATTGCATTGGCATTTTATTCATGTGCGTTAATAGTTTAATGATACAGGCCTACAGTAATGCAAGACACAGTTTTATTATTTTATTAGTATCATCATCGGAGTAAATAAGGAATTAAGTCATCTAAATACGTCTCATATTGCTGAATTGGCATTGTGTTATCTACATACCATATTGCCTGCAAAAGTGACAGCTTTTATTCCTGGGCTACAAACCATTTGTGTCATAAATTAAATACTTGAGATTAAAGTTTTTGTCTTGATTCTTCCATTAGCTTCACAGCACTTCACATCCTGGTTGTATAATTTCAGATGCTCTTGCAACATCCTACCAAAATTCTCGCTCTATACCCATAAGGATGCCTGCTGATGGTAGCCTTAGGGATACGGTTGTACCTAGTCCATCGTCATATAAGAATGTTGGCAAAGAGCATTCCCCCTCACCCAAAACAATGTTTCGGGAGATCTCTTCCCCAGGTGCTGTGGTCGGTCAAGTCAAAGATCATGTTAAAGACGGGTTAGTTTATAAATTGCTGTCAAGTTAATTTCCAAAGCTACACAATGTGATTTGATGTGCAATTACATGTATACCCAGGGTATATTAATAATAAGATTTTTGTGTTTTTATAAACCTTTTTGCATTCATAGTCGGAACTTGCCAAAATATTTATATCTTCTGCAGAGAGGCTGTGCTCAGGTATGGAACACTCTGAATGTTAGATGTGTTTACCTACGATGCTTGTTTGCTTCTCAGTAATGCTATACTAGAGAGTTGTGGGTGATTCGAGCACCAATTCTTATTTTGGTTCTGCACAAATAAGTTAAATTTTTATGAAAGTACCAGTGAGAAATTCTCACACATCACTCTAGTTTAGTTCAGATTGTATCCTTCATTTACTAAGCTCCAACCCGAATGTCTTCTTTACTTACCATTTATCTAGGTTCTATTTCTCACCATAGCATGTGCTCCATACTGTGCATGATGCTACTCTACCTGCTGCCCGTTATATGAATATTTATTGTAATATATCTTCTACAGATTGGCTAAGATATCCTCTCAGGCTAAAAATATTATTAGTAGTATCAAAGAGAAAGCAATTTCTCAACCTGCTATAGAGAAGTTTCTATCAAGTGGCATAGACTCATCCTCGGGTACGTATGATTTTTTGTTTGCATTGTACACTACAGACATGTATAAATGGTATTACCATTTTGTTGTACATCTACATGTACGTGTACATGTACATCTACAATGTATAATACTCGTATACATAATGCTGTTGTTATAGTGTATTGTATGGATAAGTTGTTTATACTGGAATTCTTATAAATCATGCTAATATTAAGAGGCCTATATATCACAGTTCTGTTATTTTCTGTTCTTAGAGATAGATGGAGGTATAGCCACCCCTGGTGAGCTAAGTGAAGACAGTGGTAGTCACCATACCTTCTTTATTGGTGATGATGAAATCAATATGAACGACGATATGCCTTCTAGCCTTGGTGTATACCTCGATTTAACGCTGAGAACATACAAGAGTTTAATTGACCCCTTCCAACTGCTAGATAGTGAAGAGGTGGTAAATCCTCAGCTAGAAACGTGGAGTAGAAGTTTGTCGTTGCTGCTGTCACAGTATTCACATATGCAGCAGCGAGCAACAGGTGCTACAGATGAGAGACGGTTAAGGTACATGACTAAAGTGTGCCCTTGGAGGATGAGCAGTGAACAGACCACACAGAGTGCTTACCTAGCTACTATGTGTGTGTTACGTGGCACCTGTGATGTCATGTCAGAATACGCTATAGAGAGGCCAGACTCACTGCAGGCATATCACATAGATATTTCACAACACTCTTCTGTCGTGGCAAACATTGGTGATGTTCCAGAAGGTAGTATCCAATCTGTTCCTTGCTCAAACTCCGATGATAGCGATAGCGTAACCACAGAAGAAACGGAATGTGATATACTGACTCCGTCCATTGAAATGCTTGATAAAATTCCATCCGTTGCCACAGCCAATCACGTCACTCAATTCCTGGGGACATTCTGGTTTCTGGTGGATAAGACACAACTATGCACACACGTAGAGAACCTCTCAAACAGGGTAGATATTAGAGGGATCTGTGGTTCTAATGGCAGCGTCAGGGTAACGCCGACCACGTCGAATCTACATCAACGCCAGCGTGACCTGTGGACTGCCGTTATCAACTGTCTAACAGGTATGTCATACATGTATATATCTCACTGTTATACATATAGTGATGAATTCAATTCTGTATTTTAGTATGGTATGATTTAGTAAAAGGACCACCAAAATAAACTCAAGAAGCTTTTGGTATGATAATATAAACATAGAAAAAAGTAAAAAGACAAGACAAAGTTGAGTCTAGTGGTTTATTACTGCTATGTGCACATTGCCCATTGTATGATATACTTTGGTAATTTAACTGGCAGAAAGTAAAGCAGGGACTCTGGAGTGGAGATCTATCTACAACCAATCTCTATTTGCAACCAACGACATGAGGAAACAAATCATGAAATCAAATAGCAAACCAGACCTTTGGCTATACGTATATCTGTGAGTTGGTATTCTTGTTATAGGGTCTGTGTCCTTATGCATGTACTTTCTGTATTTATTAGTTGTACATTTGTTCTTCACAATTCATTTGTAGAAACGACATCTCAAAGTCATGTCCACTGGTTGGTTTTAGTCATCTGTGGAATCTGTTTGGGCATCCAACAAATATTATTAGTTTTTATTTTTCTTCTCCATTATTTCATGATTGTGATCGAGTAAAATATGCAACACATACACGGGTATAGGCCTAAATTGGACTACAAACATGATAGTAGTACCATGTGGTATATTATCAAGGAAAATGTCCTCTAAGATTATAACTGCTGTTTTTTTATGCTATTTGAAGGTTGTTGAGGCAGAAAAAGTTTGAAGATGCATTCACTGTAGCCCTGAATGCACATGCACACATTCCTCCTCTTCACATCATGTATAGTCTACTGTCTACCTGCGACAGTGGTGACCTGCCCTTAATAGATACTCATGAGATGTTTGCTAAGTATGCACAGTCTATGATAGAGCTCCAGAATGTTTCAAAGAGGTAGCTATACTATTAGACAACGGTAACAACTAACTCTAGACACATGTTATTTATTGTTTCCTAGTATTTCGATAACACCCTGGTTATCATTGTCAGAGGAAAATAAAATGTTGAGGATTACCATTTTACTTTCAACATGTAGATGTTAGCATAAAATATTTTAAAAAGTTGGTTTACATGAAAAATTAATTTATCAGTGTGAGTAGAAGTTGTCCTCTCTTATTTGGTATTATTCTCTTAGGTAATGGGAACCTTGTGATACACTTAGAGTTATGTGTCCATTTATATATTGTATATTTATGTACTTATTTTTATGACTTCATATTTCATTCTATATACATGTATACATATATATACATATACACACATATAAATAAATGATTGATTTTGTGTCGTCGGGTAAAGTGCTCTATAGGACGTGGTATTGTCCTAGAGCTAGTATAAACTATTATAACGTAGGTGGAATTGACGATTTTTAATTTATTTAATTTATTTCACTGAAATAAATCAAATAAATTAAAAATCGTCATTTCCACCTACGTTATAATAGTTTATACACACATATATATATACTTACGAATATATATACATGTATACATGTAATTTTGTTTCCACTTTTGTCTTACATGTACTCTACTCTGTTGCTTGTAATAGCAGATAATTGAATTATGTTACTTGACTTTACACTGTACTTGCTGTATGTATTTACAGATCTCAGTTTGTATGTGAGCGGTTCTCTGACACTCAAGTATTATCTTTCTGGCTCGACAGCCTCAAGTCCGTCCATAAGTCAAGTAGTGATAGGCAGGCTCTATGTAGCTGTGGAATGCCAAGGTAGCTATACTTTATAGCATTGTAGAGTGATGTACAGTGTAGCAGTGTGATGGTCGTCTGCTATGTATGCATTCTTTGTAGCATTCATACATGTTCCTTAATCAAGTAGGCTATTCACACTGGAGGTCTTTATGTCATTTTAGTGAGCTGCAGAAGGAAGCTCCAACTATCAATCTGCAAATAAACTTTGCAGCTGTCATTCATCTCCTTGAAACAGCTTTTGGTCATTTAGAACATGTAATGGCCACTATTCTGTTAATTGGGTAAGCAATTTTAACTCTCTTTTTAATGTGATGATCATGAGTTGAAGCAAGTTGGGAACATTTAATGGTTGTGTTATTTGTGGTTACAAATTTGTTTCTCTTCTGGCACCTGCAGATACCACAATTGATACTGTCTGGAGAATATGCCTCACAGTCACAAGGTGTGCATCTTCTTCACAAAATACTAAGTTTGTGTTGACGCAAACAGCTTTATTGTTGACAACATCATTCTCATTGTGTTTAGATAGTGTGCACTGTAATATTTCCTGCTATTACATATAAAGTAACGTGTATTCAGCCACCTTCGGCTGGGTTCCTTCGTCTCTGCCATGTAGATGTAGATACAGTGTGGACACATCTACACACAGTTTAATGATGAGTGTTTTCTTAAATTTATATTACACAGAGGGAGTATGGCATCGCTGAGGCAGAAGATACGAGATAATGATAGACAGAGTGTTATTCGTCTCCTACTTCTGTCCAATGATATTTCAGAGCTGAGGTTATATCTCGGTTAGTTTATTATGATTGCTAATCTGAAGCAATTATTAGTAATTGTATATGATAAGTGTGTCTTCTGGTGGCTGTGGGTATTCACTCAGTAGTCATGTGATTAGCATATTCACTCAATAGTCATGTGACCAGTATATTCACTCAGTAGTCATGTGACTAGCATATTCACTCAGTAGTCATGTGACTAGCATATTCACTCAGTAGTCATGTGACTAGCATATTCACTCAGCAGTCATGTGACCAGCATATTCACTCAGTAGTCATGTGACTAGCATAGTCACTCAGTAGTCATGTGACCAGTATATTCACTCAGTAGTCATGTGACTAGCATATTCACTCAGTAGTCATGTGACCAGCATATTCACTCAGTAGTCATGACATGACGTAGGATGTTGTAGGAGGTTTACATCCAACCAATGAAGACTGTTTGTACCTCTTGAACCAAAGAGCTAGACAGGAGAGAGACGATTCTGATGATGTGTTCTGTAACTGGTGTGAATCGGTTTGTGTTACACCCCACCCTCTGTTACCCTGGGATTCTATAGCAGGTACTTAGTCTAGTGTGGACGCCTCTACCTCACAACTTCAGTAATAAAGCTGTCATTTTATATTCGTCTTGGTTCTCTCACGTTGTTTCTACTTCCCATTCTTCTTGTAATACAGACTCCGAAAACATGCATAGCTCTTAAATTGATACAGTCTCTGAATACTAAACATTGTACATTGCTGTTTCACCCGCTTAACCTTCTACTGTATTATTACAGAGGCTATACTGGAGTGGCTAGGGCCTGCGCAATGTTTAGATGTGCTGACACAGTCTTCACTACCCACTCACTCTGTGACCAGAGAGTTCTTTAGTAAATGTGTCAACAGTCACCGTACTAACCTCAACTCAAGGTAAGTTTACACGGCAGCAGTTTATAGTTATACTTATTAGTACTATTATTGCTACTAGTACTAATATTATTATACAATATTTTTTTCAGTAACCCAGCAATTAATCTTTCATTCCTCTGGGCTAGGCAATTGGGTGCATTAGAGCTTTGGATTTCGACCCTAGCCAGGGATGGGCTATTTCCACAGATGTGGAACCAAGACCTTGGCTGCTCACAAACAAATATTCTCACTACAGAAAATAATATAATGTTATATAAAACGTACGGCCAGACTGACCCCCACATACTACTACTACTACTGCTACTGCTACTGCTACTGCTACTGCTACTGCTACTGCTACTGCTACTACTACTGCTACTGCTACTGCTGCTACTACTACTACTACTACTACTACTACTACTACTACTACTAGTACATAATTATAATGACTCTGTATTGTTTGCAGCCGCATGGTAGCTGATGTTATCGACGGTCTAGAGAAGTTCCTCTGGTCTAATGAACTTTCCGATAAAACTGTAGATCCTGCGGTAAGACTATAGTATCGTGTATTTGATTCCATCGCTATGGTTCCACAGAAATTATTAATATTTATTGTTTGACCTTTCTGGTTGTATGCCCACGATAGCATTGCAAGAGAATTGGTATTTGACGGCCCCAGTTGCTGGCTGCCTTAGACACCAGAGTAGGCCTTCTGCAGACGTAGTTTAAGGATGTTAATATCACTTACTAACTATCTCACTGACCCTTTGTGTCCCCCAGACTTTACTTTTGATGGTTTTATATACATGTACATTGTATGTATGCTTTATTTCATACATTGCCATTATATTGTATTATATTGTTAGCTATATCTGCTGATGTCTAAAGAGGTAGAGATGTACAAACAGAGTAGAGATGGTGAACAAGTTACAGATACACACCACCACCAGGTAGATTATTCTATCATGAAGCTACACCAATGTTTAGTGTAGTATAGCATGACTGTGTAGCATAGCATGGCTGTGTAGTATAGCATGACTGTATAGTTATAGCATGGCTGTGTAGTATAGCATGACTGTGTAGCATAGCATGGCTGTATAGTTATAGCATGACTGTATAGTTATAGCATGACTGTGTAGTATAGCATGACTGTGTAGTATAGCATGGCTGTGTAGTATAGCATGGCTGTATAGTTATAGCATGACTGTATAGTTATAGCATGACTGTGTAGTATAGCATGACTGTGTAGTATAGCATGGCTGTGTAGTATAGCATGGCTGTGTAGTATAGTTATAGCATGACTGTGTAGTATAGTTATAGCATGGCTGTGTAGTATAGCATGACTGTGTAGTATAGCATGGCTGTGTAGTATAGCATGGCTGTATAGTTATAGCATGACTGTATAGTTATAGCATGACTGTGTAGTATAGCATGACTGTGTAGTATAGCATGGCTGTGTAGTATAGCATGGCTGTGTAGTATAGTTATAGCATGACTGTGTAGTATAGTTATAGCATGGCTGTGTAGTATAACATGACTGTGTAGTATATCATATACTAGAATTTCATTCCTGCTGTAGCTTATGGAGATGAGCAACTCCTTTAAACAACAACATAGCCTCAGAACCTTAGAAGAAAGTGAAGTACATTGGGGGAGGGAGGTGTCACTTGATGGTGAATGCCTGTACTGTGGATTACCTCTTTTATATGCTAAAATGAATGTTACTATCTTCCAATGTGGTAAGTATAATGTTTAATAGCAACGTAATATTATGCTATTGTCATCATATTAGTTGAAGTTGTTCAAGTACTATAAAAATAGTAATATGCTTAGTATATCTCTATAGCAATACATTTAGATTCAACATGATGTATTTAGCATGTGATACATTTTCAGCATTGGTTATTATGTATAATGTAGCTATAATAATATTGTAATGTTTTGTGTATCATTACTAAGATGTAAGTACCATCAGTTCAAGCTAATGCTAATGCTAATGCTAATGCTAATGCAATGCAAGAATTGTCCTTCCCACTAACTCGTTCTCTTCTCTGATTTTGTCTCCAATGTGACTTGAAGACAAAGCTGATAGCTGTTTAGGCCCTTTACTGAAACTGAGTCAATTCAAATCCCAGTTAATATACCAGCACCCTACATTTCACACCAAACTGAAACAGTCATTGCATTCACTTGTAGGCCATATGTGTCATCAGAGCTGTCAACCTTCCAAGACACAGTGTAAACAGTGTACATCTAAGTAGGAGTTATCTTTCCTACACTGCACTGGAACATGGAAAATCCGTGGACAGAATTCTCTTCCTTGCCTTATCTAGCAGGGAAGTTAATTATAGACTTTATATCAGTTATCCATTTATTGTATTGAGTTCATTTTAGACTACTTCACATACTCTACTAAGCTTAGCAGGTAACTAAGGGTGTAACTAAGGTACCCACCATTGGTTAGCTGTTTCACTCCGTTACTGTTTGCTCTTACTCGCCTGTGATGAGACAAGTTATAAACAAGTTATATTCAATTGTTATCTCTATCTGTCTTTGGTATTATATATACTTACTCTTTCTATTTATTTTTATTTTATGCTGCTTTACTGCTCACACCTCTAGGTTGGTCTAATGGAATATTTTTACCTCAAGTATTGTTAGCTAGTTCATGCGTGGTGAGCTATTATTATTATTAAAATGCATGCTTAATATGGAATAATTGTATAATATAGTACATACAGATGTTATTGGGCCCGCTAGTGGTGAACTATGGTGCCTAGACAATCAGTGCATATTTTGATAGTTTTGGGTGAAAGAGAGAATCAAGTTAATTCCAATGTTTCTTTTATCTTATCTTACCTGGTCCAGTCGATATTTTGACTGCAACAAGCTAATGATCATAGCTATACACAGAAAAGCAACTCTTTCAACACACTCCCTTCAATGCTAACTACTAGGTATATTTATGTGTTTTTTAATTGAAACTTACCATTTCAAAGCTTGAGATGAGCTTTACCATCCTTTATTCTAACCTGAGGATAAGACAACTCCAAATCAGTGCACTTGGGATAGTCATAGGTCAGTGTTACTCATCACCTACAGCAGTATGTGTATATCTGTCCACTGTTTACTCTTTTATACGTGACCACTGACCTCTTTTATAGTTCACCACTGAGCTGCCCCACCAACCTTCTCTATCCATATTATGTTAAAACAGGGTCATCAAACACCTAACTATTATAAGTTATTACTGCTTTCAAGGTGCTAAGAATTTAAATACAATTTTGGAAATATCAATAAGTTATTAATTTATTACTATTATAGTTATATCATAATATTTTATTAATTCATTACTCTAATCATACCGTAATATGACTAATAAAGCAGATAACATAATTTTTAACCAACCAGTATTTGTACATAAGTAATTATATAATTATGGTATACTACTAACTGTATATTAATATTAATAATGGTATTGGAATTGATTTAAATTCTAGCTCCAAGTTGTAATGGTACCGCTTTTGGGGCTCCAAAAATTGAGGCAAGAAAGGGATATTGTTATACTGTAAAGCAATCATGTACTATGTACATGTAGTTTAAAAAGTTAGTTTACAAATTGCATTGTTCACCATCTACTACGCATGGATAGAAATCTGGTGAGGCATTGTTTAATTAGTAGAAATCATCTAAATTCACTTTGTTCTTAGTATTCCCATTGTTAAGTGCAATGAAATAATTTAATATATTTGATTTTTTCACTGCAGGTTATTATAGAAGTGTTATAATAACTATATCAGTACCCTGCTGTTTAGCCTGCTGCAATTTTACTAAGATATAAATTATTATATAACAATCTATAGTCTTCAAAAATCATGGGATAATGCTTAACAGCGGCAATGTGTCTATCTCTACGACTAACTTACTCTTATGGCTAGTGTAATAGTGACCTTGATATTGGCAACTGGGAACCATTACCATAATGTCTGGTGGGTGGTAGGAAACAATGTTGTTTGTGCTACCTGCAATTACCTCTGCAGTTGAGGCCAGTCTAGAATATTACTGCTATCTCTTTAAAGTTTGATAGATTCGGAGTTTTAGAATATAAACTATATATTATTGTTATTATCTATTCTATGGTGAATGTGAACTATTATCTATGTGAACTTGTACTGCATCAAACATGTATGCATACTTAGTTTGTTGTATGTTATTTACTCGTGTCACATTGTAGAAACAGTTATTAATCTCTTCAACTCGGACTGGCAAGAGAACAATTTGCTGACAAAGTTGATGATTGGTTTACCGGCGAGTGGTTTTGTTCTTGCAGCCATCTTCTATTTGATGTACCAATTTGTGTGCACCAACTGTTGTGAATCCCATAAGAAAGTACACTCACGTTCAATCATTTTGGATAGCAAAAGCATGAATATTGATGTTGACCTAGACAATGAATTCAGAATGTGAGTTGCTCATACAATCACTGGTCTCATGTTTATTCGCCTTCCTACGCTCATTTTTCTCTGAACCATCTAACGATTTTTGGGTTCAGTGGAGATCTTTCAAAGCATCCATTACCATATTTTATTGACACACGCCAGTATTCTTTGTAGGACTCTTTAAATTAATGTGAGATGCCATGTAGCTTTCATCTTGCCACAATAAATAATGCAATATCATCCCCTGAAGCAAACATACAAGTGTGACTTGAGTGTTGGTTTGGTTGGCAGGTGGCAGGAACAGCAGCAAGCAGAGGAGCACGAAAAGCAGCAGGAGTTGTTGTTGATGCGTCTGAGACAGCAGAACGTTGAGGCCGAGCAGATGCAGCAGATTCAAATGGCACAGATGCAGTGGCAGATGATGCAGCAGCAGAATCTGAATGTATGGTTATTCACTCTAGTGTTATATTACACATGTATATACATATATACTACTGCATTTTAGTGTTATATTATGCATGTATATACATATACAACTGCATTCTGAATCCTAGGTGAGATTTGATCTTTGAGAAAATATAACTGAAATCGACATAAATTACTAAGTTAGTGAATATTTCAGCTTTACTACTTTTATGATGTTAGAGAATTCAAGCACAAGGATTGGTTATCTACCAGAAACACCTGGCAGCAGCAAGAGCTCAAGCTAACTTCCAAAGGACCGAGTCCGCGTTAATTTTCTATGCCCAACAGAAGGCAATGGAGGAAATGAAGCAGGTGATCTAAGCATATATACATTGTACATGCTTTATAATGAAAAGTAGTGGATAGTAAAGTTTCCTCCGATGAGGATAATTAGATACCTATAAACAATAAACAAGATGCATCTCGTACTGCTTTTTATCTTTAAACTATTTGCCCACACCAACACCTTCAAATACATAATTTTATTTTACATGTATTCACTTCCATTTGCTACCTTCCACTTGCCTGTGTGTATTCATTTCAAATGCTACAGTTCATAAACGCAACATTCTTATAGTTAAATTTATTCCCATACATATGTTTGAATGACTAGAAAGGCATGCCATTGATACGATACCTAATGCTCTAATATGAGGTCTTTGTTTTGCAAGAAATTTATTTTTGAGCAGTTAGGGACTCGAGTCCATACCTGTGAAAATAACCCTTCCCTAACTGGAGTTATTTACAGATGTGGAATTTGAGCTAATGTAGTGGCAATGTGTTTTGGCCACTGCGCTAGGCAAAGGTGCCATAGAGCCTCGGGCTCAGTCCTCAGTCAGGGACGGGTCATTTTCACAGAAGTGGGGCTAAATCCTTAGCTGCTCACAAATAAATTCTTTACAAACGAAAGATCACATATTAAAAGTGTGGCCAAACGCCTGACACTACTGTAATATATTGCACACAAGGAGTACATGAACATACTACTACCTACAATGTATGCCATGTTACCTTACCATAAGACTCTATGTACTTACTTACGTTGTATCTGTATCTCTATTTGGTTGCAAGATGGCGGACAAGAAGACATCAGAAGATGCAGCGCAGAACAAGTTATTCGCCAAACTGCAGCAGATGGATATAGACTATGGGGAGATAACTGCTGAAGCTGCACAGGCAGCAGCTGAGCAAACTAAAACCAAGATTGAGGAACGCTTTGGAGCAAAAGGCAAAGGAGGTGTGAAATAGTGTGATTTGCATCATTATTATATTGTTCTGTAGGCAGTCAGTTGCACATACAGCATGTCACCTGTAAATGTTCTATCTGTAAAATATACACCTGTGTAATGTTCTCTCTGTAGGATATACACATGTACACCATGTTATATTGCACACTAAATAAAGTTATATATATATATATACTTTGTGTCACACAGATGAGCCATCTCATCAGAATGAACCACAAGCAGTTGAACGCAATACTACAGCATCACGACCACCCACCAAGGTTAGCTCTCAGACCAAAGCTAAAGAGAGTGACTACATTGATAATCGCAGCCAAAAGAGCAAAGTTTATGAGTACGAGTACTACTATGATGAAGATCCCATATCTACAGCTAAATTCCCTAGGTCTGGGAGTCAAAGTGCACAGCCCAGATTACCCTCTCAACCACAGACAGACAGAGGTCCACCTGAGGCAGAATATATGCCCTTGGAAACAGTAAAGGAAGATGAGTACACCGCACAGACTAAGCATTCTGGTATGTAGTCATTATATCATTCATCATATACATGTATAAAATACTATTCTATTATAAACTTAGCCTATACAAAGCTCCCAATACCCCACAGTGGAGTTCTAAGGAGGTTTTTATGTCCTACTTTTAGTATTCATACATTTTTCTCATTCTACCTGCGCTGTAGTATAATTGGTTGGCTCCTCCCCCTCCCCCTCTCCCTCCCCCTCCCCGGCATGTCTTGTCTTTGTGCTTGTTTGAGTAAGGTTAATACAACCATCTCTAATTGTGAGGGGCGAATGAATGATTGAAATTTTGGCCAATGCAATTCAATATTCTCTCATCCAATTCCGCCAAAACTTGTGCTCACGTAGCCCAGCAATTACTATAATTATACTATTGTCCACTCAACTGCATTGATGGTAAACCTGCCAAGCCCTAGAGTGCTCTCTCAACCCACGATGTGCTATTGGAGTGGACTTTGGTCTCTCTCTCTCTCTCTGTTTACCTGGACTACTATTCCAAAGCATAACGGAATTGTGTACTCTTATGAGTGATGAAGCAGCACTACTACCAGGTACTCCTTGTACCATGTACCATGTGTATGTACGTGTACGTATGTACCTACTATGAACATGTTCACTACATAATACATGAGTATAATGTGTGTTTCTATTCTCTTTCTCTTTAACAGGTCCATATCAGTTTAATGAAACAGCGACAGTATATGATCAGAAAAAGAAAAAGGTGAGGAATTGTTCATCTCTCTTTCTGTTTTGTCGGTGTTCTTACTTTCCTTGGGTTACCAGCGATATTAACAGCTACCAATCAACAAGCTGCTGTTGACTGTTAGGTTTTGTTTTATAACTTGTTTAGTATTAAACTTCATAAACTAAACTTGTTTAGTTTTGTAGCTTCTTAGTATCATACCCCTACCATTTATTTCCATTTACTGTAATCTGTACAAGTCATGGCCTGCCACTCTCAGTTGAATCTACTTACTCATGTATGATTATTTATTGGTTGCTATGACTCATAAACTCATTGTTATTATTAGGCTAAGAGATCAAGTGGAGCAAAGAGCTTCTCTAAGGCTAAAGGTGACTAATATAATATTGTGATTATATAATATGGTTTATAATGAAAGTTGCAAGTTGCATATGAACGTCCACATAATATATATACATGTAGTGTATTTAACTTTGTGATGAAAATGTCCCTAAATCTCTTCCAACATACTGGGGCCCTTACCAACCAGGCAGTTTATGAAGAAATCACTCTAGCCAAAGCTTGAATGGCTTCAAATTTTAATTCATTTTGTCCAGTCACCAACCAAAATGAGAGGAGAGAGTGTAGCGACTCCAGATTTATTTTGTATGCGGCAGAGCTATGTTGTGTCTTTCCTCCCACGGCCTTTGTTGATTCGTCATGTAGGCCATTACAGTATGTCACCTCATATTCTAATATCTTTGAGAGTCTTCACACCTCATGGTGACATGTTGCATGGTACTATTAGGGTGACCCATGCTCCTTACCGGTAGTAAGCTAATACTGGTAATTATTATAGTAAATACAGAACTTGTTTCTCCCATTTGTTCTAGGTGCTGTAGAACAGAATGTCTACCAAGGATTTGTAGCTCCAAGACCAAATGGTAAACACAACTATTTTCTCTAGTTCATATCTGGTTGAAGTCATAGTATTATATTCACTACTTGGTATGATCACATAAAACTGGTACAGATGTAACATCACGTAGTACCACCAGACAAGCCAGTATTCTCTCTTTCCCACATTGGCCATGTGCACCGTCTCCATGGACACCGTCTCCATGGACATCGTCTCTGTGGACACCTCTACAGTAGTGTTGTTGGTGAATCAATTAATAAATATATTTATTCATTGACTTTAGATGCAGCGGAGCAACCTGTGTACCAAGGATTTGTGGAAAGAGATGCCCGTGGTAAGTATACACGACTCCTAGATTTAGATACAGGTTGTAAGTATACACAACTCCTAGATTTAGATACAGGTTGTAAGTATACACAACTCCTAGATTTAGATACAGGTTGTAAGTATACACAACTCCTAGATTTAGATACACATGGTAAGTATACACATGGTAAGTATACACATGGTAGGTATACACATGGTAGGTATACACATGGTAAGTATACACATGGTAAGTATACACAACTCTTACACCTAGAGAAAGCAAGTGTGATGTTGCAGCTCTTGTAGTTTGTGAATGTAAGGTATCCATAGGCACTTTTGTGGAACACATTGTACATATGCCATGGTTTATAATATTAAATGACTGCCTCTCTGCATGCTTGACTGACTGCAGCCGTATATTATTTCAAAAACATACATAAATACTATGTTCAAGCTTCATGGTGATATCAGAGTGTGTATCAGATGTGTGATATGTTTTAGGTGCAGCTGAACCGCCAGTATATCAAAATTTCACGAAAAGAGATACACACGGTGGTAAGCAAATTGCATAAAGATGTGTAAGCAATTCGTTGTAGAAATCGTCAGATTATTTAACCCTTTCTCAACATTAAGCAAGGAAGACGTGACAACAGTTGAATGTCATATTCTGTTTAGTGTTTGGTTTGGTGGATATTAGTTTAGCAAGATATCAGCAGTTAGTACTTAGAACATAACATAGTTCGTTGTGTAGGTTGCATGTATATGTGTACTTTTAAAATTTTTTTCTAGACAAATATTTGAATACGTTAGCTACAATGCTATTTACAAAGAACATCTCCATGTCTCATCTACACCGCTCTCTTTTTAGGTGCTGCTGAACAGCCAGTATATCAGGGATTCGTGGAGAGAAATACACGTGGTAAGTATAGTGGAAATGACAGGTCAATTACTCAATGGGGGATTTCACAGGTCACAGGTAGTCTACAGCTGCTCTCATTAGAAACTAGCTTATCATGAGAAGGAAACTCCATGGTTAGCTTTTCACGTGTGTCATGTGGGATATCTAGCTTGTTTTCTTTGTATGGCACATCTCATCGTAGGACTCTTTGTTTGCTAGTCAGATTATGAAGTCTGTAGGCTTTAGACCAGAGGGTACATGTACCCCAGATTGGGAACCCCTGCTTTAGACGCAAGGCAACAAACATATCATCAGCTTAGGTACCTATGTAGTTTACGGTGTAGATAATCAGGTATATTAGGCATAGGCTAGTGAGTCAAACACCTGCTTGCATCAGGATTGGTGCTGAACCAGAGTTGATAGGGAGTGGCACGTCTCTTGGGAGTTGCAGTTGGTAGACGGTTCCTCACATACACTGAGGTTGCTAGAGATTCTGCCCAGAATTATTTTGGAAGGTTTGCATCTATAATCATCACCCTTGCAGACTCGCATACAATTCGGTTGAAGTACTGTGCACACCCATCTTGTTGTGGTGACTATTGAGCTGTCACCTGGTGATTTATACCACATCTTCAGGGATATTCCAGAATTTGTTTGGTATGTATTCATCCCCTCCATTGCTACGTAACGTACCTATCCTGTTGCTGGTGTGACTCTCTGCCCTAAATTTGTAAAAACACAAATCACATCACTTCTGTTTGATACGAAATGCGCATCAGCATAATGTTGAAAAATCATCATTGAAACTGACAAAGTAGTTTCGACCACCTAGAGGGTTTATCTGCATCAGACAGCAGACATCAGTATGCGCTAGCTTTAGTTTAAGCTGTTACTTGATGCCACCAGCTGACTTGGTGCTATCAGCTGACATGCTTGAACCGCTGTACCGGTGACCAGTGTAGTGCAGTCACCAGTGTAGTGCAGTCACCAGTGTAGTGCAGTCACCAGTGTAGTGCAGTCACCAATGTAGTGCAGTCACCAGTGTAGTGCAGTCACCAGTGTAGTGCAGTCACCAGTGTAGCATATAACTCTCTGGTAGGCTACCTTCAAGCGTAGTGACTTGGTTTTCTGCACTGACCAGCTCCTTAATCACTGCTAGTCTGTTTGTGAATTCTTTCGTATATCTAAGATGATTACTGCCTTAACTCATCACTGTCCCGACGTATTTCCTTTTGAGGATCATACGGTTATCTCTTTTGAAGTAAGATTGTAGTCTTCCCTCCCCCCCCCCCCCCTGGTAGCTTTCGCATCTTCACATCGTTCAGTTATCAGATACAGTGAGTCATCACTCACTGCTAGCACTATGTAACTGTGTGCCTTAGCAGCATAAAGGGCATGCTACATGTAGTATACCCTTTATGCTGCTACTCAGCCGGACACAACACTTAACATATGATATGACAAGTTGTAGTAGGTTTGTGTTTATTGATTCATTAATTGATTGATCGGTCGGTCAGTCTGTCAGCTGATTGGTTGAAACTATGTATTTCTCAAACATATATATTGTGTGCATATACTTTGTTTAGTTTTCTTGATGATATTAGTGTTCATGTATCTATCAGATCTGTGATATGTTTTAGGTGCAGCTGAACAGCCAGTATATCAGGGATTTGTAGAGAGAAATGCACCTGCTGGTAGGTAAACTGAGCATAATAATTTGTTAATTTACCAGGACCATAACGTGTGAAAATACAGTATTACTGTTTTAGTAAATGTAAGATATTCATACATACTTGTTCCTGTA
Source organism: Bugulina stolonifera (assembly GCA_935421135.1). Lineage (NCBI taxonomy): Eukaryota > Metazoa > Bryozoa > Gymnolaemata > Cheilostomatida > Bugulidae > Bugulina > Bugulina stolonifera. The sequence goes on along the minus strand of OW285189.1, from coordinate 24,150,758 downwards.
TGTAATTGTGTATCTAACAGATAGTATATGTGCCCATAATTGATCAAATTTACCAATACGTGAGCTCTGTTAGAATATGTCAATTGTTAGCAATGGAAATAATTGCGATACCTCAGAGTAGCCATAATTGTTCAAATCGAGGGAGATTACTCCCAGATGCTATAGAGATAGCAGGGTAGGAGAAGCATAATACTTGTATTTTCTACAGCTACATGCCCTTCCTAAAGTCAAACCATTTATCAGGACTGCTTTTGTAGCCAATTTTCATTGGTAACGTGTTCCGCTCACTGTGCTAGGCAATTATACCGTAGAGGTCTCTGGTTCAAACCCCAGTCAGGGACAGGTATTTCCATGGATGTCAAACAGCGCTTCAACTGCTCAATAGAAGAACTCCTTGCATGAATAATATAATATATACGTGTACACATGTACAGTACATATAATGTACATTATACTCCATGCATGTTCTAGTTTCATGGTGATATTAGCTTATGTATCAGATCTGTGAACTGTTTTAGGTGCAGCTGAACAGCCAGTATATCAGGGATTTGTAGAGAGAAATGCACAGGGTAAGTATAGTGGACATGACAGGTCACTAACTCAGTGGGGAATATCACAGGTCACTAACTCAGTGGGGATATCACAGGTCACTAACTGAATGGGGATATCACAGGTCACTAACTCAGTGGGGATATTACAGGTCACTTACTCAATGGTGGATATCACAGGTCACTAACTCAGTGGGGAATATCACAGATCACCTACTCAGTGGGGAATATCACAGGTCACTAACTCAGTGGGGATATCACAGGTCACTAACTCAATGAGAATATCACAGGTCACTTACTTAGTGGGAATATCACAGGTCACTGATTCAATGGGAATATCACAGGTCACTAACTCAATGGGAATATCACAGGTCACTAACTCAGTGGGGATATCATATGGTCCCAGATCCTAGTCCTTACACACACCCTCTAGTAAACCATGTTCAAGGTCGACACCGCCACACTGAAGTACATGTACATTGTAGAATCTATTCCTCTAATATACACATTCTTCAAAGTTTAGTGATTTTGGTGATGTAGTAAATTTGTGATTTATTCTAGGTGCAGCTGAACCGCCAGTATATCAAAATTTCATGAAGAGTGGTAAGTAAGTAGGGCTATCTATTCGTATCAACTGGTCCCCACAGCGTCTTACTAAATCTGAGATTTATGTACATGTGGTAATTATACACAACTGTTAAACTAGAATGCAAATGGCGAGTGTAAGCAACTAGATTTACAAACGAATAGTAAATATACATATAACTAGTCAATTTACACAACTCATACATTTTTAATTAGATTTACATTTCAATGTGTTCCGTGAGTGCATTCATTAGCCACATTACAATTTACAAAGAGCACCTCCATGTCTAATCTACACCACTCTCTTTATAGGTGCTGCTGAACAGCCAGTTTATCAGGGATTCGTGGATAGAAATACACATGGTGAGTATTTGAGTGAATATCACAGGTCACTAACTCAATGGGGGATATCACAGGTCACAAACTCAATGGGAATATCACAGGTCACTGATTCAATGGGGATATCACAGATCACTAACTCAATGGGAATATCACAGGTCACTAACTCAATGGGGGATATCACAGGTCACTTACTCAGTGGGGATATCACAGGTCACTAACTCAATGGGGATATCACAGGTCACTAACTCAATGGGAATATCATAGGTCACTGATTCAATGGGGATATCACAGGTCACTGATTCAATGGGGATATCACAGATCACTAACTCAATGGGAATATCACAGGTCACTAACTCAATGGGGATATCACAGGTCACTAACTCAGTGGGGATATTACAGGTCACTAACTCAATGGGAATATCACAGGTCACTGATTCAATGGGAATATCACAGGTCACTAACTCAATGGGGATATCACAGGTCACTAACTGAATGGGGATATCACAGGTCACTAACTCAGTGGGGATATCACAGGTCACTAACTCAATGGGAATATCACAGGTCACTGATTCAATGGGAATATCACAGGTCACTGATTCAATGGGAATATCACAGGTCACTAACTCAAAACTTGAAAGCAATTCATGTAGATGGGAGTTTATATAGAGAGAAGTTCCCAAAAGCACAAAGTTGCGCCTGCCTCCGCCACGCTGAAGTAGAATCTATTCCTCTAATATACACATTCTTCAAAGTTTAGTGATTTTGGTGATGTAGTAAATTTGTGATTTATTCTAGGTGCAGCTGAACAGCCAGTATATCAAAATTTCATGAAGAGTGGTAAGTAAGTGGGGCTATCTATTCATATCAACTGGTCTCCACAGCTTCTTACTAAATCTTAGATGGTCAAATGTTGGCTGAATGAATAGATGAGAGCTGTTTTCGAATATTAGTAGTAGGTAGTGCAGGGCTCTCAAGTTGCTCAGTCAAAAAATCCGAGCAAATGTACAATGTACTGCAGTGTAAGCATTGTAGTAGTATTACTCTATTAGCAATTGGTCAGATATATAAATAAAGCTGTTGGTCACTTACACGCACATATCCATTGCTCTATGGAGTTAGCCTAACTAATTTCTAACAGCCTAATAATCCCACTACATACATGTAATTCAGCCCTTGCCCTTGAAAAGTAATAGAATTAGTAGCTTTTTGCTAAGCAACTCACAAGGTATGAGATAAACTGAAGATTAATTTGGAGATTTTAAAGCATTTCAATTCAAAATATAGCTAATGTGAGAAAATCTCCCAAAATCCGAGCAGATCATCAATAATGAAAAACCTCCCGAGCTCTCCGAGCAAGCACTCAAAATCCGAACTGCTCGGGGAAAATCCGAGAACTTGAGAGCCCTGGTAGTGACTAGTGACCCACTTGTAGTGTCTGTCTGTCTGTCTGTCTGTCTGTCTGTTTGTCTGTCTCAGTCTGTCTGTTTGTCTGTCTCAGTCTGTCTGTTTGTCTGTGAGGTTTGATAGTTGTGTATATCACAGCCAATGTGCATGTACAATGTATCTATGCACATGGACTGTACTATATCAGTCAGATTTATAAAGTAGTAAGTAGCCTTGATATATGACACTAAAAATTATACTAGGTTGGCGTCTTTTGATTGATTGAAAGATCGATCGATCATAGATTGATCGGTTAGTCGGTCAGCTGATTGGTTGAAACTAACTACATGTATTTGTAAAACATATTATGTTCAAATTTCATGGTGATATTAGCTTATGTATCAGATCTGTGATATGTTTTAGGTGCAGCTGAACAGCCAGTATATCAGGGATTTGTAGAGAGAAATGCACCTGCTGGTAGGTAAACTGAACATAATAATTTGTTAATTTAGCAGGACCATAACGTGTGAAAATACAGTATTACTGTTTTAGTAAATGTAAGATGTTCATATATACTTGTTCTCGTATGTAATTGTGTAGAGCTAGCTCAGTCAGCTGATTGGTTGAAACTATGCATTTCTCAAACATATATATTATGTATGCATATTCTTTATTTAGTTTTCATGATGATATTAGTGTACATGTATCTATTAGATCTGTGATATGTTTTAGGTGCAGCTGAACAGCCAGTATATCAGGGATTTGTAGAGAGAAATGCACCTGCTGGTAGGTAAACTGAGCATAATATTTTGTTAATAAAGCAGGACCATAACGTGTGAAAATACAGTATTACTGTTTTAGTAAATGTAAGATATTCATATATACTTGTTCTCGTATGTAATTGTGTAGAGCTAGCTCAGTCAGCTGATTGGTTGAAACTATGCATTTCTCAAACATATATATTATGTATGCATATTCTTTATTTAGTTTTCATGATGATATTAGTGTACATGTATCTATTAGATCTGTGATATGTTTTAGGTGCAGCTGAACAGCCAGTATATCAGGGATTTGTAGAGAGAAATGCACCTGCTGGTAGGTAAACTGAGCATAATAATTTGTTGGTCTAGTATGACTATGATGTGTGAAAATACCATAGTAGGAAATGTAAGACATTCATACGTACTTGACCTTATATGAACTTTTAATAATGAAATCATATGATCTTTTTAGACAAGCCAGATACAAGCGTTAAACCCAAAACCAGACGGAAATCAAGGAAACCTGGTAAATCGGCGTATGATGACCCAGTAAGTACTCATTTCCTCCCCGCACTGTAATAGTATAACATCACACATCACCTTCTTTCCGCATGTCTCCATCACTATATAGTTGTAGATGGGTGGGCTATACAAAACACTATTTTCTCCGGCATGTACATGTATGTGGAGCATTCGGATTTTGGCCCAAAGTTTAGTAGTCGTAAAACTGTCCTATGATTGGTCAACTTCACACGCAACTCCAGCTATGTGCTCCTTTTTCTATATAACAGTAGCTTTTTACATGACGTATCAACAAAACAGTGGAGTCCTTACACTCATGTTCCACTTATTAGGGAAGATAGTAATATACAATAATACTAAATATTAAGCCTGTCTCTCAATATATTAGATGAATGATATCATCTTCCAGAACATAAGTACGTGTATATTATAATATCACAAAGTTAGCTGGTGACTTCTACATTTCAATTTACGATCGCTTATTAAGCCCAAGTAGTGAAATAGTGTGACATCTACGAGTAAAGACTGGGTTCTATAATAAAATGGTCTGATTGTGTTTGAAGGATGCCAATAATCCTGAAAGCATGTACTTTGGAACAGCATATGAAACGTATTGATGTGTCGTACGCTATATTATTCTACAAGCACCTAAGGAACTATGCAGGTTGCACATACTACATAATTACCATCTACCACAGCATACCTACACATCTACCACAGCATACCTACACCATCTACCACAGCACACCTACACATCTACTACACTATATCTACACTTTCATCTCACCAAATTAACACTTCTGCCACACTGTATCTACGCCTCTAACACACCACACCTATGCATCTACTACATGTACACTGTATCTGCACGTCTACTATACCTGACCATCTTTTAACATGGATGCACTGCAACATATTTACTGACAACCACCATATTGCTGTCCACTCATCAGATAGTCAACACCGGTTATTCGCGGAAACCAGACTGTACATTTTGCGATAGGTCTTGGTGAACATAATTCCAGTGTACTACATTAGAGGCAATAAATGTAATGACAGAGTACTTATAATGGGGAATCTGCCAAAACAATGCAAAGCATATTTTTCCATTTTCTAAATGAAGCTAATATATTATCATTTATCTTTATTGTGACTCAACTGAAAATTATTTTACTTGTGAATTTAAGACTAAAATTATATAAAAATAAATCATTTACCATAGATAACAAAATACTATGCAATGTCATGTTAGTAAATGGGAGTAGTTCAAAGTTTAAGTAACCATTTTGTATCTGGCAGGGATGAACAAGTCCTCTGTGGTTCTTTGGTGTCTCTTCCCCTTTCTCATGAGACTCACTGTATAGTATTCTCTTTCGTAAATGTCCTCAGTAAAGATAGCTTTGTTTACTAGACTGATATCTATATGTTTACTTAACCTGTCTTCCTGCCTCTCGTCTGCTAAAGTACATAAGCATAGTTTCTGTCAGCAGGTTGAGATCTTACACTACTGGTCAAGTAATTTCATCTTCATAGAGGAGTCTCATTATATCTTCACAGCAATAGTATATTTCATTAGGACATAAGTACATAGTACAGAAGCTAAAGGCAAAAAAGGCATCTGCATTAGAACCGCCAATAGTTGTCTTCTCTTTCCTCAATAACATTTCTATCTCAAAATATTTAAAATAAATTATTTTGGAGTTTTCTCCTCTTCCTCAGCAACATTTTTACTGCACCATGTACATGTACTTTCTATTGTTTCCAAACTAATGTTGTAACTGAGATGGCTCAGTCACCAATAATTATGTGGATGGTACTCATTGGCTACAGTTCATGGATGGATGGTACTCATTGGCTACAGTTCATGGATGGATGGTACTCATTGGCTACAGTTCATGGATGGGTGGTACTCATTGGCTACAGTTCATGGATGGGTGGTACTCATTGGCTACAGTTCATAAACATGATAATATGTGTTCCTTAATAACCAGTCAAAACAATAGCAGAAATTACTTTACATTTACACTACTGTAGGAAAATTGAAATTCTTACAAAACTATATTATTTTTATAATTCAAGTATTATAAAAGCATTCAAGTGTAGTGAAAGTTTTTTTTCTATCTTGTTATTATAATAGTACTTCTTATTCATGGTGTTGGATTTGATCTGAATTTTAATTGGGTGCCTCAATTCTTACAATCATGTGCTAATGTTATGAAACTTGATGGGCCTGTGACATTATGAAATTAAGGGATAGTTAGAATTGACTGGAGAAAGTAAACATCCACCACAGTACATATTATAATAAATAGCTTGTTTTGAAACTAACAAACTGAAACTATAATATACTATTTCCCGATTTACTTTGGTCAGACAGTATTTAGCTGATTCTGCTAAGTGTTGCTGCTGTGTACGTAATGTACATTTTTGTTTTTAATTACAATGCACACAAGTATTACAGCATTTAATTACTTTGTATTATAGTATTATATAGACATAGTTACTCACCAATCTAGTTGTTCACATCTGTTCATTAGTCACTCCGTGAAACACTCAACAGCAATTGGACAAACTGTGTCAAACTCTCACTCCTGATATAATATGTTATGTTCATTTAAGACTGGATACCTCATTTCCTCTCACAAAATGTCACATACTGCACTATATCCAAACAAGGAATGAACCTAAATATTATTTACTATGTAAATTTTATGTGCATCAAAATTTGCTGATTTCAAGGATATGTAGCAAGCTAAGGTATAGATCCAATAAAGCCTTTAAAACTTTCCCTTTGTTATACTCTAATGGTCAGTTTAGACTTATTTTCATTTCTGTGAATATTTGTTATGCATTGTGAAAGCCATTTCAACACTATAGTGGAGAATTATAGGTTTCTAATTGTGCAAAGATTACAGAAGGCTGTTGGAAATTTAATTGGGGGTGTCCCATATAGAAATATGTACTTTGGACTTTTCCACAATCTTTTTTCAGTCTCAAGTTTTAAATAAACGTACCCATATTTTACTATATCCTGCTAGGCATATATAAATATGTTAGATGGCTTGCCGAGTTTAACCAAATCCCACACACAATGATTATGCATGTTGTTCAGTAGTATTACTATTTTTTACGAGAAATTATACAGACAGTACTGCACTCCACACCCGCGATTCAATTAAATACTGGCGTTTTTATTTTGGAGGCAGAATATTTTGCGAAATTTATAATTTTTTACCAAGCTCAAATACTCATATTGATACATGATGGAAAGCTAATAGTTACACAACAACACATCCATACGTAGTACATAGTGTTAGTTGAACCCATCAAGTGTACGTTGTTATTCATATTAGTAAATTGTATTTCCTCACTCTGTTAATAAACTCATTCATGTAAATATACAATTAGGTACATGCACGTATATATTATCACAGGCGTGTGCTAATATTAAAGCATGGCAGAGTCATGGAATGACATAGCGTTATTGTTGTAGTTACGCCACTGCACAGTCTTTCTCATGTACTCTTGGGCAAGTGTGTTAGTACTATATTCAATCAGTGACTCGTCTATTCTCAAATAGCGAGTCTTTCTAATCTCTGAAAACTTGTTTAGTAATGTGCGATCACGCAGCCTCGCTTTCACTCCACTAGAAGAGCGCAGCCTACCTGGTCGAGCTGTCATGCTGTCTATTGAGTTGATAATTTCTTGTGTCATTGCTGGTTCCGTCGACACAGAACAAGGATTCTTAGCTATGAACTCTTCCACTTCATCAACAAAGCCCTGTTTCTTTTTTCTCAGATCTAGAAATGTCCGACTTTCCATTTGAAGAAGCTTTTGTCTCCTTTCCTCGTATGGATTCTGACCGAATGCATCCAATACACTCTTGTTTCCCTTTGCATCTTCACCTTCAGGTTTCTCATCGTGACAGCTGTAAGACACCTGTGGTGCATGAATCTTGTTTGCCTTTTGTGCTCGGGTAATTTTTTCCAAGACTAGCAGTGTACTTTTAGGGCGGGGCGTCTGCTCCTTCAGCTCAGGCTCACTGTGTCCTGAAAGCACAGTTGTCTTGGGTCTGGGCTTGCGCTGGGAACAGGAGAATGTTGGCTCTTGGCATGTTTTCTTTGGATTAGCTGATGTATCAGCGTCTACTTCGTCAGCCTCGTCGGTCAATGACTCTTGTTTTCTTTGCTGTATTCTTGGCATTGCACTTTGCACCCTTCTATATGCGTTTAAGTTGAGGCGACGGTGAGCTGCAGCAATCTTAGTCGCACTGCTACTGCTGCATATTCTTGGATGCTCGGCTTTAAATCTTCCTTCAAGTTCTAAACTTCTCATTGCACTTATGTCCTCGGCCTTTAGATTTGTGCGAATTTTATTAACATTATTTTTTAACCTTCTGTAGTTAAATTTGACCATCTTGCTGTTGAGATCAAGCAGCTTGGAGGCGTATGACTCTTCAAGAGATAACGTCTGCACTGATTTATCTAATATTCTTGCCTCCTTCAGATTTACTATTATAGCTGTTAGTTCCTTAGAGCTTCCTGTTTGAGGTGATCCTCCCGCCATATCTCTCTTCGGTCTAAAATATTGGAAATGGAATTCTATTCTATCAACATATATTATAGTGAAACACTAAAGTATGTTTTGTTCATTGCTCTGTAGTATACAGTAGGTGAGAATCGGCAATGCTGACGGATGTTGTGTCTTACACAAATAATACAGAATGGATTTCATTCTGGCTCCTACAATAACTTAATCAAATACTAGTACCATAGCAATAGCAATTAATTTACTTTTATATAAACCATGAGTTTATTGCTCCTGAAAAGTCAATAAAATCATCAATTCTCACTATTAAGTTTTAAGTAATTTATGAACTTAATTCAATATGGTTTTAGTTAAATGTTTTCAAACCTGAGAGCATAAACAGTTGCAATGAGGTCACGGTTGGAAATACATGATTGTATAACTAGTTGTAATACATACTATATTGTAACTACTTGTATTTGTAATACATAATATATTGTAACTACTTGTATTTGTAATACATACTATATTGTAACTACTTGTATTTGTAATACATAATATATTGTAACTACTTGTATTTGTAATACATACTATATTGTAACTACTTGTATTTGTAATACATAATATATTGTAACTACTTGTATTTGTAATACATAATATATTGTAACTACTTGTATTTGTAATACATAATATATTGTAACTACTTGTATTTGTAATACATACTATATTGTAACTACTTGTATTTGTAATACATAATATATTGTAACTACTTGTATTTGTAATACATACTATATTGTAACTACTTGTATTTGTAATACATAATATATTGTAACTACTTGTATTTGTAATACATAATATATTGTAACTACTTGTATTTGTAATACATACTATATTGTAACTACTTGTATTTGTAATACATACTATATTGTAACTACTTGTATTTGTAATACATACTATATTGTAACTACTTGTATTTGTAATACATAATATATTGTAACTACTTGTATTTGTAATACATAATATATTGTAACTACTTGTATTTGTAATACATAATATATTGTAACTACTTGTATTTGTAATACATAATATATTGTAACTACTTGTATTTGTAATACATAATATATTGTAACTACTTGTATTTGTAATACATAATATAATGTAACTACTTGTATTTGTAATACATAATATATTGTAACTACTTGTATTTGTAATACATAATATATTGTAACTACTTGTATTTGTAATACATACTATAATGTAACTACTTGTATTTGTAATACATAATATAATGTAACTACTTGTATTTGTAATACATAATATTATATAATGTAACTACTTGTATTTGTAATACATAATATATTGTAACTACTTGTATTTGTAATACATAATATATTGTAACTACTTGTATTTGTAATACATAATATAATGTAACTACTTGTATTTGTAATACATAATATAATGTAACTACTTGTATTTGTAATACATAATATAATGTAACTACTTGTATTTGTAATCAGTTGTAATACTATATTACCGTTAAATCTGATGTCTTGGTTTTCTTTCAGAGGATATAAAATTATTACAAGCATGTCTTGAACTCAAAAAACAACATGCAGTGTATAATATAGAAGAGTTGGTTACTACATGTATACCACATTAACATAAAACAACATAATAATTTATGTACCGTACATAGTTCTAACTTACTTGTTGGAAGCAGAGTGTAGATAGAAGACTAGTAGGTAAGTTAAGGTACCTTTAGTCTGTCAGGTGTTGTTGACAGTTCCACACCTCGTTACTATGCCTCATCACTAACCATTGACTAACTACTGTTTATTCATTCATTACTATACTATACAGAGGATCATTATGCTCTCAATTTGCTGAAATATTTACCAGCCTTTTGTTTTATTATATTTCTAAGTTCAACCAATTATTTCATAGCTATTATGAGAGTGCCCTTTACATTGCTAAGGTAAAGAAGGGCTATTATTTGTTAATATTCATCCATAATAGCACACAATGCTTTCAATCATTTGGTAAATTGGCATTAACATGTGAACCTGAAATTATTTGTTGTCAATTAGCAGGTTCATATAAGAGCCCTCTTGGTGTTGTTGTTTTAGAGTTAGATTTCTGAATATAAATATCAACACAGAGTAATTCCTTTATCCAATGTTATTCTAGTGCATAGTCATTGCTGTCTCGGTCTCTTTTGACTGAATTAAACCTTGAAATGCACAAAAGAATGTTTAACTTGTATCCACATTTTTGTCGATATAAGTGCTAACAGCGCTGTTAATATCATGAAAGTCATCAAAAATAGTTATAGCATATACAAATTCGATTGGACTTACTTCTGGCACCTAGCAATTCATCAGTTGTGCTTTCAGCAATATCCCCAATAGGTTAGGAGAAGAGGGATGTGTGATTGTTCGTAACTAGCTGTTGGTAAACAGATATTTGATAACTACATAGTATATCCTTAGCCTTCATGCCCCTGATTCTTGTAATTAGTTGGAGTAAAGCTGATATAGACAAGACTCTATTTGTCAGATACATGTAGGCCTATTTGTAACAGTACAATTAACCTGTTAGCATAAATACTCGTTCTACATAACATACAAGGGGTAGGTGTACCCATTGCAGACGGCCACTACTATATAGGATTAGTCCAATGTCTGCCATAGGAAGTGAGAGATGGTACTACCTGACTTGTAGTGCAAAGTCAGGGTAAGTACATGACCTGGCTGCCCCAGTAGCAGTAATACAATAGAGCTATTAGTCATGGTTTGAAGTTGCCCTCTCCCAATTTAGGAGAGAACAACTTCTAATTGTGGTCAATATCTTATGAGTGCCATGGATATAATGACACTATGCTTAGTGCATACAGTATGGCCATCACATGATTGGTGTGTATTTTTCCTAAAACAGAGGTTGTCTGTCCATTTGTTATAAACAGGAGGTTTGCTAAACTGACCCAATACAACTGAGGAATGACTGTCTGTGCAATAAGGTACATGTATATAGCAAGGGCGAGATTTGGCTGAATAGTAGATATGGCAAGGGCGAGGCATGGCTGCATTTTATTGCAGCAACCTTTGCTAGTTTTCCTGCATTTTAATTTGATCTCAGGTCAATATTTTACTGATGGAATTTAGTGAGAAATACATGTATGTAGGCCTACCCAAAATTGTATAAGAGTTGTACTACAATTTCTGAATCTGTCAAAAATTTACAAAATTGGGCTTGTCTTAAAGGGTGAGTGTGTCTCACAGTATCTTAGTAGCTACTCCCTAGCGCTACCTACAACGGGTTGGCAGTAGTGATGCCAGCTGAACCACGGCTATGTTAGTTGTAAATGTGATCCCATGACAGTAGCAATGCGATAGAACTTTCCATGGCAGTTACCGTAGGTTAGTAGATACACTCTCTATGTTATAGGCTATTGTGTATGTGTCCACATGGTGTGTACTTGTGCATGTGTGTGTAGATACACATTTTAATGCATATAATAATATATACATGTATGTGTGTATGTGTGTATGTGTGCGTGTTGGTTATGTGTTTAGATACATAATATACGCCCTGTAATAGTATGTGTTGGATGTCATGTGTATATAATAATGCATGACCTACAGTATGAGCGAGTATCTTAATGATGAATAATAAGACGAGACGTATTTTTTATATTTTTATCGACTCTTAATATTTTCAATGCATATCCATACATCATTCCTCTGATGATGACGTATGGATACATCGAAATATTAAGAGTCAATAAAAATACAAAAAATGCCTCTCGTCTTATTATTCATCCTACAATATAAGCTTGACTGACCCACTTTCACAGTTTAATCTCCACAAGTAATGTATATGTATAGCTATGCAACCATGTAGCTGTAGCAATTTAGTGAGTAACATTGAATTGAATTGAATTGAATTAACATTTTTATTGAAGTGGGAGGAGGCCGGCTACAATGTACGAGGATGAAGAGTTTGATAGAATAAAGGAACCATAACTGGACTCCCATGTTTTGAACAAGATAATATTATTATGTTTATAGTTTCATGTTGATTTGCAGTGTGTATTAATCATAATATTAATATTGACAAAAACTGCCACTGTTTTGTAGGACACCTTGTTGAATACTTTCATATTATATTAATATATTAATCAATACTTGTTAAACTGTAAACAATAGTCCTCACTAATGAGTAATGGAATTTTATAAATAGTTTTAGTCAACAATAGTGATTACTAATTTATATATTTTAAGTAATATCCAACTTTTCTCATTTAGTTGTTAGTAAATAGCTAAATGTAGATTAAATGAAATGTAATGAATCGTGATAGGTGGAGCCTAGGTACTGCTCTAGAGTATGGTGTAGAGCAAGAAGGTGCTGACTTTGATCCTTCCGGAGAAGAGGAAGCTGTAAGCAAGAATCCAAAACCCTTCAATGGAGAGAGGAAACAATCCGACTTCTGCAGTTGTTCCTCATCACTTTCTAATTGGGATTTTGACGATAAAAAGGTTGGTGCCACATCAGTTGGTACAGAGCCAACAACACTTACTCATATAGACGCTGTCGGCGGCTATAGTCCTACAACAAATAAGGGCAAGGGCCTTGAAGATGATCCGTGTTCACTGCTTCCTTTGACAACTTACAATAATGCATTTAAGTCTATGCATTGCCACTCACAGCAAAATGTCACTAATGATAATCAGTCAGAGGGGTCTTTGTCTCCTCAAAACAACAGTCATATGCCTTTCACGCTGCCCAATATAAAAGGTAGGTTTATGCCATCATCCGCCTTCAAAGAAAAGCTAGCGTCGACATCGTCCGGACTGAAGGAGAAATTTGCTTTAAAATCATCTGACCTCAAAGGAAAGATCGCTTCATCATCATCAGAGATCAAAGGCAAACTTATGAAATCATCAGCCGCTATTAAATCCCAAGTTTCTTCAGGTATTTCCACTGCTGGTGAAATTCTTAAAGACAAAACGTCAATGGTTAGGCAATCTCTCGGAATTATAATGGATGAAACGAAACACAATGTTAATCAGTTCCGCTTAATTGGGGAAAATTCTGAAGTGCCCCCAACGGAGGAAAGTTCAGAAACATCCGAGGAATCAACTGACGAAGAGGAAGACGATGACTTGTCA